>CM076572.1:747082616-747682616 GCA_034641835.2 Pinus albicaulis
GTCCCTCTCGATGTAGAAACATGGTTCTAGTATCCCCTAATATTACCTCGGGTGAGACTTCGGTCTGTGCAGCAGATTTTTTCTGAAAGGGCTCATAATAGTGGGTTTTGTTGGTTCATACAACCATATCTGAACCTGGGTATAGGCCCCATCAAGCCAAAAAATGGCATGTTGGACAGGGTACCCCTAGGTTGAAGATTTTGATAAAAAATCCATGTTTTGAGGATCGTAATGCACTATGCGAAGATGTGATAGAGTCTTTGTGGCTTTGGGATAGGTCAAAGCTTCTTATTTTGTAAACAGATGGGAATGTTTGGTATAATAGCTCCGCCCATGGTTTTTGGACCATGGTATTGTAAAAGGAAAAAGTATATAATGAGAAATCTTAAAGAGTCTAAGGATATATATCTTTTATATTTTGTCATAGAATGCATTTGGATGTAAGGTTGTATTGAGTCTGTGTTTTTTTAAAAATGGAAGGCTCATACATTTGAGTGCGCGGATACCTTAGAAATTTTCCAGCTAAGTGCATAGACCCATGTAGTTGAGTGCGTAGGGAGGAAAGTATTGCATTGAGAAGATCCGACGTAATAAAAGAAAACTTGAAGACAGATCTGTGTCCATTACTTATGTGCTTTGCTTTATATGTTATTTTTATGTTATATGTGCCAAGTTAGGATTTATATATATATTTTCATCACAGAGTCTGGATTATAGTTTCTTATGTTGATTAATGCATGTTCAAACAGAATCATGTAGTTTGAAAGCTAGTTAACTAGAAGTATTGAACAATGACTATGTAGTTAGCATATTTGTTCTGCGAAGCTCTATTAAATGTGTTAAAGATAATATAATCCCTAAAGCCACACTCCATAGTCCCTCTAGATGAAAAAAACCTTGTTCTAGCATCCCCTAATATTTCCTCGAGTGAGACATTGGTCTGCGCAGCAGATCGTTGCCGAAAGGGCCAGTAATATTGGGTTTTTTGGGTTCGTGAAACTATATTTGAACCTAGGTCTAGGCCCCATCAAGAAAACATCTATCCACCTCCTCATCCATGGAACCCTTACATCAATGGGCATGGGCATGATATTTTTAGGTTCTAACAATGGAATATGCTCCAAGTCAAAAGAAATCATAATTGAACTGTGGCCAAAGTTTTTCAGTTTTCCTTATTTTGCTTTAGATAGTTGTTCATGTTTATCAATACCCCCTCATTCAAGTTGAAGACCATCAGCTCCATACACTCTAAACCTTACTACATGTATGATATGATATCTTCGTGAAGTGTTGAGTTACCATCCAATCTAGAAATAATGAAAAGGATTGTTCTCAAAGGAAGATAGGTCACATCTCTAATGTTGATATTCCCATCTCTAGTCGATTGTGCTTGAGGTCTAAAATGAGTAGAAATGTAATCCTTTTGTTAGGTCCCTATATTACTAGTATAGTCCCTTATTTTTGTTAGTGTAACCGCCTTATTTTATTATTGTACCCCAGTAACCCCCATATTTTTATTTTTGTGCCCTTTAATTATTATTGTTAGGTCGGTTAGGATTACATTGTGGCCCCACTAGGATTACATTGTGGCCCCATGGACTCCTATATATAGAAAGGGGGTTTTGTAATGTGTATCATCCAAGAATTGTTCATTCATGTAATGTATTGGAGGTTGCCCCCTCAAAGTGGCTTATTTCTAAGGCGTTGATATCTCTTTTCTTCTATTTTTGGAGCTGGTTTCACAACATTTGGTATCAGAGCTTTGGATTCTAGGGTTTCGCTGCTCCAAACAGGCCATCGTGGAATTTTCACAATAACTTGTTTTCTATGAAGGTTCAGAAGCTGAAATTTCTAGTGTACGAAAAAAAAATCCCGAATAACATTGTCAAAAAATTTGAGAGCTTGGTTCACAACATTTGTAGAGATATAATCTGTGTAATTTAGGTCATTTTGCAGGCCCCTGAATTTAACCTAAACAGGGCATCGTGGCATTGTCACTATAAATTTGTTTTTTATGAAGGTTCAGAAGCTAAAATTTTTAGAGTGTGACGCCAAAATCCTAAAGAACATTGTTGCAAAATTTCAGATATTGGTTCGCAATATTTTCGAAGATATTATCTGTGTAATTTAGGTCTTTTTCAGGCTTCTGAATTTCATTTCAAAGAGGTGACCGTGGAAAAATATTCATAGCTCTCTCTCTGAGCATCGAATTTGAATGTTGTAAGAAGTGACCACAAGTACACAGAATTTAGTTTTCTATCTATCAATTTCAGAGCCAAAGGAGGAAACATTGACACGTGGCAAGTTGTACAAGTTCGCTCTACTAAACCAGTCCATAATTGGGTCATTGTGGGACTTTGCCTTGAAGAATCAAAATCAGATCAGACCTGTGGCATTTGAAAGAAGCTTCAGAAGGCTACTAAAAGGCTTAATTTCAGATATTTAGGATCCACAATTTTCAATTTCAATATCGAGCTCCTCAAAAGCAAGTAAAAGGTGTGTATTTTTTTTCCCGAATTGCATAAGTCTTGTTTGAAGAATCAAGTTTAATTGATTAAAAGGGCATATTGTAGAATAGATATTAGTATTGGATTCTAAGATGACCCCATTTATGGCACTTTATGGATATCATCCACTGTCCATCACATCACCTATACGAGAAAATTCAAAGGTTCAAGCAGTGGAAGATCACATCAAGCATCAACAAGAAGTTCTCCAACTCTTAAAGGATAACCTGAATTTGGCACAAAATCGAATGAAACAACAGGTAGATCAACATCGCAGCGAGATAATTTTTGATGTAGGAGACTGGGTATTTTTGCAGCTACAACCATACAAACAAATGTCCCTCAAGCAAGCTAAGAAGGATAATAAATTATCGCCAAAGTACTATGGTCCTTACAAGGTGTTGCAAAATATTGGCACTATGGCATACAAATTGGAGCTTCCTTCTTCTTCACAAGTGCATCCAGTTTTCCATGTTTCATGCTTAAGGAAGGTTATAGGTGAAAATATTCCAGCTCAAACAATATTTCCAGAACTTGATGAGGAAGGAAAAATCATATTGGAACCTGAAGCAATAACAGAAACAAGAACTCGACAGCTACGAAACCGATCAATTTCAGAGTATCTCATCAAGTGGAAGAACTTACCCACTGAATATTCTACATGGGAGGGTGAGAATTTTATACAAAATCACCCAGAGCTACTCAAGCGTTGAGGAAAACACTTTTTTGAAGGAGAGGGGCATGTTAGGTCCCTGTATTACTAGTATAGTCCCTTATTGTTGTTAGTGTAACCCCCTTATTTTTATTATTGTATTCCTGTAACCCCTATATTATTATTATTGTGCCCTTAAATTATTATTGTTAGGTCAGCTAGGATTACATTATGGCCCCACTAGGATTACATTGTGGCCCTATGGACTCCTATATATAGAAAGGAGGTTTTGTAATTTGTATCATCCAAGAATTGTTAATTCATGTAATGTATCGGAGGTTTCCCCCTCAAAGTGGCTTATTTATAAGGCATTGATATCTCTTTTATTCTATTTTTGGAGTTGGTTTCACAACACCTTTACTAACTCTCCTCCACTTCTCCCTCCTAGGAGAGATATGGGAGCACCCCTTATAGACTAACCTATCAAAAAGTATATGTCTTCCATTTTTATATCAAATAGAAGTTCCCCTGACCTGAATGTATGTGCCTCTATATCCCATGAATGAGCTAGGAACTTAATTAATTCCATCTGTTGCCTCATGCCGTGTAACCAGAATAATTCAACCGCATTTTTTGAGTGCATGAATGGTGGCAGGATCATTTTCTGCATTCAATTCATGTTCTTTGTGTTATCTTTCCCCCCACACGAAGGCCATTTTGTGCTTATGAGTGCCTGAAATATCAATAAGGCATTCATTAGGATCCTTTTCATGAAAAAAAATTGACAAATTTTGGTAAAAACTTGCAATTTTCACTAAGGAATTGTGTTCAATGCTACCCCTGAAGGGATGACAGATCATTTAACCCCTCGTTGTAGTTAAATATTTCCCTGGTGCAACACATTTTTCGACAGGAAGGGATTGCATTCGTCTCAGGGTGAATTTTCAGAATGTCATTTCTCTCAAAAATCCATAAAAATTACATGAGATCACAAAAACGGATCATGAATTGAAAAATAAAGGTCTTAGGTCCTACCTAGAAGTGATAGAACTGGAAATGATCCACTAGATTGACCGCAATTAATTGTAGAAGATCGAGGGAAAAAATGGCTCAAAGCTCTCACTGTTGAAGGTAAATCTTAAATGGTAAAAATGAATAGTCATTTTCATTAATAATGGTCATTTTTCCATTATTTTATCATATTTAATGTTTTGAACTAGTAATCATTCATTTTTTATCATGAAACAATTATGTTTGATCCTTTTTATGGTGTTTTGAAAAGGCTGACAACTTTTTAATGGATTTTGTTGTGTTTTCACAAGGAGTACACTTTTATCATTTTTTCGGACTCTGTAAACTCATAAAAAAGGAACCCCTTGGAGTTCTCTTTCAGCTCTTTTCACACTCCCAAAATATGAAAATATTGTCGAGCACTTGTATTTTCGAACTCGTTAAAGTAAATGAAAATAAATCTACTCAGTATAAGTTTAACCCTTTTCCGGAGTGAGATATACTATTTGAGAAAAATTAATACCTTAGTCGAACATGGATAAGAGGTTCTTTTGGGTGTTTTTTTCTACCTTTACAGACTCAAGGGACTATCTACAAAAAGGAACATTAGGAATTTTCTTTTTCACCTCTTTTTCAAACTCTCTAAACTTGAAAAAAAAAATGATTTTTACCTTCATTGGAATCGTTAAAATTCAAAAAATGATGGAATTGTAAAATGTGACAAGTCTAAACCACTCCTTATCAAGGTTTGTTAAACATACTCAGAGGGATTCATCCGAAGGTTGAACATACAAATCAATAATATGTTATCCTCCTAAAGCTTGTTAAAAAATAAATAGGTATTGACCAGTATGGTTGTGAAATTGGGAAAATAGGGTACTCCATTTCTGATGGCAGTGAGTCACTCTTGAACACGACACTCTTCCACTTCATCTATGTGGCTGTTGGTTTGGGTAATATTCTTGTATTTTGGTTTATAAACTATTTTCAAAGCCTCAATTTTCGATTTTGGGTCAATGCTTCCAACTCCATTTAGTGTCGTCATTGTGTTCAGGAGAATTCATTCAATAAATATCTGCTACAATACTCTTAAGCCTTCATTCCATATATTTCATTATTGATCTAGTTTTGTATCATCGTCATTCTATCTCAAATCATGATACCCATTTCATGTCATTGATGGGGAATACATCAAGGCCCTCCTTCATTGGGTCGCTTCTTGTCGACATCAACTCATTATCCAGAAAGTTAACTTAGAAACACCCCTTGATACCTTGTTTCCTTCATACATCAATCACAAGTTTCCTCACTCTCGGCAACATGTTTACATCAATGGCCTTCGACCGAAGGATTATGTGTGGTGTGCAAATTCAACTCATTCATTCACACCATACATATTGTACTAAAGTACCTTGAGGGTCATTAACATCATTAGAGGTTTCTCTCGTGTCTTGTAACAACTTCCATAATTGGTAAGTAATCAGATGGTGTCTACGATGTTCGACTCCAAATCATTGATTCACGTGGTTAGACTTGTACATTGTGTTATCACTCAAAAAAATGAAGCTCTTTTGACAAAGTCATATAGATTCATGTGTCAAAGGTAGGGTTGTAGTGTTCATTTTTTCTTATAAAATCTTACCCTAAGGTCTAAACCCACTCATTTTCAAATCCCCTCATGTCACATCACTCATAATTTTCTGACGGATTTCAATTCCCAAGATTTTAGTACCGAAATGGTCGTTATAGCCAAGAAACCACAGTTTCGTAGTGAAATACACTGAGAAATTACACTTTTCACTATGAAACCATTGATACTTTTGTACTGAAAACACCCATATTTACACTAAACATGCTATGAAAGTTTGGTTTCCTGTGTGTCATGTTAAATTAGTTGTTAGGTGTCAGAAAATCATTGGTAAAGGGTAAGTTAGATACCATTTGAGTCATTGAGGGCTAAGATCAAGGTACATGGTTAGGTCTGAAGTCATCATCACCATTTTAGGCATGTATGAGTCATCATTGTGTTATGAGTGAATATCAAACTTTAAAATCTTTCCTAATTCAGTCATTTCTCATTCTTCATTCCTTCTTTGTGTGATTTTGAGCTCTGGAGAGCTATTGCATTGAGCCAAAGTTGTGGCTGGTCTTTTCAAAGATTTACAAAGATCACTAATCAAGCGAGGCAAAAAACTATCAAGCGAGGAAGCGAAGACACCAAAGAAGCTATGGAACCAAAAATAAAGAAAAATAAGGGTGGCTAATGTCTAAGGTATGAACTAGCAGATATGAATCTGATCAATGAAGACCCAATAGCAGTAGAAGTCTTTAGAAGGACATGATTTTTAAAGTTTTGTGAAAGATTACAAGGCTGCCATGTACAAGTTTCCAAAGAATTTTCTTTAAACTTCAGTGGAACAGCTACCAAAGTGGGGATCCTGAATCTTTCCATTACACCATAGGTTATTGCAGCATCAACAGGGATTCCAAGGGGACAAGAGAAACAGTTCAAAGGGTTCAAATTCAATGTGGAGCAGTGCAAATAGTTTATCAAGCCAGAAAATAGTGAAATGGACCTTACTAATGCTATTCCAAGGAGCTGCATGAAGGATAAATACTCAAAGTTCTTGTTCATCATCCAAAAATATTTTACCTATGAAGGAAGATACCATAAAGTATATTCTTACCATTTCAAGCTTCTTGTACACTTCACTGCTAAGATATCTCTTGATCTACCTTTCTATTTACACAGAATTTTATCAAAAATGGAAAATAAGGTCTAATAAAAATCTGAAGGAAGTGGGACTTCATTGTTTCATCATGGTTTCATTAAATTGATGGTTTTAGATGAGATCCAAAGACTAGGAAGAGATTTGTCTTCATTTTTTTTGTTAGTGGTTTTGAGTTGGATACTCTTACTCCTACAAGAAATCCTAAACTTAGGAGTATCCCATCACCCTTAGTGGAAAAACAAAATGAACCAAAGGTGACAGAACCAAGTGAAACAGAAAGAGTAGAACCAAGTGAACCAGTCATGATGGAAACAGAGAAATTGCAGAGTTTTGATACACCCATTGTTCCACCTGCAAAACAAAAATCAAAAGTGGTCAAACCTGCAAAACAAAAACAAGTTGTGATTAAACAAGGAAGCAAAAGGATGACAAGAAATCAAATAGTGGCTTTAGAAGATAAAACAGTGGTTGTAGAAGACAGAACAGTAGCTAAAGGAAATTTAAATGACATACTACATGTCATTGACATAGAATAGACTCCTATTGTCCAGGCTAAGGATATAGAGGAAGGTGGACAGAGACAAAAGAAATCCAAATCTGCAAAGAGACTAGAATTTGAAGGAGAAGATGCAAGTTTTATGTTCCAAGCAAGAAATCCCATGACAAGGCATGCTAGAAATATATTAGAGAGTAGTAAAGAGGTTCATCCACCTACTAACACAGTCAAGCCACCACAAGACATCATTGATCTTTCATCACCTGCAGAGAAAAATTCAGTTAGCAAGTTAAAGAAAGGAAAGGAGAAAGTAATGGAAAAAAACAGAGTTTGAACTCCTTGAAGAACAGTTGAAGTTGGCCAATCATGCAATTGTTTTTATGAATAAAGAAACAAGGAAACACAATGTCCATAAGGTTAAATTTGAAAAGATGAAATATATTTGGGAATAGTAGGTTGACAGTGTTTCCAAGACCCTAGATAATACACAGCAGCTTATCAAATGGAACATGCCATTGAGGAAAGAAGTGAAACATGTCAGGAAAATGAATTTACATTTTAAATCTACAAATAGAAAGTTGAAGGATTGGGTTAAATACCTTTAGGAATAGCTTGAACTAATTCATGAGGAGTTGGAGAAAAAGGGCCTTAAAATGAAAATAGTTGAGGAGCCAATTGCTCAACTCATCATCAATGAGGAAGAAACACCTAAAGAATCATAGTGTGATCTGATTTATGATTTTAAAGGTTAATGGTATGTTAGAAACTAATTTTTTACACCTAGAAATTATATTTTTGAAGCTACACAGAAATCTGGAATTTTCAGTGGTTTTAGCAGTTTCGTAGCATTCCTAGGCTTGAAGACCAGGAAAACGCTATGAAACTACTGTAGCTTTATTTTTTGCATTTTGAACCATTTTTGGGAGCTTCCAAGAGGTGAAAATGGTATTGAAGATGTATTAAGGCATAATGAACATCATATAGAAGGAAAGAATCAAAAATATTGAGGGAAAAAGGCATTTTTGTAACACTACGAAACTGTCATACTTTTGCAGTGTATTGTTTTGAAGCTATATGAGCAGGTTTTTGTGCACTTTTGGACAACTGGGTACATTCAAAGGTTCAAGGGATATTTCCAGCACTCATCCAAGACTTAAAGACCACGTGATGAAGCCAACTGATCAACCAAACCATTCGTTGAAGATAAGGACCAACTTTCCTAAAAAGTAGGGTTTGTTTCCAGTTTTAGAGGAGGTCAATTAAGATGTCATGTAGTGATGAGTCCCATCACACCTTATTCGAACATTTTATGGAATATTTTTCAAAGATGTAACTGATATTAGGAGATAAGGTAGTTGTTGTAATAATGAACATTTTGAGTCCTATTAGGAAAAGGACTGACAAATAGAATAGTTGTCATTATCTCATTAATGTAGATGTTTTATTGTTATGAAAGGTGTCATTAGAAAAATTTCGATGAATCTAGCCATGAGGCAGATCATCTCATCATGTAACAAGTCTATTAAAGATAAGATATTCGAATTTGTATGGGTAGGAGACTTTTTGGCAAAAACTGCAGCTTTATGTAATTGATTGTTTTCAGTAATACAGTGAACTTGTTTCTTGACCAACCTGAGATTTTGATTGAGTTTTTAGTGTTTATTTGATCTATATTTTCTTTGTGTACCATTTTCAATGGTTTTCATCTTTAATACTCAAAATTCATTCATTTAATTCTCTGAATTCCTTTATAGATTAATTGATTGTGTTATTTCATGTTTCATGAGTGCTTACCTTTGCTAAAAACTCTTACCTGCCTCATCTTCCATGTCAAGTGAACTTACTAATGAATTATTGCTTTTTTTAATCCATAAGCCCAATTTTTGCAGACTGATGTTCTTTTCAACCTACACTTATCATAAACAAATCATTTTTCAAGTAGAGTTAGACATCTAGTTTATCATTATCAAATATCATTAACCCTTTTTTAGAGATCCCTCTCAAACTGAAGAGGTTAAGCTTCAGTCACAAGTTGGTTTGAAACAGTTACATAAATTTATCTGGTTAGCAGCCAATCATGTGCAATTTTGTGATAACATTTTTGTGCATCTGGCAGAAGCCTAAAGATTATAATTTCCCTAAATTTTGAAGCTGAACTTTTGAAGGTAGTAGGAGCTCAGGAAGTTGTTCGAGGCTGCATATGCCTTGGAGACTCCATTAAAAATTCATATGATCAAAGGTGGATTCAAGAAGGAGATAAACGAGGAGTAATCCTGACCTAGATCCACCTACCATTGTGGACAATCCAAACACCATCTCTAGAGGCATTCAAGGCATTTATGCAATATCAAGCACTCCATTACATACGAAATCCTTCTCCTATGAAGTTTTAAGAAGTCTTGAAGATAAAATATTTGATGATAAAATTCAGGAAGTCTTGTTTAGGTCTGAAAGTGAAAAATAATTAACTGAAATTGTTTTAGACCTACATAGGAGAGGTATTGATACCTCAACCTTAGTGACACAAAAAGATAAAGAGGAGTTTTGGGAAGAAGTCACTTCAGAGTTGTTGTTAGAAAGAGAATCTTTGGATAGGTTGAAGGAGCTTGACCCTTTTTAATTTTTGTTAATTAAGAAGTAAAAATGGTTTCCCTCTCCTTGATTGGAGTTCAATTGTCAGTGGACAAGAGATACCAAACAACCCTCCACCTAACAATTCCTCTTCCTCTACTATTGTTGTCCCTAAAACTCCCATAGTCCCATTCATCATGGCAGGAAATGTGCCTCCTCCACCTACTGCACCTGCTAGGTATGCTCATCTTGCCCTTCCAATTGTTCTAAATTCCCTTCCTAGCAAATATTCTGCTAGAATCAAAACTTGGGGAAGTGATGAAGAGATTACAGGTGAAGAGCATATATACCATTTCAATTACTTTATAGACAGGGAGGAGGTTGACCATGAGGATGTCAAGATGAGATTTTTTTCTCAGAGCTTTACCAGTGAAGTTATGAATTTGTTCAAATACCTTACTCCTAGAAGCCTACATAATTGGAATGAATTTGAAGATAACTTCTTGAGGAAGTGGGGAAATAGAACTAATCATGTACAAGCTCTAAATGAGTATAATAGTTTGAAGAGAGTTGTTGATGAGACTGTTCAAAACTTTTCAAATAGATTTAACAAAGTGTATGACTCAATCCCTTCCCATCTAAAGCCTCCTCCAAGAGTAGCTCAGCTGAGATATGTTGAAGCTTTTGATTATGAATTTTCTATAATGTTGAGAGAGAGAATCCCCCTCACTTTTTGAAATGAAAAATGATGCACTGAAGGTGGAGGTCAATATGATAGCAGCAAAAAATTCCAAGATGGGTAAGACTAAGTTGAAAGAAGAAGATAAGCCTTCCACCTCTGATGACAAATTTTATTCCATAATGAAGACAATGGAAAAACTGATGGATAGGCTTTCCCTTGGTAATGCCTCTACTCCTCCTGCACAACATGAGCCTGAGTTTAGAAATCTTCAATTCAGAAGACCTCAAAACTAGCAAAGGCAAAGGGAAAATAGAAATCAGCCACCTGACCCTCAAGTAAGGCCTCATTTTTAGCAAAAATTAGTTGATGAAGAAGATCAACCTGAAATAAAAGAAGACTCAATTCATTGCTTAGATGAGAACATGTCAAGGATTTTTTTAACTAAGGAGGAACATGATGAGTCAGATCATGAATTAAACAAGGGTGAGGAACCATCTGATTATTTTAAAGGGTATCAACATGCAATCTTTGAGATGCAGAAACACTACAACCTCAAAAACATAAATGTGCCAATTACCGCAAACAAAACATAGCCCAAGAAAGATGCCCCCAAGGCTATTGAGGTTAGGAAAGAAACACCACCTCCTCCTACTGTCAAAGAGACTGAAAAATATGCTTATGTTTTCAGTTTTAAGAATGATATCTCTAAGATAAAAATCCTAGTACCTTTTGGAGAAATTCTTAAGGTTAATGAATACAGAAGTAGGATTGTGAAAATGTTGAATTCACAACCAGGAGCTATTCACATCCTAAATATTCAAGAATATCATCCAACCATATACTTGGGTCCAAGATTAGAGGATGAGAAAAATGAGGAGGTGCCTCCTTTTTATGTTAGCCTTAGCATTCATGACATGACATTGCATAATTCCATGTTGGATTGAGGAGCCTCTCACAATATTATGCCCAAGGTAATCATGGAGAGGATGGGGTTGGAAATTAATAGACCATATAAGGATTTGTTTTCCCTTGATTCAAAAAGCGTTCAGTGCATTGGTTTAATGAAAGATGTTGTTGTTGGTCTTACACAAGTCCCTGCCAAGATAGTGGTCATGGAAATTGTGGTAGAAGACATTCCACCTAAGTTTTGCATGTTTTTATAAGGGTCATGGGAAGAAAAGATCAAAGGTACAATGAATATGGACCTAACTTATGCCACCATCCATGTTTTTGGTGAGCAAAGAAGACTTTATAGAGAAACAATAATGGCTTACATAGTAAGTAGTAAAGATAAACCTCAGAACTTTCTAATTTATGCTCTTGATACTGAACTTGGATCTGCTATTATTTTCAATGAGTTGATTAATGAAGCGGAGGATGAAAAGAAGGCAGAAAATCATCAAACTGTAAATCAGTAGACATAAAATCAACAAATCAATGAGGAGAAGGTAGAAGGTTGGTGGTTGTTGCACTTTGATGGATCGACAGGAAGAGAGGGGGTAGGAGCAGGAATTTGGATTACAATTCCAGATGATGAAAGTGAGTTCTTTTCTTACAAACTGAATTTTGATTGCACAAATAACATGGCTAAGTATGAATCTATAATTTTGGGCTTATAAATTTTGAAAATAATGGGAGCTCAAAATTTTTATGTTTGTGGATATTCTGAATTAGTCATTAAGCAAGTTGAGGTCGTGTATCAAAAAAATGATTTGAAAATGAGGGCATACATAAATTTAGTCATGGACATGCTAGGAATTTTCAAGAACATTCATTTATAGTGAAGACTAGGGACCAAAACTCAGTAGTTGACTCCCTAGCTGTCCCTGTAAGTCTATTTATCATTCCTATTCATTCCACTAAAAAATATGAGGTAGAAGTTTTCCATAGACCTGCTAGCCCTGATAAAATTATCCAATGGCAATTTTTTGAGGATGACCAGCAAGTAAAATAACTTTATTGAGATGAAAGAAGAGTTTGAAAATACAAAAGTAGATCAAAAAAACATGCTTGCTGAATCAAAGGGAAATTTTGAAGTGTTACAACTGAAGAATAACTCTATACCCAAAGTCCTCATACCCCTTGAGAAGCTTTTTGATCAAAATGATGTGTTCAAGTCTCCTAGGATACAAGCTGATGATGAAGAGATAGAGATTTGTAACCTTGGTACAGTAGCTATGCCAAAAATTATTAAGCTTTCAAATTTTCTTTCAGTTGATATGAGACAGAAATATATTGAGATGATGAAAAGGTTCATAGATGTTTTTGCTTGGACTTATGCTGATTTAAAGAAGTATGATTTTACTATCATTCAAAATACCATTCCCATTAAAGAAAATCAAAATCCTTTCAAGTATAAGTTGAGGAGGATTAATCCACTTCTCATGCCACTTATTGAGAAGGAAATAAAGAAACTCTTTGTTGGGCCAGAATTGTGAATTACGGATAAATCACGCTTCCCTAGAAAGGTGCTAGTTTAGAACAACAGGTGAAAGACTATATGACTATTTTTCCTAACTCAGAATAGATACATATAGAGGATTGGATGCTTACTTGATTAGTCGCTTCCAAATGGCTCCTTCTGTCACTTCTATTGCAGCTTCAAATTCAAGCAGTTTTTGTGTTGAATGCTTCCTGCAAGAAATAACACTTAAACAATAGAATATGTGATAATATAGATATCTATTCAAGCCATTTAGCTAATTCAGTAAAGCATAAACCATATACATCAACCAAGATCTTGCAATATGGAAAATCAAAGCCAATACAGATGCATATAGGGAAAAATAAGTAGTATTCTTTATTGATGATAGAAGGAGAGGTTACAACCAAATGATTGATTTGAAGTGACCCTTCCAGCAACGTGCCCAAGCCTCATCACAGTATAAATATCTCCAGCATTAGCTATACAAATATAGCTCTCAATTGAAAATTCTCCAGCATTTCTCTACTCAAATTCTTCCTTTTTAAGCACTTAGATCTGTGCTCAATTTATAGATGAACTGTAGGTTGTTTTGCACTCAATGACTTTCCAATAATAGGCAAGACATGTTTCCAGTCATGTATATTTCAAATGGACACTTGGATCCGAAGCTTGACACATGTGAACTCTTCTAGAAGGCACTGGCCAAGTGGAGATTCCAGAACAATGAGAATTTCGCTCCCAATGTGACCAACGCACCTGTGAATGTCGGGAAGTGCTTTGCAGAGCGGCCTTGCATGGGGCTACCTGCATATGAAATGCACTTAGGCCCCTTAGAGCCTGCGTTGGTGAGCTATCATATGCTATATAATAAGCTTCAAACCTTGGAAACCTTTGCTTGATGAAAGTCTTGCTTGATTTGTTTTGTTCTTTGTCTTAGGGCATGTAGCAACTAAAATGATAGGGAATGATAGACCCTTAGTTATTGGTCCTAGAGATGATGCCTAGATAATCAGATCATTGGGAATGGTGCCCAAATTTACCTATAACAATTGCCCCCTAAAGCATGAGATCCAAATAATAAAAACATTTGATTGAGATGCTTTACACTATTATGAGCCTGGAAACAAAGCGAAATGGTCACCTGCATCAATCTTACAATACATTACATCATGATATATCCTCTTTGATCATAATTGCTGAGGGTAGACATTCCCATGTTCAGCACATAAACAATCTAATAACATGTACATAGTTCAGAAAGTCGTCTTCATTGGAATGTTTCCCAGATGTAGGCATGCCTACAGATATAGGCCCGTGTTTGGATGACAATCTATATGTCAGGTCACCGTACAGATGATGTGTACAAAAATACTGAAATCTTAGCTCGGATGGATGAAACTAGATCCAGGGTCTTCTTATCTCATTCACTCGATCATTTGGGTACAAGTATAGCCATGAGAATATATGATTTATAGTCGAACATGGAAAGACATCATTTGATTACCAGCCAATGATGTGAGCTATTAACAAACACGAGAGAACCACCATTAATGAAAATGGCCCTCAAGGTACTATAATACATTTTTTAAGGTGTGAATAGGTTATTTGATGTCAAACGCCAAATAAAATATTTTGGTCAAAGGTCTGGAAGCGAGGATATTTTCGATGCTATAACAAGCCTCATGGTACTAGAATCTGATGTTTCTAAGTGAACTTCCTGGATATTGATTTGTTGTCGACAGGAAGTCACCTTATTTCAAAACAAGAGTTACTGATTTCAGAGACAAGGGTATGACTTAATATAGCAATTTTCAAGGATGACGATCATGAGAATGAAGGTTTATGAGTATTGTAGAAGGATCAGTTTTAAATCACTGGATGACTTCTCTTGAATATATTGGCGACACTGTGATGAGTTGGCAGCATTGACCCAAAACCAAAGTGAAGGTATGATGAACCATAGGTTTGAATGAACCATCAGGATTATTACCCAACCCAAACGGTCATGTACATGGAGTGAAAGAAGTGTCATGTTCAAGAGCAACTTGCTACAAAAAAGAAACTTTTCTCACTTTTCCCAAATTTTCCTCAGTCATTTGTCGACCATTACCTCTTTATTTTTTAACAAGATTGAGGAGGATAACATTTTCTTGATCTATAATTCAACCCTTTGGGTGAATAAAGTATCGCTATTTAATAATTTAACGATTTTAGCGATGAATGAAACTCAATTCTTTCCATGATCGACAAGCTCGTCGCTATTTTATTTTTTAACGAGCTTAACGACAGTGATAGCCCGGTCCTTTTTCATATTTAGAGAGTTTGAAAAAGAGGACGAAAGAAAACTCCATAAGTAATTTTTTCGTAAATTTGTCTCTCGGACCCGAAAAAGTGTAAAATAATATCTAAAAGAACCTCTTTAGTCATGTTTAGCCAAGGTATTCCTTTTTCGTAAATAATATATCTCAGTTCGGAAAAGGGTTAAACTTATACTAAGTAGATATCAATTCATTTACTTTAATGAGCTCGAAAAGACAAGTGCTCGGAAATTTTTTCACATTATCGAAGTATGAAAAGATCTCAAAGAAGACTCCAGGGGTTCCTTTTTTGCTGTTATCCAAGCTTGAAAAAAGAGATAAAAGTGCTCTTCAAATCATTTTTCAGTTTTATCAAAGCTCGAAAAATAAGGAGAAAATGCATGCCTTGTGGTCAAGTCATTCTTTGAATAAATTTGCATGACTAATCTGTTCATCAGTTGTATGTCTTGTTTCAAAGCAACATAAAATGGATTAAAAATACCTGTTTCATGATAAAAACATAATAAAACCATAGGCATAGCAATAAATTTAACTTGCAAACAATTAAATGACTATAAAAAGTAGTTTCACTATTCATTTTTACCATTCCATAGTTACCATTTTCATTTTGGAGCTCTGAACCTGATTTTTCCCCCGAACTTCAGTCGTCAATTGTGGTCATTTTTGTGGACATATTTCGCCTTCATTTGATCCAATTTAGTAGCATGAACCCCATCTTCCCTTTGGTATTAATTTCATCTCCAATTCCTGCAGATTTTTAGGGTTTTAAGGCCCCTAGGGTAAATTCTACCCAAAATGAGGGAAACACACCCTTGAATGTCAAAACCTGCATTGCATAGCAAGTATAGTGAAGGGTACCTCCATATGCAATGCACTGTATCAGCCCAGGCAGTGAATTGGGCACAGTTCATGTTTTTGGTTTTCATGTTGTGCCCAAAATTTGCCTAGTTTTTTGCAATGAATGGAATCTAATGGATCTCATGCTTGTATTTCAAGTTTCCATCGGATTATAACGAATATTACATGGAGGGAAAGAGAACATGAAGAACAAGATATGATTTCCTTGAATGATCCGGGTATTGTAGGAGTCTTAAGAGATTGTGGACTACTTAAGTACATCAAATTGTCGGGAATGAGGAAACAAATAGAACTCTTGGAGTTCTTAGTTTGAGCATGGGATCCAGCGATAGAGGCATTTCACATTAAAAATCAAGTGGTTCCCATAACAGTTGAGGACATGTATTTTCTCACAGGTTTGTCAAGAAGAGGTTTTCCCATTTCTCTCACAGGGTCTACCGTTGGAGGAGAGACAGTGAGGGATTATGTTGTGAAGTATTGCTATCCAGGGGTAGAACCTAGCAAAGATGGAAAAATAAACATCCGGGATGTCAAGGATTTTCCTTTGAGAACCATCATTTTCATGATCGCTAAACTTTTTGGCACCATTACACTACATGTAGCGAACATATCATATATGCAGTATGTGCTAGAGTGTTTAGAGCCAACAGTATTCAACTGGTCTGAAGTTATTCTATCTCAGATAAAGGAACAATTGAACAAAGCAAAGGGAGGAAGGAAGAAGAATTTTAGTTATGGTTCGATCCTTATCTCCTTCACTTTGGAATGGATTTCACTAATGTAGCCACATCAAGTAACACTGGATATATCTAGTCCTAGAGATCCTCGCATGCAGAGATGGGTAGAACTCATGGGTCAGCATGTAGGCCAATCGACTGTTTTGTTCTCTACTGCATTCTTCGCCTAGTTTTGACGGTAGATCATCACCATCAAAGAGTATTCATACGCAAGCATTGACTTCCAAGGAGATCCAGATTTAGTATTACCAGAAGGCGCGGAGTGGGGTGTAATGGGTAAGAATGATTTGACCATGTTTTTTTATTTTTCTAAGGTTTATACAATTTTTTTGTGTTTTTATTTCTTTCCAAGACTAAAATAAATGTTTGATGTAATGCAGATATCGTTCGTGTTCAACCAGTAGAGGAAACAGAGCACGAAGCAGATGCGCCAGCAGAGAGGGCTGTCGGGAGAGCAATCCTTTAGGACCTTGATATGGTTGAGAATCTGGCTGAGCTTCAGCAACACATAGATGGTTTTACCTTCAGAATTATGGATGTTGGGTCAAAGAGTTACCCATGCGACTGCAGCGAAACACTATTGGGGTTCCTAACCACTGGATATGGTTGCTCCGTATGATTGCTATATCTATAGCATGTTACCAAGAGCACCACTAGTTTAGTTGTGACATTTTGCATACATTTTGAGGTCAGATGACCAATCTGTCTTTGGAACAAATTTTTTAAAAACCTATAACTATCTATCTATATGATTTTAGAGTTTTTTCTTATGTTTATTGTGAAATCCTATTCAATGATGTGAATATTTTCCTTACATATGTTGCAAATGTCTGTCTAAAACTTGATTAGCTAATGAATCAGTCAATGTGTTCAAATTTCTAGAAATATGTTGATATTGAATGAAATCAAAATGTCTTTCCAAAAGTCGAACTCTTAGGAACAATCTAAGAAGTGTTGGATTTCTAACAGTATAAACACTAGTAAGTTGTAATACCACAAGTTGTGAGTCTAACCTTATGATTATGTGGTTAATACCAAATGAAATGGCATTAGAGAGAAGTTCGATTAACGCGTTATACTCAGTGATATTTTTCATCGATCTACCAATAAAAATCCCTTGAAAACTCATTAACTCATCGTTCAGAGTGAAAATGGCCCATGCTGCAGAGGATAGATTATGCGTACTACGACTAGCACCATCAGCATATCCAACAACTAGTTCTGAAGATCTAGACATCTGCGATGAAATTGTAAAGCGGATTACTAACGTTAAGAAAAACTCTAAAAACAAATTAAGATAGTGAATGAAAATCAACAGCATATATACAATATAATACAAAAAATTTCTACGCTCATGATTAAGCATAGTAATGTTTCAAATACAACCCATTTCTAGGTTGTGCCAATGGAATTCCATCGTAATCAACTAACTCGTAGGCACCCTTAGCAAGAACTCTTTTGACAATATAGGGGCCATGCCACAATGGCTCGAATCTCCCTGTACCTATTACATCAGCTTCGTGATCATAAAGAAGGACCAATTTTCCCTCTAAGTAGATGCGAGGCTGGACATTTTTGTCATATTGCACCTTTATACGTCTTTTATGCGCTTCGTTGGCCAATTAGGCTTCACGACTCATTTCATCAAGATGGATGAGGTTAAGGAGACGTGCTTATTCTTCTGAGGTGTCAGGTAACAAGTCTATCACGAGTTGTAACAATGATATTTCACATTGGATTGGTAAGATAGCTTCCAGACCATACACCAATTGAAAAGGAGTAAATCTAGGTGCATTTATTACCAAGGTTCGATACACCCACAAGGCGGAGTATAGGATCAAATTCCAGTTCCTTTTATGTACTCCTATCATTCATTGAAGCATTCTTTTAAGAATTTTGTTAATAGCCTCAACTTGTCCATTTGATTGTGGATAATAAGGAGTAGAATTATCATGTGACAATCCTAACTTAGTGGTCAATTCAGAAATCATGTGGTTGCGAAAATGCTTCCCATGATCTGTAACTATGGCCTGTGGGACCCCAAACAGTGCAATAATGTGGTTAAATAAAAACAATGCAATTTTTTGTCCTGTGTTGTTGAAGGTAGGCATCGCTTCGGCCCATTTGGTAAAATAGTCGACTGCGACAATAATATAACCATGCCCCCTAGACGAAGGAGGGTTATAGGTTATGAATTCAATACCCCATTTCATAAATGGTCCCACAGAGACAACAGGATGCATTGGCACTAGAAATTTTCATATTTTACGATAAAAAATCTGGCATGCATGACAACTTCTAACTGTGAGGATGCAGTCTCGAAAAACAATAGGCCAAAAGTAACCAACACAGAGTATCTTCTGTGCAGTAGCATATCCAGATAAATTTCCAGCACAATCCCCAGCATGACAATCATTTAACAATTTTTCGGCCTCCTCATGAGTGAGGCACCTCCTTAAAATTGTATCGACACCATGACGATAAAGTGTATCGCCGACGATCAGATAATATTTGGCTTGGTATCGAATACGTCGTTGTTCAGAGTGAGAGGTATTAGGTCGAAAATTTTGGGTTTGGAGATAAATGATGAAATCCCCATACCAAGGATCAGATGATCCGATAAGAAACAGAGACTCGTCAGGAATTTATGGTTCCGACGAAGGTGCAGTCCTATCAAAGGGAAGGTCATAGAGAAGCTCAGCCAAAACTAAAGACTTCTTTGACTTGGATTTGATGAATTCAAAATAAAATTCCTGAAAAATTACAATCCATTTTGAATATTTCCCCCCCAGCAATTGACGTGATAAGATATAATTCATGGGGTTTCAATCCAAAACTATTTTTGTTTTTCGAAGCAGGATATAATGAAGAAATATTTGGACAGCTTGAATAGCTGCCAAGGCAAGCTTTCCACGTACGAGTACTTAACTTCTGTATCATTGAGATTATGACTCAAATAATAGATCGGATGTTCAATTCCATCTTCTACTTGGACCAAAACCATAGCGATGGTTTTTTCAGCCGTGGCAATATATAGGAAATAATCATTTTGATAATTAGGAGGATACATTAATGACACTCAGACAAGAGTGTCCTTGACAGCATCAAAAGAAACTTGCACAACTTGGTCCCAATGGAAGGGAACCCCCTTTTTCAATAATTGAGTAAATCCTTTAGCCATTTTGGCGTAGTTTGGAATGAACCTTCTCAGGAAGTTAGCCTTTCCTTGAAGTTCTGTATCTGAATTAAATTTGATGGTGGAGGAAAATCAAGAATGGTCTATACCTTCCGTCGATATATTTGAATTCCTTCTTTTGAGACTATGAATTTGAGAAATCGACCAGAAACAACACAAAACACACATTTATGTGGATTGAGGCATATTTTGTAGTGTCGGCAACGTAAGAAAATGGCTCTTAAATGTATCTGGTGATCAGTCTGATTTCGTGAATGCACTGATAAATTATCTAGATATGGTTGTACAATGTTCTTGATGTGGTTGAAAGCATAATCCATTGCTCTCTGAAAAGTTTCCCCAGTGTTCTTTAAACCAAACAAAAGTTTCCTATATGTGAATGTGCCCCAGGGACAAATGAATGTTGTCTTATGTTGGTTATCTGGGTGGATATTGATTTGATTGTAACCGAAAAATCCATCCATGAACGAGAATATTTTGCATCTAGCACAATCTTCAATAATCTGGTCGATAAAGGGAGTAGGATAGTTGTCTCTTGGAAAAGCATGATTGAGATCCCTATAATCGATGCACACTCTAATGGTTCCTTGTTTTTTCATGACAGGAAAAATATTGGAAACCCACTCAGTTAGCGGAACAGGGTAAATGAAACCAGCACGCAAAAGTTTTTCAACTTCTGTTTTGATAGCAGTGGCTTTCTTTGGATGAACAGGACGAAGCCGTTGACGCACCGGTTTGACATCAAGATACATATTAATAGTGTGTTCAACTATACTATTATCTATGCCTGGAATTTCCTCATAAGACCAAGAGAATACGTCAGGAAATTCACAAAATAAAGAACGATATGAATCAAGTTCTAATGTGGAATAAGATACACTGACATAAATATTTTCTACAATGCATGGTTTGATCGAAATATCGATAGAAATTGTTTCTTTGATATTTGATAAATTTCGCTCAGAATCAATTTCATTAATCGATAAAGAATTCGAAAAGAAATTTTTGATGGATGGGTGATATAGTTCCCTAAGATGGTTTTCTTCATAATCAGGAAGATGGGAACAATGATGATAACATTCCCATGGTTCTCCTTCTAACATCGTAGCTTCCAAAATATTTTCATCTGTCAAAAAATTTGAAGAAAATGGATCAGATGGAGTACCAAAATCTAAGTAGCGATCAACCCAAACACTCAGCAACGTTGATTTCAGATTTTCCTCCCAAGCCAAATAGATTGATTACTATGCTAGCTCAATAGGGTTGGGTGGTAAAAATTCATCCAATGTAGAATTTTCAGAATCACCCATACTCTCCCTTAAGCCAGATAGAGTGGAAGAGATCATGTAGCAAGTCTCTATACTTGCAATTTCTGCCGACGTCGCAAGTGGCGGTGATGCAAAGGTTCCCATAAGAGTGGAATCCTTTAAGAGTCCTACACCAATGTTCTGAATTTCTAGTTGGGGTAAGTGAACAAATGAAACACTTCCAGTTACCTGCAAATCAGACGCAAAAAGGGATAATTGATTATTTACTGTGATTGTACCTTTATGTGGAAAGGCAATCATTCTAAAGTATGTAGAAACAATTGCATTCATTGCATATACCCATGGTCTTCCAAGTAAAATATTATAGTCAATGGGTCCATCAACAACCTCGACATCAGTATTCACTTTTTTACCCCTAGTTCAACATGCAGGTTATTGATAATACCACAAGGTTTATATGTTCTTCCATCAAAAGCCTTCAACGTCTTTGATGATTGCGATAATTGTGGCGAGCCAAGTGACTTCCAACAATTTAGAGACATAATAAACGTAGATGCTCCCTCATCAATAATAGTGCGATGAACAAGGTGATTAAGAACATTTACTTGTATGGAGAATGCCAATTTTGCTGGTAGCTGTGGTACATACCCTGTATCATTAAAGACGACAAGATTAGAATCAATAGGAACAATTCCACCAATGGCCGACAATAAAGCTTGCTTCTGGGAGGGACAATTTTGTAATACCTCAAGAGCAGACATAGATGAAGGGGATTGAGCCAAATATTCAACTATATTATAATTTTGTGCAGCTCTTGCTCAAGTATTATATGTCAATTTATCAACTAATCCCTTTGGTGGCTTAATTTTCAATTCAGGAATAACATTAGGTGGTAATGATTCAGTAGATGGATTCGTTGTCAAGGTATTAGGTTGATCAGTGGTCAACTACCATATTCATTATTATGCATTGACGCCAAAATATATTGTGAAGGTTTTGTGGTGGATAACATTAACACTTGGGAACTAGGAGCTGGATCTGTAGCAACAAAATTAGTGTCTGGATTTGGAAATGGGTCTATCAACACAACTGATGCATGGGAAGTCTTGATGATTTTTTAGACTTCAGCATGGTGAGGAAAATCTCTAACAAAGTGTTCCTCATTATAGATTATGCATGGGTAATGAGGTTTCTGTGGTCCAGACGATTGATCAGATGATCTTTCCTACGGGTTAGAAGTTTTCTTGTTCTTTGATTTCCCCTTTTTCTTACTTCCTGGTTGCTTGTCATTTTTTCCTTTGTCGAATGACATGGCATTAATTTCAGAAATAGGAGTAGGATTAGATGCAGTAGCGTGGTGCATGTTTGCAGTGCCTATCAAGCCATCTCTGGCATGAGAGTCCTTTATTTGAGGAGGAACATTGAACTTAGATCATGGTGCATTAGGAATTTTTTCATAGAGCATACCAGATTGAGTGTAACAAGTTCAAATATTAGGCACAAGAAATAACTTTCTCTTCTGTGACGATGCCACCCTTAGCCACATCCTCAGTTATTGATGGTAACAGGGACTTAATGAACCATTCAGCAAGGATCTGATCCGGAACAAATGTTTTAACCATTTTTCAACGGCGACGCCACTCATGAATATGATCAGAAATGTGAGTATAATTAGTCTGTTTAAAGTTGTTCAAGGGTTCCGTTCCAGTTTTGTATCTTATCGGTAACTGGAAATGGGTCAAAAAGACAGTAGCTAGGGCAGTGAAATTGTCAAAAGAAGCTCTAGGTAACTCAATGTACCATTTAGCGGCTAGACCTGTAAGTGTACATTGGAAAAGACATAATCAAACAGAATCATCATTTAGGGAATTTGATGAACACCATAAATGGTAAGTCATGACATGAGTCGATGGATATTCTCCAGGGTTTCCATTGAATTTAAGAATATCGGAGGGTAATTTATGAGGTATCACCAACCACCAAGGAGAATAATTTATAGGATCATTGGTTAACCAGTTTAAATCTAGTAATTCTAAGGTTGCAACAAAAGGCAACTATTGATTAAGGTCAAGTTGAGCATAGCCAGGGTAAGATGGAATTTCTTGAGAACTAGGCCTTTGAGCACCAGCATACGGAATCTATTGTTGGTAACCGAGATAGGGGTTTTTTTGCATAGCAAATGCTTGAGGATTCTATTGACCAAAACCTGGATATGATACTTGTTGAAATGAAGTTTGAGGAATTTGCGCCTGTGGCTGCCAAGGGGTTTGTCCACCAATTTTATAACCCAAATTAGTATAACATGGATTCAGTTGATATGTATAACCAGGTTGCACTTATGACATCCCATAAAATTGTACACCAGCTTGTGAATAAATAATTCCTGATACATGTTGATGTAAATTAACCAAAGGATTTGGATTATATGGACCCAAAATTTGATGATATTGAGTCGAAGAACCCATTTGATAAGGTTGATGTACAATATTTTGATTCTGTGATAGGAGTAGAGATGTATTAACAAGTGGTGATGAAGTGAGTGTAACAGGTTGAACCAGTTGATACGAATGTACAATCGTTTGTGGTTGGATAGGCAGAGTGGGCTGCCATTGACAAACATTCATGTCAACATTATTTTGACCAAAAGTGACAGAGTATTGTCATATTGGGTGACCAAATGTTGCCCCCCAGCATAAGGAGGATAATAAGACGGAAAATATTGTTCCCTGAATGCTGGGAGTCCATTTGATATGGTATTTAAAGGAATTGACCCAAAAGGACCGACTTGATATTTCCCTGATGATGTATGTAATGAATAAAATTTTTTAGTACTAACGATAGGAATACCAGTTAAAATACCAAATGATGAAATTGGTAAATACCATGATCATGAAGATGCACCAGAGAAAGTGCCAGATAATGATTTGTAACCTATTGGGACCATAGGGCCACCGTGCAAATATGACTCTGGTGAGGTTGTGAACATCGACGAAGTAGCAAGGGTAGGAGCTAACATAATTGGAATAGCAAACCCAACCGAAGATTTTGGTTCAGACATGGTTGTTTGACCAAATGTATACCCTCGAAAATCGACGGGAGATTGAATAGGAACAGGATCAACAAAATCAGATAGAAATGATTGAGGAAAAGACTGGTACAGGTAAAGGTCCTCCCCAAAATGGGTTTGAGTTAAAGGTGTATCATCTTGTGGGATTTCTTCAATCACAATTAAACCAGGTGGAAGAACTTCACCGTCAGGCCCAAAATATATTTCAGACTATTGACTTTGTGATATAGGAGTTTCAATGGCTACAGAAGTTTGTGGGATGACCAAGGTAGGAACAACTTCCGGTTGTTTTACTTCTAGATTCAGATATGCTATCAAAGAAGAGATAGGATCTAGATCAATTTTAGATTGAACGACATCGAGTCCCGTAGGTATGGTCTCACTGATTGAATGGATCGTGACCACGGGTTGCTGTGAAGACTCTGTTTCGACAATAATAGATGAACCGGGATGTGTAGAAACAAATTGAGCTAACTCTGGATTATTGGAAAATCATGTTTCACCAAAGGTACAAATTGTACTTGATTTGGCAGATCGTGAATGCCTTCACCTACCAGAAATAATTTCTAGCGGTAAAGGTGGTTTTAAAGCTAATCTACACGAACGACGGGGGATAGAATTTTTTTCTTCCACGATTACTGATTTATTTTAACCAATAAACAAATTAAAAAAAGAGGGTAATTCTAGGAAAAAGTGTTTACCAAGAAACTATGAACTGTAGAATACCTCCTGGCAGACCAAGAAGTACGGGCAGGAAATCTCCCCAAATGTTGTGTTCGGTGTATCACAATTTCAAGTTGGCCGACTCAGTTCACTATGGATGGATAACACCTAAAATTTTTCCTCCCAAATATACCTGAAGGTACATGGAGGCCCAACTCTGTATTAGTGTTGTCCAATGCGAAATCGCACAGTGAGAGCACCCCTTTATACTTATCGTACTATAACACCGCTCGATATACCTGAAAGTACATGGATGAGCTACAATATACTTACGTACATGGAGTGAGGTATCACACTCAAAATGTATCGCAGACAAGTTAACGGCAGTTGCTATGTTTTATGATGCCAGAACAAGTCTCTAGCCTAGATCTTCTAAATGTTATCATTATGGTTCCAATGCTTTGTTAGGTAAATTGAGATTAATTTTATGTTGATCTTGCTTACAATTTTCCTTTCAAAGGTTCACCACAATGATGTGTATGAAATTCCTAAAATGCAAGTTAGGAATGATAAAAAATCTTTCACTTTTAGCTTTTTCAATGAAAAACCTAGCTACTAAGGGAAGAGAGAAAATAATTTGTGAGCAAACAAATCAATGAACAAAAGAAATCAATGAGCACAAACTAAATGCAGATTTCCTAATGTTCCTTTTGCAAAACACACATTATTCTACATGAAAATGCAAGTTTTTCTTTTCAGTTTCTTTAATTTTATGAGTGCAGAAAAGAAACTAGGTGCACTAAATCAATAATTCAAATGCTTTTTACCTTTGAGAAACGAAGAATACAAACAAAAATTTCTCTTTTGAAGGAAAAACGAGGACTTCAACAACAATTTCTCGTATCAAGGAAATGAAGATTTTACGACAATTTCCTATTTCAAAAGAAAATGATTCTTAATGTGACCATAAAAAGTACTTTGAAATCAACTTGTCAATGATAAAGAAAAACTTTTTAAACAAATGTTGAACAAATTTTCAGTCAAAAGAGGAAAAGGTATATAGAGTCATTGGTCAATATGAGAAGCAAACTTTTCAAAACACAACATAAAACAAACTGAAGCAAATTGCAAAGGAAAATTCAATGGAATTTGGGTGTTTTCAGGAGTCAACGCAGTCTCCAAAAGGAGACATTGCTATGCAATGCAAGCCAAGAAGGGAGACAATGCTATGCAAAGCACTGTGTCCTGTCTAAGGGTGTGTTGGCGCAGTATACAAAAAAAAATACTACTTTTTAACTCACTATCTTTTCTAATTTGGCTTTGAAAAAGTTTAATTTTAATGAGTAACAACTACTGGGTGGATAAACAAAGCAAATTAGAGGCTTGAACACCTAGAACTAAGAGAAATTCTCCCCATCGGAGTCGCTAGTTTGTTGGGCCAGAATTGTGAATTATGGATAAACCACGCTTCCCTAGACAGGTGCTAGTCTAGAAAAACAGGTGAAAGACTATACGACTATTTTTCCTAACTCAAAATAGATACATAGAGAGGATTGGAGGCTTACTTGATCAGTCGCTTCCAAATGGCTCCTTCTATTGCTTTTGTTGCAGCTTCAAATTTAAGCGGTTTTTGTGTTGAATGCTTCCTGCAAGAAAGAACAATGAAACAGAAAAAGATGCAATAATATAGATATATATTCAATATATTTAGCTAAATCATTAAATCATAAACCATATACATCAACCAAGATCTTGCAATATGGAAAATCAAAGCCAATACAGATGCATATAGGGAAAAATAAGCAGCATTCTTTATTGATGATAGAAGGAGAGGTTACAAAAAATGACTGATTTGAAGTGACCCTTCCAGCAACGTCACCAATCCTCATCACAGTATAAATCTCTCCACCAGCAGCTATACAAATCTAGCTCTCAATTGAAAATTCTCCAGCATTTCTCTACTCAAATTCTTCCTTTTTAAGCACTTAGATCTGTGCTCAATTTATAGATGAACTGTAGGTTGTTTTTCAATCAATGACTTTCCAATAATAGGCAAGACATGTTTCCAATCATGTAGATGTAGAATGGACACTTGGATCCGAAGCTTGACACATGTGAACTCTTCTAGAAGGCAGTGGCCAAGTGGAGATTCCGAAACAATGAGAATTTCGCTCCCAATGTGACCAACACACTTGTGAATGTCGGGAAGTGTTTTGCAGAGCAGCCTTGCATGGGGCTACCTACATATGCAACCCACTTAAGCCGTTATAGCCTACGTTGGTGAGCTCTCATATGCTATATAATAAGCTTCAAACCTTGGAAACCTTTGCTTGACGAAAGTCTTGATTAATTTGTTTTGTTCTTTGTCTTAGGGCATGTAGCAACTAAAATGATAGGGAATGATAGACCCTTAGTCATTGGTCCTGGAGATGATGCCCAGTTAACCAGGTCATTGGGAATGGTGCCCAAATTGACCTATAACACTATTTGATGCAAAAATTATTGTTCCAATCAGATTCTCAAAGTGGCTTGCAAACTTGGTTCCAGTCAGAAAAAATAGTGGAGAAATCAGAATATGTATTGACTTTAGAAACTTGAATAAAGTCCCTCTGAAGGATAATTACCCTCTCCCAAAGATGGACCAAATTTTGTAGAATATTGTTTGTTCACAAAGGATGTCTATGCTTGATGGATTTTCAGGGTACAATTAGATACTTGTGCATCCAAAAGATCAGGAAAAAACAGCCTTTACTACACCATGGGGCACATTCAATAATGCCAAGATTTCCTTTGGTATGATGAATTCAGGAGCTACTTTTCAAAGAGAAATGGACATTGCTTTTGCTGTGGAGAAGGAAAAGATGGTGTATGTCTATCTAGATGACATAACAGTCTTCTCAAGGAGGGAAGAAGATCACTTGAAGCACCTAGAAAGGATTTTGCTGAAGTGTAGAAGGTTTGGAATTTATCTCAATCCCACTAAAATAAATTTTGCTTTAACTTCAGGTAAATTACTTGGGAATATTATTTCTAAATATGGGATTAATATTGATCCAAACAGGGTCAATGCAATTCAGAAAGTGGATTTGCCTAGAAGCAGAAAGGAGATTCAGTGTTTCCTTGGAAAGTTAAATTTTGTGAGGAGGTTTATTCCTAATTTTGTTGAGATTGTAAAGGACATAACAAAGATGTTGAAGAAAGGAGTTGACATCAAGTGGATAGTAGAAGCAAAGCACTCATTTAAGGAGATAAAAAAGGCACTCACCCAAGCACTAGTGTTGATCAGCCCGGATTTCTCAAAATAATTTCTGGTTTTTACATTTGCATCAGAAAATACAATTGCTGGAGTTTTGTTGCAGAAAGGAAAGCAAGGTACTGAGCAGCCCATTTCATTTTTTAGTAGGACATTAGCTAACTCAGAGTTGAAGTACAATATCTTATAGAAGTAAGCTTATGCCTTGGTTAAGGCCATTAAAGATTTCAGAATTTACATTCTATATTCTCATATTATAGCTTTTGTTCCTAATGTTATTGTGAAAGACATTCTAACTCAAGCTTATCCTTATGGTAAGAGGGGGAAATGGATTGCTAGCTTGCTAGAATATGACATAAATATAAAGCCCACAAAATTTGTCAAAGTTCAAGGCCTAGCAAAGCTAATGGCACAATCACACTTTGACTGTCTTGACATGAGTTTAATTGTAGAAATTTCAAAAATTTCAGATGAAGAGGAAGAACTAATCCCCATTGAAGAAAAGTACATCATTTCATATTGGTATAAAGACATTTTTTTTTTCTTACATCGTCATAAAGCACCTGCTAAGCTAACAAATTCCAAGGCGAGGCTTGTAAAGTTAAATTCTTTGAGGTACTGCATCATTGAAAAAAATCTGTATTGGAAGGATACCGGTGGTATTTTGTTGAATTGTTTTCTGGAAGAGGAGGCTAAAAAAGTGATTGAGGAGTTTCACAAAGGAGATTGTGGAGGTCGTAATTATTGGAAGGCTACAAAAAATAAGATTCTTAGACCAGGGTATTATTGCCCTACTATGTTCAAATATGTCTACAAAAAGATTGTTGCCTACCATGAATGCCAGATTTTTTATGGTAAGAAGAAGCTTGTACCTTTACCCTTGATGCCTATTTATGTTGAGGTGCCATTTCAAAAGTGGGGGCTAGATTTTATTGGTGATATTCATCCATCATCTTCAGGTCAGCATCGCTGGATTCTGACAACAACTGACTATTTCACCATGTGGATTGAAGCAATCCCAACTAGGCAAGCAAATGATTTTGTTATCATTTCATTTTTGGAAAATAATATATTTTCTAGGTTTGGCTGCCTTATGAAGATCATCACTGATAATGCACAAGCATTCAAATCTAAGAAGTTGATTAGTTTTTTTCAACAATATCACATTTCACTTGGGTATCCTATTGCATATTATCCACAAGGGAATGGTCTTGTTGAATCTTCTAACAAGAGAATTGTGAGGATTATTAAGAGGGTGTTGCAAGAAAATAAGAAGTTGTGGCATTTGAAGCTGAAGTATGCTTTGTGGGCTGATAGAGTGTGCACAAAGAGTTCAATTGGAACTTCACCTTATGAGTTGGTTTATGGAGCTGAAGCCATTTTTCCTACATCCTTGGGAGTGCCTATCATGAAGCTACTGTAAGGATTGGAAGAGGAGCCAAATGAAATTCAGAGAAGGATCAATCAGTTGATAGCTTTGCAAGAGAAAAGGGAGGAAATCTATAACAATAATCAGAAATATCAAAACAGAATCAAGAAGACATTTGAAAAGAAGGTCAAGGAAGAAAATTTTCAAATCCAAGATGTGGTTTTGAAGTGGGAGGCTAGGATTGAAGAGAAGTGGAAACATGGTAAGTTTGAGAACACTTGGAAAGTTCCATTCAGAGTAGCTGCATTTCATGGGAACAACACTTACATTTTGCAGGAGATGGATGGACAACCATGTGCTGGAGGGCATGTCAATGGTAGGTTTTTGAAGCACTACTCTTCTTAAAATCTATTTATCATTCATTCCATTGTATATATTCCATTTTATATGTTTTTCTGCTAATAATGAAAAGTTGAATCATCAAGCTTGAGCCCAAGGTGAAGGCCATTATATTTTGAAGAAAAATCTTGGCAATTTTCAAAGTTTTTTGTTTTCAAGAAGATGGATATCAGCACTAGAACTACAGGTTCTTTGGTGTACCACTGGGTCACACCATCCCAAGTGGAGCCACTGTTATCACTCAAAAAAATGAAGCATCATTTGACAAAGTCATATAGGTTCATGTGTCAAAGGTAGGGTTGTAGGGTTCATTTTTTATTTACTTGGTCAAGGAAAATTTTAATTTTTTCTTATTAAGTTTATCCTAAGGTCTAAAACCACTCATTTTTAAATCCCTTCATGTCACATCACTCATAATTTTCTGATAGTTTTCAATTCCCAAAATTTTAGTACTAAAATTGTCGTTTTAGCCAAGAAACCACAGTCTCGTAGCAAAATACACTAAGAAATTACACTTTTCACTACGAAACCATTGATACTTTCATAGAAAAAACACCTAGATTTACACTAAACACACTACGAAAGTGTGGTTTCCTGTTTTTCATGTCAAATTAGCTATTAGGTGTCAGAAAATCATTGGGAAAGGGTAATTTAGATACCATTTGAGTTATTGGGGGTTAAGATCAAGGTACATGGTCAGGTCTAAAGTCATCATCACCATTTTAGGCATGTATGAGTCATCATTGTGTTATGAGTGAATATCAAACTTCAAAATCTTTCCTAATTCAGTAATTTCTCATTCTTCATTCCTTCTTTGCATGATTTTGAGCTCTAGAGAGCTATTGCATTGAGCCAAAGTTGTGGCTGGTGTTTTCAAAGGTTTACAAAGATCAATGATCAAGCAAGGCAGAAAACTATCAAGCAAGGCAGTGAAGACACTAAAGAAGCTATGGAACCGAAAAGAAAGAAAAATAAGGGTGGCCAATGTCTAAGATATGAACCAGAAAATATGAATCTGATCAATGAAGACCCAACAGCAGTATAGGTCTTCATAAGGAAAATATTTTTACAATTTTGTGAAATATTACAAGGCTTCCATGTACATATTTCCAAAGAATTTGCTTTAAACTTCAGTGGAACAGCTACCAAAGTGGGGATGCTAAATCTTTCCATTACACCAAAGGTCATTGCAGCAGCAACAAGGATTCCAAGGAGACAAGAGAAATGGTTCAAAGGGTTAAAATTCAACATGGAGTAGTGCAAAGAGTTTATCAAGCTAGAAAATAGTGAAATGGACCTTACTAATGCTATTCCAAGGAGTTGCATGAAGGATAACTACTCAAATTTGTTGCTTATCATCCTAAAATATTTTACTTGTGAAGGGAGATACCATAAAGTCTACTCTTACCATTTCAAGCTTCTCATACACTTTACTGGTAAGATATCTCTTGATCTGCCTTTCTAGTTACACAGAAGTTTATAAAAAATGGAAAATAAGGTCCAAGCAAAATCTAAAGGAAGTGAGTCTTCATTGTTTCATCATGGTTTAATTAAACTGTTGGTTTTAGGCAAGCTCTAAAGACTATGCAGAGATTGGTCTTCATTTTTGTTTGTTAGTGGCTTTCAGTTGGATACTCTTACTCCTACAATAATTCCTAAACTTAGGAGTATCCCATCACCCTTAGTGGCAAAACAAATTGAACTAGTGGTGACAGAACCAAGTGAACCAGCAAGAGTAGAACCAAGTGAACCAGTCATGATGGAAACAGAGCAATTGCAGAGTTTTGATACACCCATTGTTCCACCTGCAAAACAGAAATCAAAAGTGGTCAAACCTGCAAAACAAAAAGAACTTGTGATTAAACAAGGAAGCAAAAGGATGACAAGGAGTCAAATAGTGGCTTTAGAAGATAAAAAAGTGGTTGTAAAAGATAGAACAATAGCTAAAGGAAATTTAGAAGACATACTACATTCCATTGACATAGAAGAGACTCCTATAGTCCAAACTGAGGATATAGAGGAAGGTGGACAGAAACTAAAGAAAGCCAAATCTGCAAAGAGAATAGAACTTGAAGGAGAAGATGCAGGTTTTGTGTTCCAAGAAATAAATCCCATGACAAGGCATGCTAGAAAACTATTAGAGAGTAGTAAAGAGGTTCATCCACCTACTGACACAATCAAGCCACCACAAGACATCATTGATCTTTCATCACCTGCAGAGAAAGATTCAGTTAGAAAGTTAAATAAAGGAAAGGAGAAAGTAATGGAAAAAAAAAAGAGTTTGAACTCCTTGAAGAATAGTTGAAGCTGGCCAATCATGAAATTGTTGTTATGAAGAAAGAAGCAAGGAAACACAATGTCCAGAAGGTTTATTTTGAGAATATAAAAGAGATTTGGGAAGAGCAGGTTAACAATGTTTCCAAGACCCTAGATAATACGTAGAAGTTTATCAAATGGACCATGCCATTGAGGAAATAAGTGAAACATGTCTGGAAAATGAATTTAAATTTGAAATATGCAAACATAAAGTTGAAGGATCAGGTTAAATACCTTCAGGAACAGCTTGAAGTAATTCATGAGGAGTCGGAGAAAAAGGGCCTTAAAATGACAGTAGTTGAGGAGCCAATTGCTCAACTCATCATCAATGAGGAAAAAACACCTCAAGAATCATAGTGTGAGCTGGTTTATGAGTTTAAAGTTTAATGGCATGTTAGAAACTAATTTTCTACACCTATAAAGTATATTTTTTAAGCTACACAGAAATCTGGAATTTTCACTATTTTCAGTAGTTTCGTAGCGTTCCTAGGCTTGAAGACCAGGAAAATGCTACGAAACTAATGTAGCTTTCCTTTTTGCATTTTGAACCATTTTTGGTAGCTTCCAAGAGGTGAAAATGGTATGGAAGATGTATTAAGGTATAATTAACATCATACAGAAGGAAATAATAATAAATATTGATGGCAAAAGGCATTTTTGTAACACTATGAAAGTACGCTAAGAAATTGTCATACTTTTGTAGCATACTGTTTTGAAGCTATATGAGCAGGTTTTTGTGCACTTTTGGACAGCTGGATACTTTCAAAGGTTCAAGGGATCTTACCAATAGTCATCCAATACTTAAAGACCACGTGATGAAGACAACTCATCATCCAAACCATTCGTTGAAGATAAGGACCAGTTTTCCTAAAAAGCAAGGTTTTTTTCCAGTTTTAGAGAAGGTCAATTAAGATGTCATGTAGTGATGAGTCCCATCACACCTTATTCGAACATCTGAAGTAATAGTTTTCAAAGATGTAACTAATATTAGGAGATAAGGTAGTTGATGTAATAATAAATTGTTTGAGTCCTATTAGGAAAAGGACTGTCAAATATGTTAGAGTCAGTATCTTCATCCCTCCGTCAGAGATCAAATTTCTCTTGTTGCATTTCATTTTAGGTGTCTCACTCAGTTTAGTCAGCTGCATTCCATTAGGAGCATGGATCATCTGACGGTAGGGGCTGGTCACTCATATCCCTCATGTCATATACCTGCTAGCCTATTTCTGTTCATTAAAATCATTTACAGTCATTTTTGGTCTCATAAATTGGCAAAGAGTCATTTTAGGGGTTTTTGTCTCATTAGGTCTAGGGTTTAGTTAATCCAGTCATTAGAATGCCTAATAATGGTCAGCAGGCACATTAGGAAGTTTGAAATAAGGTTTCAGTGCAAAAAATTGTCATTATTATATGTTTAATAATCATTTTTCTTCAAAACTTTGTTTTGAAGAAAAATTGTCTATTTCATTATCATGTAAATAAGTGCAATGTAATTTTCAAGTTTTTCAGTTGTAATAACACAACACTCAAACCCTGGTTGCCTTTGCCAAAGCTCCATGCCATCCATTCCCTGCAAGACAGACAGAAAAGCTCATTATTCAGTCCAAAAGCAAAAGGGAAACAAAACAGAGTTTTAAAGTGAAATGTCAAGTTTGCAACATTACAAAGTGGGTTTTTTCAAATGAAAAATCAAAGTCTTTGGTATATATAAGATATTTTCAAATTCAAAACTCCATTTGAATGCCAAAGACACAGCAGTGAGCCAAAGAAGAGTTGTGAGGAGCGAAACAGAGAAATTAGGGACAGGTTGTGTTAAGTTTCTAAGTGTGACGCGTTGGGCAGGTGTCTCGACGCATCGGACATGCGCGACGCATTGAGTTTACTTCCTGTGTGTGAATTTGAACTAGCGTGGCGCATTGGAAGGGCGCAGCGCACTGAGTTGGTTGTGCGGCGCATTGGGCCGGAACACAATTTTTTGCAATTTCTTCAAAAACTCCAAATCGACTCGGTCTCCCTTGCTCCAAGTAAGTCCATGCGACCTTGTAATTTCCATGAACAAATATTTGGTGTTGATTATGAGAATTATTATGAAGATTTGAATACAAAAAACTCAAAACCCTATTCTCTTGTTTTAAGATTGCTCCTAGGGTTTTAAAATTGTTTTTTTGTCAAACACTTCCATTCCCCACCTTGTTTTTTCCACCCCCTCACTGTCATTTTATCAAAATAGCCCATTTCATTGTTTATCCTATATCCCTAGTTAATCATTCCTATCCCATTCCCATTATCCCCATCCCACTTGTAAAATTTTCCCAAACCCCAAGTTTATCCCAAGAAGTTAAATGGTTGTCCCTTGTCCCTAAACTTATCAAATAACAGTTTTCAAAAGGAAAATTTCACTTGATAAAATTCCGTTATTCCCATTATCCTATTCCTCCATATTCCCTCCCATATTACCTCATATTTGGCAATCAAATAAAAACACCAAAATTATCATTTTCATCCAAGATAACATAGACCTTGCACAAACCTTGGACATCATGGAGACAGATACCAATACATCTTATGACCGAGACAGTGATTCCACCACTGAACTACATGCACCTAGAAGGCCTCATAACAGTGGCAGACATGTGAGGGAGGAGCCCACCTCATTGGCTGAATTGCAGGCTTCTCCACTTGCTATGGCATGTTTTCGAGAGCAGTCTTGTTATCAATTTTGTGAAATGGTTGCTAGGGTCCATCATCATCAAGGGCTGGCTCGTTTGTTTGTGTTTCATTTACATGATGGTCAGGTCACCCTTCCCGGTGTGACATTCACTTTAACACCAGAAACTATCTTTCAAGCAACTGGAATACTGAATATTGGAGAACAATGGAACAAAAGATAGCAGGTTGACAGAGTGCACTATGAACCATATATCAGGCCTAGCTTTGTGAAACAACTCAGCAGGGTGTTTCCTTTCCGGTTCCTAAAGGATTCCTATGCTCCTCTGATGAAACTTATTATCAGATATTTCAGTTGTGAGGGTCGGTTTTCACGTCTCTATGCCTATCATATCAGGCTATTGATGCATTTTAAAAGGGTGAGGATGATGAAACTCCCTTATTTCATGTGCTGGAATATTGAGAGAATGACCACTCTCATGGAAAGAAAAACTCCTGAGCAGCAGTACAACAATATCTATCACTTTGCACTCATTAAGATTGTGGTTTTGAATCAGCTCGGCTTGCAGGGTATTTCATGGGAGGATTTCATTTCTAATGATTTCTTCGCAGCTCCTCAGGTTCCTTCAGAGGTTGTTCATGATGTAGGTGAACCTTCATATCAACATGAGGGTTAGGAGACAGAGACTACTAGTGTTCCGATGTATGTCACTTATCAGAGAGGCACCAGAGGATTATTTGCAGCAGCCCGGCGAGTATTGTCTCCACCTGGGGTGGAAGGGGTCTTTCTTCCATCATCAGTAGCACAGGTGCAGGTACAGGACAGAGGTAAGAGGCCCATGCAGGATGAGGGGCCTTCAGGAGACCAAGATACAGGTTTCATACTCATTGATGAGGATTTGAGCTCACCAAGCTCACAGTTGAGAGAGACTATTTAGGAGCAGAAGGTGGAGATAGACACTTTGTCCGTCAAGTTGAAAAGAACTCAATGGATTATAAACTACCTTGAGAAGTGAAGCAAACAATTGGAAGATCGGAAAACTATCATAGAGTTGCAAAATATTCGTGAGAACCGGCAAGCTGCCCAAAGAAGCCAAACCGAGATGACATCCATTGAGCGAGAGATTGAGGTTGATCGAGAGACTTGGCTTCAGAGGGTCAATATTCATTTTGAGAAGCTGTTGGAGAAGGAAAACAAGGAAAATAACATGCTAAGGCACATGAAAAATCATTATTGGGCAAGAAATCACGTTTTCAAGGCACGAATCAAGATCTTGAAGGCAAAGCTAAAGAGGGCATTAAAGCGTCGCAAAAGGCATGATAGACTCCAAATTTTGGCCGAAGCTTCTTTGGCCCAACATAGCACATGATGTTGGAAATTCAGCCCAAATTTCAAGAAATTTGGGATACTTTTTGTCAATTTTGAATTTTTTGGCCTTAACACAGATTTTCCTGCCCGACGCATCGCGCCACTTGGCACATGCTTATAATTGGCAGCTCCTCTTGGGGAAAAATTGATATTTCTATATTTTTCATTAAAATTTATGCATGCCTACCCATTACCTAGATATTTTGACAATTTTTGGGTTGCCGGAATGGTCCAAAACACCCTAAAATTGACCTTTATGCCCCTTTTTGGACACACAGGAAGCAGTGTTGGGAAAACTCATTTTTGGAGGGGAAAATGGAAACCAAATTCAGAAATTCCACTTGGGTTGGAAATTATACAGGCATAGCTTTCCACTGAGCTATCCTGCACTCAATTTGGACTCTGGGAAGGCCCTCAAAATCAACTCCAAAGTGGCGCGACGCATAGAGATTTCAGGCGCGGCGCATTGGGGATTTTGGCTCAATTTTCACTCTGTAACTCAGTTTTTCGCCTAGTTTTGGCTAGTTTGACTTTTTTATCTCAAAATTTTAAGATCTTGATGTAACTTGATGTAATTCCATGTTTTTTGATGTAATTTTGACAAATTTTCATTCACGTAAGTAGATTCATTCACCAAAAAGTGAATTGTAACTGAATGAATCAGTTTCCTATCTTATAGAGGCAAGTTGTTCCACTGCCTATTTTCTAGTTCTTAGTTTAGATCTTGTTGAAACAGCTCCTAAAATAGTGAGCTAGACCCCTAGAGGCATGGGGATGAGTTATTCTTTTCTATATCTTGTAGTTACTCAGTCATTTTCAGGGTTGGACACTTGGGATTGTTTTGAGCTTCATTGTACATTTCATCTCTGCATTTTGGCAAAGGAATAGACCAGGGTTTGCAGCACTCTTTGGGATCCATGTGACTCTATGTTTTGATGGTGTGTTTCTCTCAGTGATTGTAAGTTTACTGATGTTTCATGTGTACCATCTCCCTTCTCATTTCTTATTAAGTTAAACAAACAAGTAATAAAGGTGGAATTCATTAGATTTGTAGTGCTCTGCCTTGAATTTTGTTTAATTTTCCATGTTTTCAACTATCTGAAGAGGATTCTTGAAGGCCTCTTGCCCTCTTTCACTTCTCACCAGTCTGAGCTATCCATTTTATTCAATTCGAAAGCATCAAAACAATTGTCTTTCTTGCCCCATTCAGCTCTCTGCAAAACTGATCATTTCCCAGACCCAAAATCTGCCCTTCCCTTTGATCCAAAAAACACCTTTCAAAAAAAAATAAAACTCATTTACATATATACCTAGCCTAAAATCAGCCTTTATTCAAGTCATCTCAAGCCTCACTGATTATTTTTGCTGAGATTGACGAGGAGAGAGCCCTCTCCCGATCTGGTAGGGCTAGCTACCAGATTAAGCGTGGTTTGATGTTACCCTACACTCTGCCTTCCTTCAGCCTAAGGTATATTTAGGCTATAACATAGTGGAGACCGCACTGGGGATCACAAAATGGTTTTCTTGTTAGTGTTATTAATTTTATAAGCTACAGACGGAGCCTGAAGTTATGCCAGGTAGCCTTCGAAACACTCTTTCTTTGCATTAGCGAAAGTAGATAAACACTGCTTCAGTCAATCTTCGGTCTAGTTTGTAAACATAATATCTGACTTGTAAATTTCCCCAGTACATCAAATCATTCTAAACTTTTGGATGATGAGTTTAGAATTTGATAGGCTGAACAAGTTGGTTTTGTCCATTTAATTTTTGAGAATAATTCAACACATTGGCTTCCAAACGACATACCAGAGCAAATACGGATCCTGATCCACCTCCTGTGTATGAAAATCCAAATCTTATTTCGAGAATCCATCATCGAGAAATTCCTATGATTCCTGCGTTCAAATCTCATTCATGTCTTGTTGTTTTTGAGTATCTCGAAGATCTTGAGTTTGATGAACAATTTGAGTTGTCGTTGTTTGAGACTAAGTCTGAAAGTGCTATTGATTCTACTGTCCAGAATCCAGAGTTTATCAAATATCTTGAAATTGAACAGGCTAATAGATCCATTGAAAGTTACATTTTGAATATTCAGAATTCTTTTGTGGCAACAAACATCCCTGAATTCATAGAATCTGCATCTGCAGCTCTTGGGTCATCAGCAATTACATCTGGTTCACAAATCCATATCGGACCTCCTTTCATTCCTACCATTCCCATGCAACCTTATATCTCTGATCAACAATATGCAATAGTATCACCTCCATCCACACCACATACACTTCATACATCAACTGCTCCGACTCCTCCTATATCCCTAAGACCAGTTGTAAATCCACCCAGAGCAATGGCTGCCCGATTTGCACCCCTCGTATTGCCTCAAAACTTGGATGACATGCCTGCTGATTATCAAAGCAAAATTCCATTGTTTGATGGCACTCCTCAAAGTGTTGCTGCTCAGCAACATGTAGATAGGATGGCAGATTTCTTTGACCTTCATGAGATTGATGCGGAAAATGTGACCATGAGATTGTTTGTACAAACTTTTAGAGGAGAAGTAAGAAAATGGTTTAGAGCTTTGCCGGCTAGAAGTATTGATACTCTGCCTAATCTTCAGAGACAATTCTTGGATCGATGGGAAGTGAAGAAAGACCCTCTTTTGATCCTTTCCGAATATGACAATATCAAGCGGAATGTTGGTGAGTTTGTCCAAGATTATTGTATTAGATTCAATATTGTTTACAATGTAATTCCCGATGATATAAATCCACCTAGGGGGTCATCTTTGATTAAGTTTCCGGATGGTTTCGATCCTGAAATGGCTTATCAATTGAGAGAAAGAGATCCAGGCACTTTAGAGGATATGCAGAAGATTGCAGTCAGCGTTGAAGCTAATTTGAATGCTAGGAGAGCTAGAATGAAAGCTGAAAAGAAAGTAGCAATAAAGGAAGAGGTTTCCACGTTAGATCAAGTGCTTCGTAAGATGGAAAATATGTTTGAAATATTAACACTTGATAAGCCTGAACCGCAAATCAGAAATCCTAACTTCCATGGCCAGCAGCAACCGCAATTCAGAATCAAGCAAAGAGAGCAACGAGCACAAGAACCAGCAATACAACAACAGGTGAAGACACCTTTACGGAAAAATTTTGTTGGTCTAGAATCATATGATGAAGAGAATGTAATAGGAGAAGAGAATCATTTCTTTACACCTGATGATATGCCAATTTTTATCACTGAAGATGAGGAGTATTCTGAAAGCTCAGCTGCACAAAAAGACGAAGATTTCATCTTGGCAAATGAGACAACTCTTGAAGAAGAGTCTGATGAGTATCAGAGGGGATATATGAATGCCTTGACAACTGCCCAACAGTGAAAATATTCACTCAAAAACAGGGATGTGCCTGTTAATCCAATCCAAAAGAGAAAGGAAGTTTCAGCACCAAAGAATGATTCACCCGTTGTTCAGAAGAAGGGAAAAGAGACAGCTGATCCCACTACTAGTAAATCATCATCATCAAATGAAAGATCCAATCAGCCAAATGTATCAAAGGAGAAAACTAAAAATAAGGATGTTCCAGCTAAATAGGTAGAAAAAACTTCAGTTTTTAACTTATAAAATGAAATTGCTAAGTTAAATGTATCCATTCCTTTGACTAAATTGATGAAGAACAGCAGCTATAAGGGTCAAGTGTCTAAGATTTTGAATTTAGATCCATTTTTTGACATGGTAAATGTGGAATATGATCAACCTGAGTTGATTTTTGGTCCGGAATTGGATGGTGAGTCTCCAGATAGTGATGTGCCTCCTTTTTATATCAGCCTTAGATTGCATGATTATGTGTTACACAATGTTATGTTTGATTCCGGAGCCTCTCATAATCTCATGCCTAGGGCAATCATGGAGAAATTGGGATTGGATATCACTAGAAAGTATCATGATCTTTATTCTTTCGATTCTAGTAGAGTTAGATGCATTGGGATTATCAAAGATTTGGTGGTCAGTTTGGATCAGATTCCTACTAAAAATGATTTGATGGATGTGGTTATGGCGGATATTCCTCCTAGATTTGGCATGCTTCTTTCCATATCTTGGGGAGCGAAACTTAAAGGGAAATTGTAGCTTGATTTCTCCTATGCTACTATTCCCGTGTTTGGTCAGATGAGGAAATTAGATCGGGAGCAAAAGATGAAGTATGTGATCACCAGCAAGGAGAAAATGGTAAATCATCCAATCAATTATGTACATATTGATTTAGAATCATTTGTTTTGTATTCAGATAGTTTCAATGATGTAAATAGCCAATTAGTTGAAGTAGAAGACATTCTGGAAATCACTAATAATTTCAGAGAGGTCTTGAAGAAAGAGAGACAAAAATTTGAAAGTACCGCTGAGCAATTAGCCTTCCAACAGCAGCAAAAAGTTGATGGACAACAAGCAAAAATAACGGAGCAAACAAAATTTCAGCACTTGGAAGATGATGAAGATGGTTTTTGGACCATGGATTTTAATGGTGCAGTAGGAAATGATGGTGCTGGAATTGGAATTTGGGTACGTAGCCCTTTTTCCGCCCCAAAAAAAGTGCCGCTTAATGTAAGGGTCTGTTCTTATAAATTGGCTTTTGATTGTTCAAATAATGAGGCTGAATACGAAGCTTTAATTGCTGATCTGAAAATTCTTAGAAAGTTGAATGCTAAGAGGATTGCAGTGTATGGTGACTCCGAGTTAGTTATCAAGCAAGTAAAGTTTGAATATCAAGCTAAGCATCCTCGAATGCGGGCTTACCGAAATGCGGTTCTAGATATCTTGAGATTGTTTTCAGATTATACTTTGACATGTGTCCCTCGTATTCAGAATGGTATTGCAGATGCACTTGCAAAAGCAGGAAGTAATTTGAAAATTCCGATGAACTCAAGTAACAATTTTGAAATTCATGTGAAGCATCGCCCGACCATCCCTGACAATCAGAGGTATTGGCAAGTGTTTCAGGATGATGAAGAAATTGATGAATTTCTGCAAAATGAAGGTAAATTCAAAGACACTTCTATTGATGTGGAACATGATGATGGTGAGGCAGATGTGCAAGTAAATAATATGGAAGTTTTGCAGCTAAAGGATAATGTCATTCCTAAATGTCTAATACCTTTAGAGGAGCTTTTTTACCAAGATGACGTAGCTCGAAAACCAACCTTGCGGCCAACCGAGAAAGGAGTTGAGGATGTGAACATTGGATCAGCAGAAAATCAAAAAATCGTGAAATTGTCTAAAGCATTTCCCCCACAGGTAAAAGCAAATTATATCAGCTTATTGTCTTCTTTTGCTGATGCATTTTCTTGGTACTATTTAGATTTGAAGACATATGATACCAACATAATTCAGCATACCATTCCAATCAAGCCAAATCAAAAGCCATTTCGGCAGAAGTTGAGAAGAATAAATCCAAAGTTTCTGCCCTAAATAGAGAAGGAAGTGAATCAGTTGTACAAGGCTGGTATCATCGTTCCCATAATATTTTCAGATTGGATTTCTAATTTGGTACCCGTGCGCAAGAAAACAGGTGAGATCCGCTTATGCATTGATTTTAGGAATCTGAATAAGGTTTCTTTGAAAGATAATTATCCATTGCCCAAAATGGATCACATACTTCAGTGAGTAGTTGAAGCATCTCGTATGTCACTACTCGATGGTTATTCTGGATATAACCAAATTCTGGTCCATGAGGATGATAGAGACAAAACAGCGTTCACCACTCCGTGGGGAAATTTTCATTATGCTAAAATGCCTTTCGGTTTGAAGAATGCTAGTGCGACCTTTCAGCGAGCAATGGATATGGAATTTGCAAATGAGAAGGATGTTTTTCTAGTTGTGTATCTTGATGATTTGACAATCTTTTCTAATTCAGATGAAGAGCACCTTTACCATTTGAAGATTGTTTTTCAGTGGTGTAGAAAATATGGTGTGTCACTCAATCTGAAGAAGAGTTTGTTTGCCATGGATGAGGGCAAGCTTCTTGGACCTATTATATCAAAGGATGGCATTCACATTGATCCAGCTCAAGTAGAAGCTATTCAGCAAATTGATCTTCCCCGAAACAAAAAGGAGATCCAATCATTCAATGGTAAGATGAATTTCTTACGCCACTTTGTGCCCAATCTTGCAGAACATTTAAGGGAAATTACGAACATGCTCAAGAAAGATAGTGTAGTGAAGTGGAATGAGGAGGCAGTAAAGTCTTTCAATTTAGTGAAATTGGCTCTTTCTTCAGCTTCGGTTTTGATCAGCCCGGACTATACTCAGGATTTTATTTTGTTTTCATTTGCTTCAGATCATACTATGGCAGCAGTATTAATGCAGAAAAGGGATCAGCATGAAAAACCAATTTCTTTTTTCAGCCGAACCATAAGAGATGCAGCCTTAAAGTATAACATTATTGAAAAGCAAGCTCTTGCCTTAGTGAAAGCATTGAAATATTTTAGAGTATATATTCTGCATTCTCACATTCTTTCTTATGTTCCTAATGCTGTTGTTAAGGATGTCTTAGTGCAAACAGATCTGGAAGGGAGACGAGGCAACTGGATTGCTGCCTTGTTGGAGTATGATGTGGAGATAAAGCCTACAAATCTTATCAAAGGACAAGGGCTGGCTAAGCTAATGGCTGAGTCGAATTTGCATGCCTTGGACATTAATCTCATTGCTGCTATGTCAGAGGAAAATGAAGAAAATTCGCTAATTCAGGTATCAGAAATCTTTTTTCTTTCTCCTTGGTATTCAGATATTGTATATGTGCTCCAAAATTTGTCACCACTGCCAGGCATGGCTAAAAAAAAAAGTAGGACTCTGAAATTGAAAGCTACCAAGTTTTGTATCATGAATAATGCAATCTATTGGAAAGATCCTGGTGGTGTTTTTCTGAATTGTTTGGTTGAAGAAGAAGCAAAGCAGGTTATGGAGGATTTTCATAAGGGAGATTGCGGAGGTCACCTTTTTTGGAAAACAATGGCGAACAAAATTTTGAGAGTAGGATATTATTGGCCGAATCTCTTTGCTGATGTGTACAAAACTGTTAAAAGTTGTCATGAATGTCAGATTTTTGAAGGGAGGAAAAAATTGCAGCCTTTGCCGCTTAAGCCCATTGAAGTAAGTGCTCCTTTCCAGCAGTGGGGTTTGGATTTCATTGGTGAAATCCATCCTGCTTCTTCAGCCCAGCATAAGTGGATCCTTACAGCGACAAATTATTTTACTAAATGGATTGAAGCGATTCCCACCAGGCAGGTCACAGATTTGGTAATAATTTCGTTTCTTGAGAAAAATATTTTGTCTCATTTTGGCTATCCAAATACATTAATTACTGATAATGCAACATCTTTCAAGTCTAAAAAAATGATTGAGTTTTGTGATAAGTATCAAATCACTTTGGGGCACTCAACCGCTTATCATCCACAAGGAAACGGATTGGCCGAGTCCTCGAATAAATATTTGGTCAATATTATCAAAAATCTGCTGGAAATAAACAAGAAAAGTTGGCATAAGAAATTGGTCAATGCACTTTGGGCAGATAGAGTGAGTCAGAAGAAATCTATAGTTATGTCCCCTTTTGAGGTCATGTATGGTGTTGACATGGTATTTCCTACCTTTCTCACATTTCCAGTGGTCAAACTTCTACAGGAAGCTGGCAGCGAAGATGATCATATGCAACGGAGAATAAATCAAATGATCCATTTACAGCAGACTAGAGAGGAGGTTTTTCAAAACACTTTCAAGCTGCAAGAGAGAATCAAGAAGATATATGGTCAAAAGGCAAAGGCGGACAAGTTTCAATTGGAAGAAGTGGTGCTGAAATGGGATGCAAGAAATGAAGATAAAGGTAAGCATGGCAAGTTCAAGAATCTCTAGAAAGGACCCTTTAGAATTGCTGCATATCGGGGCCAAAATGCTTTCCTTTTGAATGAAATGAATGGAGAATATTGTCCAGGAGGGCCGGTCAATGGTCGGATGCTCAAGCGGTATCATTTTTGAAATGTTTTATGCTATTTTACATTGTACATACTGGTTTGTTTAAGTTTCATTGCAAGTGTGTGCTGTCATCATTATTTCAGTTTGGGGCCCGAGGTGAAGGCTATAAATCTGAAGATTGATTTCAGCTTTCGTTTGATTTATTGAGTCAAGTATTTCAGTCATTTTGGTTTCAAAATTGAGTCAGTTTGAGTATATTTTCAGTCATGAAAATGAGTCAAGAGTCTTGTTTTGGTTTGTAGAAGTTATTGATTCCATAGCCCAATGGACGAAGGAACTACCTATTCTCTCAGAGATCTGTAGTTCTTGGCACCTCCAAGTAGCTACCATCCCCATTGGAGCCAATGTTAGATTCGGTATCTTCATCCCTCCGTCAGAGATCAAATTTCTCTTGTTGCATTTCATTTTAGGTGTCTCACTCAGTTCAGTCAACTGCATTCCATTAGGAGCATGGATCATCTGACGGCAGGGGCTGGTGACTCATATCCCTCATGTCATATACCTGCTAGCCTATTTATGTTTATTAAAATCATTTACAGTCATTTTTGGTCTCATAAATTGGCAAAGAGTCATTTTAGGGTTTTTTGTCTCATTAGGTCTAGGGTTTAGTTAATCTGGTCATTAGAATGCCTAATAATGGTCAGCAGGCACATGAGGAAGTTTGAAATAAGGTTTCAGTGCAAAAAATTGTCATTATTATATGTTTAATAATCATTTTTCTTCAAAACTCTGTTTTGAAGAAAAATTGTCTATTTCATTATCATGTGAATAAATGCAATGTAATTTTCAAGTTTTTCAGTTGTAATAACACTCCACTCAAACCCTGGTCGCCTTTGCCAAAGCTCCATGCCATCCATTCCCTGCAAGACAGACAGAAAATCTCATTATTCAGTCCAAAAGCAAAAGGGAAACAAAACAGAGTTTTAAAGTGAAATGTCAAGTTTGCAACATTAAAAAGTGAGTTTTTTCAAATGAAAAATCAAAGTCTTTGGTATATATAAGATATTTTCAAATTCAAAACTCCATTTGAATGCCAAAGACACAGCAGTGAGCCAAAGAAGAGTTGTGATGAGCGAAACAGAGAAATTGGGGGCAGAGTGTGTTAAGTTTCCGAGCACGACGCATTGGGAAGGTGTCGCAACACATCGGGCGTGCGCGGCGCATTGAGTCGACTGCCTGTGTGTGAATTTGAACCAGCGCGGTGCATTGGAAGGGCGCAACGCACTGGGTTGGTTGTGCGGCGCATTGGGCCGAAACACAAATTTCTGCAATTTCTTCAAAAACTCCAAATCGACTCAGTCTCCCTTGCTCCATGTAAGTCCATGCGACCTTGTAATTGCCATGAACAAGTATTTGGTGTTGATTATGAGAATGATTATGAAGATTTGAATACAAAAACTCAAAACCCTATTCTCTTGTTTTAAGATTGCTCCTAGGGTTTTAAAATTGGTTTTTGTGTCAAACACTTCCATTCCCCACCTTGTTTTTTCCAAGCCCTCACTGTCATTTTATCACAACCCATTTCATTTTTTATCCTATATCCCTAGTTAATCATTCCTATCCCATTCCCATTATCCCCATCCCACTTGTAAAATTTTCCCAAACCCCAAGTTTATCCCAAGAAGTTAAATGGTTGTCCCTTGTCCCTAAACTTATCAAATCACAGTTTTCAAAAGGAAAATTTCACTTGATAAAAGTCCATTATTCCCATTATCCTATTCCTCCATATTCCCTCTCATATTACCTCATATTTGGCAATCAAATCAAAACACCAAAATTCTCATTTTCATCCAAGATAACATAAACCTTGCACAAAACTTGGACATCATGGAGACAGATACCGATACATCTTATGACCAAGACAGTGATTCCACCACTAAACTACATGCACCTAGAAGGCCTCATAAGTGTGGCAAACATGTGAGGGAGGAGCCCACCTCATTGACTGAATTGCAGGCTTGTCCACTTGCTATGGCATGTTTTCGAGAGCAGTCTTGTTATCAATTTTGTGAAATGGTTGCTAGGGTCCATCATCATCAGGAGCTGGCTCATTTGTTTGTGTTGCATTTACATGATGGTCAGGTTACCCTTGCTGATGTGACATTCACTTTAACACTGGAAACTATCTCTCAAGCAACTGGAATAACGAATGTTGGAGAACAATGGAACAAAAGACAACAGGTTGACAGAGTGCACTATGAACCATATATCAGGCCTAGCTTTGTGAAACAACTCAGTAGGGTGTTTCCTTTCTGGTTCCTAAAGGATTACTATGCTCCTCTGATGAAACTTATTATTAGATATTTCAGTTGTGAGGGCCGGTTTTCACGTCTCTATGCCTATCATATCAGGTTATTGATGCATTTTACCAAAGTGAGGATGATGAACCTCCCTTATTTCATGAGCTGGAATATTGAGAGAATGACCACTCTCATGCAAAGGAAAACTCCTGAGCAGCAATACAACAGTATCTATCACTTTGCACTTATTAAGATTGTGGTTTTGCATCAGCTCAGTTTACAGGGTATTTCATGGGAGGATTTCATTTCTAATGATTTCTTCACAGCTCCTCAGGTTCCTTCGGAGGTTGTTCATGATGTAGGTGAACCTTCATATCAGCATGAGGGTCATGAGACAGAGACTACTAGTGTGCCGATGTATGTCACTTATCAGAGAGGCACCAGAGGATTATTTGCAGCAGCCCGACGAGTATTATCTCCACCTGGGGTGGAAGGGGTCTCGCTTCCATCATCATCATCACAGATACAGGTATAGGATAGAGGTAAGAGGCCCATGTAGTATGAGGGGCCTTCAAGAGGCCAAGATATAGGTTTCATACTCATTCATGAGGATTTGAGCTCACCAAGCTCAAAGTTGAGAGAGTATATTCAGGAGCAGAAGGCGGAGATAGACACTTTTTTCTTCAAGTTGAAAAGATCCCAATGGATTAAAAACTACCTTGAGAAGTGAAACAAACAATTGGAAGATCGGAAAACTATCATAGAGTTGCAAAATATTCGTGAGAACCAGCAAGCTGCCCAAAGAAGCCAAACCGAGATGACATCCATTGAGCGAGAGATTGAGGCTGATCGAGAGACTTGGCTTGAGAGGGTCAATATTCATTTGGAGAAGTTTTTGAAGAAGGCCAAAAAGGAAAATAACATGCTAAGGCACATGAAAAATCATTATTGGGCGAGAAATCACGTTTGCAAGGCACGAATCAAGATCCTGAAGGCAAAGCTAAAGAGGGCATTAAAGCATCGCAAAAGGAATGATAGACTCCAAATTTTGGCTGAAGCTTCTTTGGACCAGCATAGTGCATGATGGTGGACATTCAACCCAAATTTCAATAAATTTGGGACACTTTTTGTCCATTTTGAATTTTTTGGCCTTAACACATATTTTCCTGCCCGACGCGTCGCACCACTTGGTGCGTGCTTATAATTGGAAGCTCCTCTTGAGGAAAACTTGATATTTCTAGATTTTGCATCAAAATTTATTGATTCCTACCAATTACCTAGATATTTTGACAATTTTTGGGTTGTCGGAATGGTCAAAAACACCCTAAAATTGACCTTTCTGCCCCTTTTTGGACACACAGGAAGTAGTGTTGGGAAAACTCATTTTTAGAGGGGAAAATGGAAATCCAATTCTAAAATTACACTTGGGTTGGAAATTAGATAGGTATAGCTTTCCAATGAGCTATCCTGCGCTCAATTTGGACTCCAGGAAGGCCCTCAAAATCAGCTCCAAATTGGCGCAACGCATAGAGATTTCAGGCGCGGCACATTGGGGATTTTGGCTCAATTTTCACTCTGTAACTCAGTTTTTCACCTATTTTTGGCTAGTTTGAATTTTTAATCTCCAAATGTAACTCTCTTGATGTAACTTTATGTAATTCCATGGTTTTTTATGTAATTTTGACAAAATTTCACTCATGTAAGTAGATTCATTCACCAAAAAGTGAATTCTAACTTAATGAATTAGTTTCCTATATTATAGAGGCAAGTTGTTCCACTGCCTATTTTCTAGTTCTTAGTTTAGATCTTGTTGAAATAGCTCCTAAACTAGTGAGCTCGACCCCTAGAGGCATGGGGATGAGTTATGCTTGTCTATATCTTGTATTTTCTCAGTCATTTTTAGGGTTGGACACTTGGGATTGTTTTGAGCTTCATTGTACATTTCATCTCTGCATTTTGGCAAAGGAATAGACCAGAGTTTGCAGCACTCTTTGGGATCCATGTGGCTCTATGTTTTGATGGTGTGTTTCTCTCAGTGATTGTAAGTTTATTGATGTTTCATGTGTACCATCTCCCTTCTCATTTCTTCTTAAGTTAAACAAACAAGTAATAAAGGTGGAATTCATTAGATTTGTAGTGCTTTGCCTTGAGTTTTGTTTAATTTTCCATGTTTTCAACTGTCTGAAGAGGATTATTGAAGGCCTCTTTCCCTCTTTCACTTCTCACCAGTCTAAGCTATCCATTTTATTCAATTCGAAAGCATCAAAACAATTGCCTTTCTTGCCCCATTCAGCTCTCTGCAAAACTGATCATTTCCCAGACCCAAAATCTTCCCTTCCCTTTGATCCAACAAACACCTTTAAAAATAAAATCAAACTCCTTTACATACATACCTAGCCTAAAATCATCCTTTATTCAAGTCATCTCAAGCCTCAATGATTATTTTTGTTGAGATTGACGAGGAGAGAGCCCTCTCCCGATCTGGTAGGGCTAGCTGCCAGATTAAGCGTGGTTTGATGTTACCCTAGACTCTACCTTCCTTCAGCCTGAGGTAGATTTAGGCTATAAAAAAATAGAATAGTTTTCATTCTCTCATTAATGCAGATGTTTTCTTGTTATGAAAGGTGTCATAAGAAAAATTTTGATGAATCTAGCCATGAGGCAGGTCATCTCATCATGTAACAAGTATATTAAAGGGCAGATATTCAAATTCGTATGGGTTGGAGACTTTTTGGAAAAAACTGTAGTTTTATGTAATTGACTGTTTTTGGTAATATAGTGGATTTGTTTCTTGACCAACCTGAGATTACAATTAAGTTTTTAGTGTTTATCGGATCTATATTTTCTATGTGTACCATTTGTAGTGGTTTTCATCCTTAATACTCAGAATTCATTCATGTAATGCTCTAAATTCCTTTATAGATGAATTGATTGTGTTATTTCCTGTTTCATGAGTGCTTACCTTTGCTAAAAACTCTTACCTGCCTCAACTTCCATACCCAGTGAAATTACTACTGAATTATTGCTTTGTTGACTGCATAAGCCCAATGTTTGCAGACTCATGTTCTTTTCAACCTACACTTATCACAAACAAGTCATTTTTCAAGTAGAGTTAGCCATCTAGTTTATCATTATCAAATATCATTAACCCTTTTTAAGAGAGCCCTCTCAAACTGAAGAGGCTAAGCTTCAGTCACAAGTTGGTTTGAAACAGTTACATTAAGTTGTCTGGTTTGCATCCAATCAGGTGCAATTTTTTAATAACACATTGGATGATCATGTGAATGAGATAGAAGACCTCGGAACTAGTTTCATCCATCTAGGTTGTGATTTCAAGATAAATACAAGATCACAATGTATGATGGCTATCATCATAAAAACACTCATCCAGTCATGGGTCCACCATTTTTCATCAGTGGACATGTATTTTGATCATTATATATGTAATATTAGCTTATGTGTTGTGTATTGGTATGCCTCCCTTAGCAAAGATATCATGATGTATATGTATTGTAACAAAATATGATCTCATCGGTTGTTATTTATATTGACTTGTTACAAGGTAAATCACTTCAGTCATCAATCACCATTCCTAACTTTGCGCTTTAGGGGGGAATATGTTATAGGAAATTTTGTCACATTTGGTCAGTCAGCCTAAAAACTAGATCAATCAACATCCTTTTACCCCTTGACATCATCATAGCACAAAGGCATATGCATGACACTCTCATATCCCATATTTTCTTCTTGAAAACACCTTGTTTCATTCATTTGAAGCATCAACACTCTCTGGCCTCCTAATGGCTCAGTCTCAACCAAAACCACCATACTAGGGGAAAATACAAACCTCTATTGGGAAATAGTATGAACCTCATCACGCACCTTTTCAAGGCTATAAAATCCAGACCCAACCATTCCAGCATCTTTATAATCATCCTGGGGCTGGGAAACAAACTCACTTATATGTTGGTTATCATAATCCTCCATGTCTAGGTAACCAGGTTCCTTATTATTAGAACCCTCCTTATCTAGGCATGATGAACCCTTAGATAAACTGAGAAGGGGGTGTGAATCAGTTTAGTACATTCATGGGAATTTAAAGCTCTTTTTTTTAAACTTATTTACACCTCCATTTCATCAGCAACTTAATATATAATGAATCAGCAAACTTAATATGTGGGCAGCAAGTAATAAGTATATTAAACACAATACATCAACATATAATCATCATGCACATATACAACATATATAAGTGGAAAACCATAAGGGAGAAAATGGAATATTCCCAAATGGGGAAGCAGCAATATATGAACAAAAATCTGGAAATAGCAGTGTAAATCAACACATCAACAATGGAGACCAACATGGAACCATAACATTATGTATAAGAACAAAAAATAAATCCAATATGGTGAGGCATAAATCATATGAAGTGAGGGAACAAGCCTCCCATAAACAATCACTCTCAAATATGAGTTGTTGCTACAATATAAAATTCCAGAGATCTGCTACAGCACAGTCATATTAAGCATAACTACAGTTGTAGATAATACAATGATATAAAAATATTGATATAGGAATTCTAGACATATAGATATGGGCACTAGATCAGCTTTCCAAGACAACCCAAGAGGGTTTCCGGAAAATGCACACAATGTACCAATGTAAGCTGTAGCCCTAGGGCTGAAGGTATGTTGCAACAACATTGTAATGTTCCTTTTTTGGAAATATCACAAGTCTATTCCATAGATATATTGTGGGGGAATTTTCCGGATATGTCACCTTTGAACAAAGGATGAGATCTGGAGGTTGCCTGGCCCTTCACAGACTCTATCTATAGCTATGTGAAATTCCTTCCTTAGGAATTTCCCAAAGAATGGGACTGCAACTGATGTATGAACATATAAGAGAATCAATAGCGTTATTTTATGAGATGTGAGACAAGAGGATATAGATATCCAATGAATAATGTTATAGCAGTAGAAAGAGTACAATATCATGAGGAAACAACCTCTCAAGAAAGGAAATGCAAGCCTTAACAATACTTGTACATGGAAATGAAGAAATACAACTACAAATATGAAACCTTTGGCTATGAGGACGTAGTTTATAAGAGGTATTGCTCCATATCACATAATAACTGAAATTTATGACAATATATGGCTCAAATACACTAGGGTAGCAAATCTCTAACCCTTAGAAGAAAAAATACATCAATCCTCCAAGGGATTGGCTGAAATATACAAAATGGCAAAAATGTCGGAGTTGCTGGGCAGCTACTGCAACTCAAATTTGGAACTCAATAGAGAAGGCTTAATATGATGAAAAATCTGAAGTAAACCCTCTCCAATGGATCTCCAAAGTGGTAGGTTGATCCTTACACTTGAGATCTCACCCTCCAATCAACTCTGCAAAACCCCGCAACAAATGCACTATGAAAATAACACAGTTACTGGAGAAAACTACGCAATAGGGGAAAGAATATGGGTTGGCCTGATGCCAAGATCTGAAATTAGTGCTAAAACCTTCCTCACTATCTTCCCAAAGGAATGGAGGCTCCCTCCTCTTAAAATCAACTCCGGAAGTGGTGTTGTGTTCCCCCACTGCAACACCCTACAACACAGAGTTATGTTGCTGCAACAATAACGTTGTCCTGGAGGAGGATTCTTTGGCCTTCAGCCAAGAGATGTGGAAAATGAAGAACCAACCTTCAAGATGCCTCTCAAGAAGGTGAGGAAATCCTAAACAGGAGTTTCCTGGCAATTCTTGTTAAACAGCAAAGAATGCACAATGTACGAATAGACATGAAATCATAAACATATGCATGAATAACAATGGCTCTCCTCCTCTCCATATATAGAAAGTGAAGGCTTTCTCTCCATGGGACCCATCAATTATGGTTTTCGTCATAAGGGAATATTCCCTCCTCTATCTCTCTGTTGTCCCATGTAGTGCTTTCCACCTCATACCCTGCGCTAGTTGACTTGGTCAAACCTCTTTGCAAATGTCTCCTTTCACACATGAGGGTGTGAAATCCGGTTCCATGGCTGAACCCTTTTCATACTAGAGGGATTTTATTTATTTTTTTATTATGAATGGGCCTCTTCACCCAATTATTCATCTCCTAGGTGAAATTATCAAAATCTAATGTTCCAATTTATTGAAGCAAAAATTAGGAACATTACAGTCCTCCCCTCCCAATTGTTGCTTGTCCTCAAGCAACTGCAAGGGTAGAAATAAGAAGTCTCCACTCAAGGCATGGAGTATAAAATGTGATGAGGAACATCTTCCCCATGTGGATCCTCCATCCCCAAGAAATCATCCAAACAAAATGAGCCACCTCCCAACAAGGCAACTCCTGAAAATCTTCTTCCACCTCAAGCTCCAGAAATGAAGGTGGGCTGAAAATCTGAACATGGTAAGAATCATAACTTACCCCATGCTATCCTTCTCTCCACTCATGACAAGTGTAGAGTGTATGCTAATCCTGGGCTACAAAAGTATTTCCCTCAAATGGAAAAATTAAGAAAAATCCTCCAAAGAGTTCTCCTCCGACAATGAAGAACATGCTGGCCCAAAGCATATCATTCATGATGAATAGGACATGGTCATCATAGAATATCCAAATGAGAAGTTTTTTGTAGGTTTTCCATGATGCTACAAAGTGAAAACAACATCTCAATAGGACACAGCGTAGTTTCATCCACTGCAATCTCAGAAAGGAACATGGCAAGTGGCATATAAAATCCATCACATCTACTAAGGAATAGTAAATGATTGAATATGACAACAACACAAGAACAAAAACTTGCCCATGGTTGTACAATGGATGACTATAAATCTCATGGCCCACCTCAAAAGAGAAAAAACATGAGGCTGTGGTGGCCATATCTCCTCTCATGCTCCCATTAGAACATGTAGTGCAGAAAATGTGAGAATTCTTCCCACTCAAGGACACATCCAACTCATGTGCCTCTCTCATAATCATGCCTCTTATACAAATCTGATCTATATCATCAAATGAAGTCATGATCAGGAAAAAAATGAATAAAATTCTTAAGGTTTCAAGTGATGCAAGAAGGTACCAACAGCTTCCCAAATAAGTACAATGCAGTTTTACAAGCTGCTGCTTGGGGAAAATACAAGGAAAAATGTTTATTTCTACATGGTTAATCATGCATGTCTTCATATGATAAATTTTATAGTGTAGCAAATGAACATACATGTGATGATAAAACATTCTCCCAAGGCCAAAAAAGAAATGGCTGCCTCCATCATGTAGTTTGGCCCAATAAAACTCATGGAGCAATGTGACAAGCTTTCCCTCTTGTGAAGCAATGCACTGCATAAGAATGGTAAGAGTGTGCAAATCAATGAATGTATATACAAACTTCTCACCATATTTTGGAAGTAAGATGGTACATGGATCCATGAATGAGTCCTCCATAGTGTGTTGGCATGCTATGAAGAAGAATGAACCATGTGCTGCAAGAAGATAATCCTCCTCATGCTTGGAAACCCAAGTTAAGAAGAATATGCCATAGTGATAGATGTCTCTATCATCATTACCTCCTCTCTGTTCATCAAGTGCAATAATTGTGAAATGATCCTGGGACCTGTGGGTTATGGGTCCACCACATTTCTGCGGGGCACACTTCATTCATAAGGCTCTGCTCCAAAGTGACAGCGTTGTGAGCTCATGCAAATAAGCTCTTGTCAATACAAAGCTCTGTTCTTTAACATGCACCTTGTCAAAGACTCCTTTAATAATGCTGCAGAAAATGTGGAATACCTCCCAAGTTGGAAGTTCTTCCAAGCCATCATTAAATATCAAGGAGATAACGCCATATCCTCCTCCTGCAACATCATACAAAGTGTGAGAGAAAATCTTCCCTTGCTCTCCCAAGAAAAGCAACAAAGTATTTTGTTGCCTCCCCATACCTCCATCATACCAATCATGTGATGAAGACATAATGAATGATATGAGTATCATATCAACACCATGCATCCATACTCTATGTTGCTCAATGATGCAATTATCCATCCTCCTACTCTTAGGAAGAGTGTTTGCTAAGTGATGGCCAAACTCTTTCAAGAGTAACCAGCGCAGGCAAGCCTCCTACTGCCCGGTATCATATATCTGCAAGCAGCCTCCTAACCCCTTGCTCATCAACCACATCCACTCAACCTCTTGTGGATTATTTCTCCTTCTCTTCACCTTGGTACTCCTCCCATGAGGGCTACCATCCTCCCAATTCAGATTCCTATCTTTGCACTTCATGGGATTTTGAAATGCAATTTTCTCAAGGATCAATGAGACCCTATCAAGACCCAAATATGTGGTAGGAAAAAACCTCCCATAATGATTTTTATGGCTAAAGGAATGTCCAACACAAGCATGAGAGATGTTATCCATCCTAATATGTCCTCCATCTTCTATCTGCTCTTGTGAGAAAGGAATAAAATCTTTGCACTCCATGGTGTATTGAAATGCACCTCTAATGAGATCTCCCCTTGAGACCTCCCTCTCAACAATAGTCTTCCAAAACCAATGAGGTCTTGGATTTGAAAGTATAATTTCCTCTTTGAGCTGAGAGGAGCTCATTGAGAAAGTGTCATCTTGAAGGGAGAAAGGGTTTCTCACTGCAAGATGTCTACTATCATCCTTCAAGGCTTCAAACCCCAACCTCCAATGTGATATGCAATCCAACAGAGGCCCATGAAGATGATGGTTTGTTTCCTTCTTGAAATTTTTCATGTTGCATAGCGCAGTGCGACCAAGCTGCTTTATGGTAGCAATGGGAGTTGACCCTTGGTCATTCAAAAGCAAATCTCCATAATTTTCAAAATAATTTGCTGCAACAATAGATTGTGGAAATTATTTCATACCTTGATGTGCATTTGGAACTTCTTGTAGGGTTGCAAGAGTTCCTTCCTCAAAAGTGTTGGTTGCCCCAACTTTTGATGCATGTGGCTGCTCTTCCATGAGTGTGACAGCGTTATCACAAGGCTCCTCAAGTGGTGATGTGATATTTTATTTCTTTTCCCCTTCATCATCAAAGGTTTTGATCAACCCTCGGATGAACTTTGCAAAAGGTTTCACCCCTTCATGGCTCAAGCGGATGCTCCACCAATCATAGGCTTCACCCTTCAAATGCAGCTCTGAGATTTCAACAGCTTCTTTCTCTATCACAGGATGTAGAAAGAAGAATGCTACCAACTCTTTCACCTAATTTCTTGCATTATATGAGCCATTAAAGGTAGAAAACATAAATCTATTGCCTTTGATTTCTTTTATGCCACATGGTCTCTTCTCTTCCTTCAACTGGATGAAATGAGGAAAATCTAGAGTCTCCTTGAAGGCTCTAGGTTGAGATCTATACTCAACAAGGTAATCAATCAGAATCTGATGATCCAAGTGTCTTCCATGCTCAATGTCTTCTCCTGGATGAGAATAGGAAGTGCATAGTCCTTCCTCTTCTTCTTCTTCAATCTCCTTGACCTCCTTGGAGACGTCTCCTCTAGATCTGAAAATAGATGAGAATAAACTCATCTTCTTCAACATTCTAATCTTCTTGGGCTTAGACTCATAGGCTGAGCCAAGAAAGTTACTCTGATACCACTGTAATGTTCCTTTTTTGAAAATATCACAAGTCTATTCCAGAGATAGACTGTGGGGGAATTTTCCGAATATGCAACCTTTGAACAAAGGATGAGATCCAGAGGCTGCCTGGCCCTTCACAAACTCTATCTATAGCTATGTGAAATTCCTTCCTTAGGAATTGCCCAAAGAATGGGACTGCAACTGATGTATGAACATACAAGAGAATAAATAGTGTTATTTTATGAGCTGTGAGACAAGAAGATATAGATATCCAATGAATAATTTTATAGTAGCAGAAAGAGTACAATATCTTGAGGAAACAACCTCTCAAGAAAGGCAATGCAAGCCTCAACAATACTTGTACATGGAAATGAATAAATACTGCTACAAATATGAAACCCTTGGCTATGAGGATGCAGTTTATAATAGATACTACTCCATATCAAATAATAACTGAAATTTATGACAATATATGGCTCAAATACACTAGGGGAGCAAAGCTCTAACCCTTAGAAGCAAAAATACATCAATCCTCCAAGGGATTAGCTGAAATATACAAAATGGCAAAAATGCCGAAGTTGTTGGGCAGCTGCTGCAACTCAAATCTGGAACTCAATAGAGAAGGCTGAAGATGATGAACAATCTGAATTAAACCCTCTCCAATGGATCTCCAAAGTGGAAGGATGATCCTTACACTTGAGATCTCACCCTCCAATCAACTCTACAAAACCCCGTAGCAAATGCACTATGAAAATAACGCAGTTACTTGAGAAAACTGCACAGTAGGGGAAAGAATATGGGTTGGCCTGATTCCAAGATCTGAAATGATTGCTAAAACCTTCCTCACTAGCTTCCCAAAGGAATGGAGACTCCGTCCTCTGAAAATCAGCTCTGGAAGTGGTGTTGTGTTCCTCCACTGCAACACCCTACAACACAGAGTTATGTTGTTGCAGCAATAACGTTGTCCTGGAGGAGGATGCATTGGCCTTCGGCCAAGAGATGTGGAAAATGAAGAACCAACCTTCAAGAGGCCTCTCAAGAAGGTGAGGAAATCCTAAATAGGAGTTTCTCGACAATTCTTGCTAAACAGCAAAGAATGCACAATGTCTGAATAGAAATGAAATCATAAACATATGCATGAATAACAATGGCTCTCCTCCTCTCCATATATATCAATTGAAGGCTCTCTCTCCATGGGCTCCATCAATTAGGGTTTCCATCATAAGGGAATATTCCCTCCTCTATCTCTGTGCTATCCCATGTAGTGCTTTCCACCTCATACCCTGCGTTGGTTGACTTGGTCAAACCTCTTTTCAAATGTCTCCTTTCACACATGAGGGTGTGAAATCCTGTTCCATGGCTGATCCCTTTTCATACTAGAGGGATTTTATTTATGTTTTTATTATGAATGGGCCTCTTCACCCAATTATTCATCTCCTAGGTGAAACTATCAAAATCTAATGTTCCAATTTCTTGAAGCAAAAATTAGGAACATTACAAAAATAAATGAGAATATATGGTTGAAGCCGATGTAGAAACCTACAAATCTTCTCCAATAGATCCTCTGGATGAAATAATGGCTCCTCCACTGAAGAAATCACCTCCCAAAACAACCATTGCAACCACCCCTGCAACTCCTCCCTAAAATAACGCAGATCTAGACTGAAACTGCGTTGTAGGGGATAAATACTCCTTGTCCTGATGCCAGATATGTTAATAAATCCCAAGGGGCTTCTCTACAGGCCTTCCAATGGATGGAAACCTTCCTCCACTACCAAACTATCTCTGAAGTCACCCAAAATAATTGTCCACTACTGCACCCTGCAACACAGTACAATATTCTGCAGAAACTTTGTTGATGAAGAAATTTGTAGCTTGGCCTTAAGCCTGAGTGTAGAAATTTAGTGCAATACTCCTCCAACAGCCCTCTCAAGGAAAGAGGTAGGATTCTTGCTCGATAACACCCTGTGCTAAACAACACTGTAATCTTAGCTAAACAGCTGAAGAGAGCAACAAGTCTAAACAGACCATATACAAAATAATAATCCAAAACATAACCCCATATGGCTACCATCCTCTTCCTTATATAAGTTATGAGCTTCCTCACCCTTGGCCCCACTCCATTAGGTCACTACCTCCATGTAATCAATCTCCCTCCAAAACTGCAATGTCCCACCATAAATGCCACTCCTCCATAACAGTGTTGTTTGATTTGGTCAAAGTTGACCCAGTCTTCATGCTCTAGCCCCTTTTCACACCAAAGGGTCTTCAATCCAACTTTTAGATGACCTCCATTCACACTAGAAGTGTATTTTATTCCTAATAAGGAGATTTATGGGTCTCCATACCCTATTATTCCTCTATCTAAGAGAAAAATCAAAATTTAATATTCAAATTAGCTGTGTGCTAATTTAGGAATATTACAGTCCTCCCCTCCCAAATGTTGCTTGTCCTCAAGTAACTGCAAGGATAGAACTAAAGAGCCTATTCTCTTCCTCTTGTAGCACCCTCATATGATAAGTTCCTACAATGAACAAGATGTTGTCTAATTAATAAGTCTCCAAGTTGCTCCTCCAAAGTGTATAAGGATGCCTTTGGTGAAAAATCCAAATGGCCCTCATCATGAACAAGTGGAATATCCATGGAAGAAACTATATGTGGTCTAGAGGCCTTCTTGAGGCATAGAATATAAAATATATTGGTAACTATCATTCCCATGTGAATCTCCCATCCCCAAGCTATCATCCATACAAAATGAGTCACCCTCCAACATGGCAACTCATGAAATATCTCCTCCACCTTAGGCTCCTACAAAGAAGGTGGGCTGCATTGCTAAACTTGATAGACCCAATGGCCTACCCCATGATGTCTCTCTCTCCACTTATGATAAGTGTAGAGCTATTGTTGAATTTGGGATGCAACAATGTTTCCTTCATGAAACAAAAAGGAATTTTGATCCTCAAAGACCCACTCTTTGGTTCTTGCCCCGATCATCCTATATAAAATGAATATTACATTATCATTGTTAGCCACCTATAAAATTTGTTATACCAAAAGGTGGCTAAATTATTTTCTGAAGTCTTCAAGGAACATATTTTATTGCTAAAAATTGTTGGCTCTTGAAGACTCTTAAAGGTCTCATGCCTCTGTACAAATCTTCAATGTTGTGCCCATTTTTACACTCAGAAATCCTGCAGATTTCCAAGACAGATTATTGCTGCAAACACCATTTTTCTCCCTCCTTCCACTTCCAAAAATAGCCTCATTTTAACCCCTTCATCTCCCATGAAAAACCCTCATTTTCATGTTTCTCCCCTTCCCCATTCATCAAAACCCCTTTGATAAGTATTAAGACCCTTTCTTAGCCTTATCGAAACCCCCAAACTCCTTTGAAAATCATTGAAAATCCATAAAAATGCATTTTTTATATATTTTAGACTTAAGCCCCCTTGGGTTAAGTCTAAAAATATTTTCCTCCATATGCCTTGGTGCTAGAACCAAGCGCTAGCCTTCTAAGCACTTATCGCATTGCCCGGTTGCGATTAGCCCCTCCTCTTTAACCCCCGTTCATATGATTCTCCATATAACCCATGGCCCCGCAGATGGGCACCAAGCCATATTGAATATTAAATACTTCACCCAAATTCTAAACCTTTGGTTATATTTTTTCGTTGGTTTTTATTATATTATAAACTTTCCGCCGGTGCAAAAATTCCAGTCAATCTCCACTGTCGATTTTATCTGCAGATCGACGGCGCATAGTCTCTCGCCCGGTGGTCCCCGCCAACCACTCACCATTGCAAAAACCAGGTGGAATCCATCGCACCGCTTTCAAGCGGAGGGCAGTTTCTTCCCGATCGGCAGCGATTCCATTCACCGCCCGACGCGTGGCCTTGAGCACTGTTCAAAAACCGCCGCTCATCGCACGTAAAGTTCAAACCTGGACCCAGCACGATATTGACGTCCACCGTCCGATCTGGGGTCACTCATCGGACAATAGTCACTCTCTGAAGATGCCCGTGCGATAACTTAGGGTACGACGCGGTCATTAAAGCATTTCTGCCATCGATCTGATCTGTAAATCGACGGCCCACAATTCATCAACTCGTTTCCTCGTCCAATCAGCTTTTCCGAACTCGAGGGTTTTATTCATCTCGATTTTATTAAAGGTTTGATGTCCGAGCGCATTTTCTAAGGTTTATTGGCGCCCGTCCTCCACCGTTGATTGCGTGGGCCGATCTCATCCGACAGCCCACATTTGTCCCGATCCCCAAACCAGATTTGTGACCATTTTCATCAAAAACAAAGGTTTTTAACCATTTCCCCATTTTTCCTTTGACTTTTCACCTCCGCTCCCGACCATCAATCTATACACGATCGACGGCTCCGATTTAATTCCTTCCCCCATTTCCTTTTGACTCATTCTGATCAATCTCGACCATTGGATGATGCCATCCAACGGCCTTGCTCTCTCCACGCGCCTTCTCATGTAGTAAACCTATACATGGAGGATTTTATAATGTTTTTTATATTTTGCAGGGTTTAAATGGTTTTTCCACCATATCTGACGGAAATTCAGAGACAGAGGGTGACGATCCTCCTGCCTTTGTTTCATCAAGAGGAATCATTCGCAGGTTTCAAATCCATGTTTTATCAATGGTTCGTAAAACATTGATGCCATTCAAATCCCTGTACAGCCCTGCATACCAACAAACACAGCAATTCAATCACAAATCAAAGAATATTAGTGTCAAGGACAAAACGCACCAGCATGGAAGATTGAAGACAATTTTATAAAGATTACGGCCAACAATGGATTATTAAAAGCCTAATCCTCCCAATTAAACACATTTTGAAGAAAATCATGAATGTTTTTCTCAGACAGAGAGCCTACGCTGCCACATTAGGGGCTAATTGAATCCCTAGCTACCACAAAGCCACCTATAGCCTCAAATCAATCAAAAGAAGGCTGAAATTATTACCAGACCAGGAGATATTTTTCATCAATATAGCTGAACAGTTAAGTCAACCAAAGGAACTTATTGTAAACTGTCAGTAGAATTTATTGCAAGGATAACAAGGAGCCTTGAAGTCAACAAATTATTTCCAACAAGCCTAATAGTTAATGTAAACCAATTAATACAGGGGAAATACCAAAAATCTTCTCTATTAAGCCCCTTAAAGGCCGAGAGATAGTGCACTGTATTAATTGAACTTAGAAGATATTTTATCCCATTCCACCTCCTCATTTTTTCTATAAATACTACTAGAGAAGATGAGAAACTGTTGGTTGGTTGATCACTAGTTGTAATACTGAAACTCTCTGAAATAATACATGGTATGTTGAAGTTGAAGAACAAATTGAAGTCTTGGAAGCCTTGATGATGTTGTTGCATGCTTGTTTCTGAGAAGGCTCTATAATTGGATCCATGAGCTTGGTTGTTGGTGAAGTATTCTTAACTGTTTAATGTTTTCTCCTATTTTCATTCTATTCCAAAATTTCTTACTACAGTAGGTTGAAAGTTTTAGGCTAAGAAATTACTCCTGGAAGCACCTTAGACCTGTTCATCCTTCACTGTTTCATTTTTTCTTCTGCTGAGGTATTTTAGAGTCTTTAATCTCTCTCTTTAGTCCTCATGCTTGTTTATTTCTATGATAGTTTGAATAAGATGGTTTCAGCATGATTTATGGTTCTCCCTGCTTGTCTGCTGCCACTTAAAAGGCTATTATTGAAGTCTTCCTTTGAAGTATTTTTGTTTACAGTAAGCCAAGGAGGTATGTTCTAATCTTTCCCTTTGACCTTACTTAAACAGTTGTCTTAAAGGTCTTTATAGTTGTAATCATAGATGTGTTAGGTGTTCCCTCTTCTATGACTACAATTATCAGTGAATCTTTTATGTTTTCTAAGTCATTTGAAATAAAATATTTGAGGAAATAGGGTGTTCCCTGAATCTTAGATTTCATTTTAAAATTTGTTTTGAAATCATTATTTTCTTAAAGGTGTGATTTGTAGAATTTATGGTTAGCCCTGTCTACCAAATAGCTCTTTATTGTTCAATTTGTACTTTCAAATCCCTTCGTTTGAGAATTAAACTTCTCTTTCCAAATCATTGATGTCCATCTCATTCCAAAAACCAAAGGATCCTATGACCAAGTTACATTTTCCCTCTGATATCCCATATCCATTGATGAGTATGTTATGACCTCTTCTTGACTCCATTGCCCAATGAACCAGATGTTTCTCTTTTCTATATATATTTCCTAGACCTTTCATGTTCTACTATATCAATTCAACCAAACAAACAAACACCTGCACTTAATAACTAGTCTAAAACCAATACTCAAAGCACACAATATAAACCTTTGCAAACAAACATTTGAGAGATCCCTCTCTGAGAACAGGAGGACTAGATCCTGGAACTCTAAAGATTGGTTCTGATGTTGCCTTGTCTTTTGATTTTCCAAACTATCAAAACACGGGAAACCAACATAATGGCGATCATGGTGGGACCATTCTGAGTTAGTGACAATCTAAGTACCCCTTAGGACTCCAGAAATCCCTTATTTTCAAATACTATTTAGTGATTATCATCCACCTCATCTCCACCAACATAATGGCGATCACGGTGGGACACTAAGTAAAATCTTCAAAATTAAAACACTCACTGTCTATAACATAAGTAACCTTCTTCAAGCACTACCTGACAAATGGTAATCATGATAGGACTTAATTGAATCCATGAAAAACTAAGTAACCCTTAGGATTCTCATTAAACCTTATCAAACCTTGAAGGAATTAGTTATCAAGCCATAAGAGTGAACTCTGTATGATTAAACACCTTAGCTAAGTGTTAAATCAGATTTAGGACACTCTCTTAACCTGTAAAACTCAGAAAAACCCAAAACATTTCAGTTTGGCTTCATAATAAACATGGTGGTGGGACCATCCAATATTTTACCTTCATAAAAGCTAAAAACTTTCTACCTGGCGACTCCACTAACCCCAATAGGCCTATTACTCATCTAGGTTCCCAGATCTCTTTAGGACTGTGTTAACCAGCCTTGAAGAAGTTTAGAAGCCTAGTCCCATACTAGATAAGACATCCTGAGAGGTGAACCTTCCAAAAACAGTCCCTAAAAATATCAACCTCTCTCATTTTTGAAAAATAGTCTGGCTTCACGAAGGATCAACACTAGATCCCATCCAGACCCAAATCCTCCTTTAATCATTGACAATCCTGAGAGAATTTTGTGGCATACTTCTAACTCTGGAAAATCAACTGCTAATAGGAGCCTCTTAAGAACAAATTATGTCCCTGAAAACCTTGTTATCTTAGAGGGTTCACACTTTGATTTACATCATACAAAGAACATATTCAGAACTAGATATCAAAGTGATTTAAACCAAACTAACCTTGATACTGCAGATTTGCAACAAAGCTTCAGTAAAGAAGCCTCACCTTCCACTGCTCCTAACTCCCAGCTTCTTCATCACTTTAGCCTTATCCATAATAAGTCTGCTCAAAATCAGTTTGTTGGCCCAAGTATTTCTTCCACTCTAATCCATAATACCATTGTGCAAAACACACCTGTTCATCCCACTTTCCCTTTTACAAACCCACCCCTTGTAAATCCACCCTTATTTCCAGCTATGGCAACATGGTATGCCCCATTAGTGTTACCATAACCTCTGCTTCCATTACCAAATGATTACCAATCCGAAATCCCTCATTTCACTGGAAAAGAGTCTACAACAGCTCAACATCATGTAGATAGGATGGAAGATGCATTTGATTACATGGAGATAGAAGATAAAACTATGAATATGAGGATATTCGTCCAAATTTTAGGAGGAGATGTAAAGAAATGGTTTAAAAACTTACCTCCTAATATCATAAATGATCTCCCTACCTTGCATCAAACATTCATCAACAAATGGGAACTCAAAAGGAATCCTCTCCAAATACTAGTAGAGTATAGCAGCTTTAAGAGAAATCAAGGGGAGAGTGTTCATGATTACTCCACTAGGTTCAATAGCGTTTACAATGCTCTTCCACCTCACATGAAACCTCCTCAAGGCATGGCCTTAGTAAGATATCCCGAAGGCCTTGATGCTGACATGATGTATCAGTTAAGAGAGAGAGACTACTTAACCTTAGAAGACATGCAGAAAGGAGCTGTGAGCGTAGAAGAAAACATAATTGAGAAAATAAATAGGTTAAGATTAGAGAAAAGGGTAACCTATAAAGATGACCTACTACCCTCAACCTCAACTTCTGACACAAAAATTGACAACCTAGTGAAGGTGATGGAGAGGATGATTGAGAAGATAAACTTAAATGAGAGAGTGCCACCAAGAGAACCTCAAAATAACCAAAAAAGAAATAGAAATCAGAATTATAGAAGAGAAAACAATCAAGATAAGAAAAAATAAAGTGACCAACAGATTAGACCTCCCTTCCAACAGAACTATGTAGATCAATATGAGGAAGATAGGGAGTTGGAAAGTTTGGGAGAATCTCATGTAAACTTGATTGGATTAGACAGTGGGGATGATGTTTTCCTCACTGAGGAAGAACAAGGTTTTTTCTCTGATCACAGTACAAACACCTATGAAGATTCTGATGACTATAGATTGGGGTTTGAAAATGCAATAATGGAGGTGCACAAACAATATGATCTTAGGAGAAAGAGGAACATAGATAATTCAAAGGACAAAAACACTAATACTGCTATCAAGAAAAACACAGAAACACAACCCAAAAAGACAACAGAAAAAACCAACATTTTGACCAAGAAACCAGACATAAACAAAGACAAAGGTGTCCAACAAGATGTTGAACAGAGTACCCCTAGCACTTCAGCTAGTGGTCCTAATAAAATTGTCCCAATTACCAGTCCAAACAAGCTTCAAAAAATCAAAATTACTGAAAGGAATTAAATTGAAAAGACAGATGTAAATATGAACAAGTCAATTTTTCCTTTCAGCCTTGAGGGAGAGATCACCAAGATAAAAATTACCATTCCCCTAACTGAACTAGTAACCCAAGAAGTGTAAAAAAACCAAGTTTTGAAAGCTTTGAACTTAGGAAGTGATACTAACACCTTAAACTTGATAGATGACAGACCTGAGTTGTTGTTTGGTTCAGAAGTTGAAGGAAAATACCAAGAAGGGGTTGTCCCTCCCTTCTATGTTAGCTTGAACATACATGAAATTTTTTTACACAATGCCATGTTAGACTCAGGAGCTTCACACAATCTAATTCCCAAGGTAGTGATGGAAAGCTTAGGCTTAGAAATTACTAAACCATACAAAGACTTGTATTCCTTTGACTCAAGCAGAGTCAAATGTTTGGGTTTAATCAAAGATTTGTGTGTTAACTTATCCCAAATCCCTGCTAAGAGTTTAGTCATGGACATAGTTGTAGCTGACATTCCCCCTAAGTATGGCATGCTCTTATCAGGATCTTGGGGAGCCAAACTTCAAGGAAGCCTTCAAATGGACATGTCTTATGCCACCATCCCTGTTTTTAACCAAAACAGAATACTATACAGGGAAACTCACATGAAGTACATGGTGAGCAACATATACAAACCAAACAACTCTCCAATCTATTCTATTCAATCGAGTTTAGATTCCTTTATCTTATGTAACGAAGATGAAATTACTCAATAAGATAAGGAAAACATGGGCCCAATCAGTTCACCAGAACAATCAAATCTTCCCTCGCATCAAAATCAAAACATTGAAAATCAACAGCAACGAGAGAATGAAAATAAGGATGACATACTTTGGACAATAAACTTTGATGGATCTTGTAATAAAATAAGTGCAGGAGCAGGTGTGTGGATTCAAAATACAAATTAGATTTTTTCATATAAATTGGATTTCCCTTGCACTAACAATATTGCTGAGTATGAAGCACTTCTCCTAGGCTTACAATTGCTTAAACAGTTAGAAGCCAAGAGGATATCAATATTAGGAGATTCTGAACTTATCATAAGACAAATAAAAGGAGAATACTCAGCTATAAATCCAAAACTTAGGGAATATCAGAATGTTGCCTTTGATCTGTTGAAAACCTTTGAAAAGTATGAACTTATTTTCATTCCAAGAGCACTAAATCATCTAGCAAATGAACTTGCTTTCAATGCCAGCAATTGCCAAATACCTGAAATAAATGAACAACTTAGTGTGAAGGTAAAGTACAGGCCTGTTGTGCCTGATAACGAAGATCACTGGCAAGTGTTTGATTCTGACAAACACATAGATGATTTCTTGAAATCAGAAAATGATTTCAGCATACCATTATCAGAAACCAGCCATAAGGAAAATTTCTTGTATATTGAACAAATCCCAAAAGTTGAAATGACATATACTGCTGATATAAATCATTATGAGAATCCTTTTGAAACAGAGAAAATTGACAACACAGATCGAGAAGACTTGGAAGTTTTACAATGCAAAAATGATAAAATTCTAAGAGGTCTAGCACCTTTAGAACACCTTTTTTATTTTAACGATGTAGCCAAAGAACTGAGAATGGATCCTGTGGAAACAAATACAAAAGAGCATAACATAGGCAGTCTAGCAGAACCCAAGATGATCAAACTATCCAACACTCTCCCAGCTCACATAAAAATGCAGTACATAGAGCTGTTCAAAAATTTTAAAGATGTTTTTGCTTGGGGATACAAGGACCTAAAATCGTATAATACCAGCATCATCTAGCATAAAATCCCTTTGAAGGAAAATCAAAAGCCTTTTAAACAAAAACTAAGGAGAATAAACCCTATTTTATTACCTTTAGTTAAAGCAGAGATTGAAAAGATGCATGATGTTGGGATCATTTTACCAGTTAGATATTCAGAGTGGGTATCAAACTTGGTTTCTGTTAGAAAGAAAACAGGGGAAATCAGGCTCTGTATTGACTTCAGAAATTTAAATAGAGCCTCTCTAAAATAAAACTACCCCTTACCTAAAATGGACCATATACTTCAAAGGGTAGTTGGGTCCAAAAAAATATCCCTCTTAGATGGGTTCTCAGGTTACAACCAGGTGTTAGTGCTCCCAAGTGATCAAATCAAAACTACTTTCATTACACCTTGGGGCACCTTTATGTATGTCAAAATGCCTTTTGGATTTATGAATGCAGGGGCCACCTTCCAAAGGGCCATGGACATAGCCTTTTCTAAAGATATTGGCTATTTCATAATCATTTACCTTGATGACATAACCGTTTTCTCAAAAACGGATGAGGAACATTGGATTCACCTGAGAAAATTTTTTAAGAAGTGTAGGAAATTTGGCTTATCATTGAATCCCAAGAAGACACTCTTTGGTCTCCAAGAAGGTAAACTTCTTGGCCATATCATTTCAGAAGAGGGAATCAAAATAAACCCTACAAGGATAGATGGCATATTGCAGATCAGCCATCCAAGAAGCCTCAAAGAGTTGCAATCTTTCATCGGAAAGATCAATTTTCTGAGGTTTATCCCTAATCTTGCTAAGCTATTAAAAAACATTACAAACATGCTTAGAAAGATGTTGGTGTAAAATGGACTTTACCAGCTAAACAAGCATTCGAACTGGTCAAACAAGCTCTTACTCAAACATCGGTCCTGATTAGTCCAGATTTCACCAAAGACTTTTATATCTTTTCTTTTGCATCTGAACATACAATAGTTGCAGTTTTACTTCAAAATAATGATTCAGGGCAAGAACAACCAATATCCTTTTTTAGTAGGGCTTTAATAGATGCTCCTCTCAAATATAACATCATGGAGAAGTAAGCCTTAGCATTAGTGAAAGAATTAAAAGACTTTAGGGTCTATATTTTACACTCTCACATAATTTATTTTGCTCCACATACTATTGTCAAGGGCATTCTAAGTCAAGACCCTGATGGTAAAAGGGGAAAATGGATTGCAACTATTCTTGAGTATGACTTAGAAATCAGGCCCACCAAACTAGTTAAAGGGCAAGGATTAGAAAAACTTATGGCTGAGTCTAACTTCCAAGCACTAAACATGAATATGGTAGATGTGTTGGAAGAAATAGAAGAATCTACTACTCTTTTTATTGAAGAAACATTTCTAAATTCTCCTTGGTATGCTGACATTGTTTATGTGCTTTTATATTTAAATGCCCCTCCTTCTCTGTCTAAAACTAAAGCTAGATTTTTGAAACAAAAAGCTTTGAGTTTTTGCATCTTAGATGGCGTATTATATTGGAAAAATGTTGTTGGAATTTTTCTTAAATGTTTACTTGAAGATGATACAGGAAAAATCATGCATGAGTTGCATGACGGAGAATGTGGAGGACACCTCTACTAGAAGGCCACAGAGAACAAAATTCTTAGATCTGGTTACTATTGGCCTACCCTTTTCCCAGACACTTAGAAGTTGGTCATGTCTTGCCATAAGTGTCAAATCTTTGATGGCAAAAGAAAACTCCTTCCCTTACCGTTACATCCCATCAGAGTTGAGGCACCTTTTCAACAATGGGGTTTAGACTTCATTGGGGAAATTCACCCATCCTCCTTAGCTCAACATAAGTGGATCCTCATAGCCACTGAATTCTTTACCAAGTGGATAGAAGCTATAACTTCCCGAAATTCTAATGACTCTGTCATTATCAAGTTCCTTGAAACAAATATCCTATCCATATTTGGTTGTCCCAGAAAAATCACAACAGACAATGCTGCTGCTTTTAAATATAAAAAGATGGTTGATTTATGTTACAAATACCACATAACCTTGGGCCATTCCACTTCTTACTATCCCCAAGAAATGGATTAGTTGAATCTTCCAACAAGAGCCTCATCAATATCATTAAAAAATTGTTGGAACAAAATCAAAAATCATGTCACAGTAAACTGGTTCATGCCTTATGGGCTGATAGGTTAACTACAAATAAATCAATAAATATGTCCCCCTATCAGTTATTTTATGGCATGGATGCAGTTTTTCCCACCTCATTGGGAGTTCCAGTCATGAAACTCCTTCAGGAGGTGCAGATTGAAGAGAATGTTATGCAGAGAAGAATCAACCAAACAATCCATTTAAAACAGACCAGAGAAGAAGTTTATGAAAGAACACAGTTGGTCCAAGAGAATATGAAGAAGCTATTTGATAAGAGGACTAAGGCAGACAATTTCCAAGTTGGAAATGTTGTTCTTAAATGGGATTCAAGAAAAGAAGAGAAGGGAAAACATGGCAAGTTTGAGAACTTGTGGAAAGGTCCATATATTATTCATTCTGAGAGGGGTCACAATGCATTTTTCCTGAAGGAATTGAATGGAGAAGATCTATATGGAGGTCCTGTCAATGGAAGAATGCTCAAGCATTACTTCTGTTAAGAATCATAAGTTTCAAAGCATTCTATTTTGTTATTGTAAATATCATAGTCTGAACATTGCATTCAAATTTATGAAAATCAAAAATACAAAAACAGAGAAAGAAATAAAAGAGGGCAGATTGTAAAAAACAATAAAGGTATAGCCCCATACCAAAAAAGAGAAAAAAATATGAAAGTGTGAAAGCTTAAATTCCACTCCTGAAGAACACACTTCTAGTTAGTCAAATAGCCTAATCTTGACTAATTAGTTTTAAATTTTCTGCTGATAGGACAGTAAAATTCGATTTGCCAAAATGTTTAATCTTGGCTTATCAGTAGATAGAATAGGATATAAATTAAAGGTTCAAATATGCTCAAAATCCGAACCTAAATTTCCAAGCAAAAAGAATGACTCAAATATTTTTTAAGTCCTGAGTAACAAAAGATGTAAAACTGGTTCTAATCAGCTCAAAATCTGAGCCAGTGGATAGAAGTGAAACAGGTCAAACAAATTCAAAAACACAGCTGTAAAAAAGGGTGAAGGAAATGCTTTGAAATTTCAGATCCTAAACCTTCCCTTTTGTTTTAAATTTTGTGCAAAATAATGTCTATGTGCAGCTTATTTTTATGCCATAAACCAACATCAAATTAGACTGTTTAATCCTAACTTGAATGCTTTTTAAATTTTTGTTGTAGAATTTAGAGAATAAAGTATGTTGGACAGTTTAATCCCAGCAACCAGTAGATTAGGTAAAGAATCATATGGGCTCAACTGTTTAATCTGGGTCCATGGAGAAATAAGGAGTAGAAATAGATTATTTTTCCTGCTTTCAAAAGAATAAAATGTTGTAAAAGAGTTTTCCAATCCAAGTGCACTCCAATGAAGAAAAAATGTTAGATCAGTAGGATTGGGTAGGTAGAAAGATTGTATTGATGAAGCTCCATTGTTGATCCATGGCTGCTAATATGTTTCAGAGCATACAAAAGATCATCCACAGAAAGAAGGGCAGCCCAATGGATCAGGCAACTGATCAGCCTTCCAGAGAAGGTAAGTGTGAAGTTCTTGATGCCTTCAAGAAGGCACCATCCCCAAGTGGAGCCACTGTTAGCCACCTATAAAATCTGTTATACCAAAAGGTGGCTAAATTATTTTCTGAAGTCTTCAAGGAACAAATTATATTGCTAAAAAGTTTTGGCTCTTGAAGACTCTTAAAGGTCTCATGCCTCTATACAAATCTTCAATGTTGTGCCCATTTTTACACTCAGAAATCCTACAGATTTCCAAGATAGATTACTGCTGCAAACACCATTTTTCTCCCTCCTTCCACTTCCAAAACTAACCTCATTTTAACCCCTTCATCTCCAATGAAAAACCCTCATTTTCATGTTTCTCCCCTTCCCCATTCATCAAAACCTCTTTGATAAGGATTAATACCCTTTCTTAGCCTTATCAAAACCCCCAAACTCCTTTGAAAATCATTGAAAATCCATAAAAATGCATTTTTTATATATTTTAGACTTAAGCCCCCTTGGGTTAAGTCTAAAAAGATTTTCCTCCATATGCCTTGGTGCTAGAACCAAGCGCTAGCCTTCTAAGCGCTTATCGCGTTGCCCGATTGCGATTAGCCCCTCCTCTTTAACCCCCGGTCATATGATTCTCCATATAACCCATGGCCCCGTAGACGGGCGCCAAGCCATATTGAATATTAAATAATTCGCCCAAAGTCTAAACCTTCGGTTATATGTTTTCGTCGGTTTTTATTATATTATAAACTTTCCACCGGTGCAAAAATTCCAGTCAATCTCCACCGTCGATTTTATCTGCAGATTGACGGCGCGCAGTCTCTTGCCCGGTGGTCCCCACCAACCACTCACCGTTGCAAAAACCAGGTGGAATCCATCGCACCGCTTTCAAGCGGAGGTCAGTTTCTTCCCGATCGGCAGCGATTCCATTCACCGCCCGACGCGTGGCCTTGAGCACTGTTCAAAAACTGCCGCTCATCGCACGTTAAAGTTTAGACCTAGACCCGACGCGATATTGACGTCCACCATCCAATCTGGGGTCACTTATCGGACCGTGGTCACTCTCAAAAGATGCCCGTGCGATAACTCAGAGTATAACGCAGTCATTAAAGCATTTCCGCCATCGATCTTATCTGCAGATCGACGGCCCACAATTCATCAACTTGTTTCCTCATCCAGTCAACTTTTCCGGACCTGGGGGTTTTACTCATCTGGGTTTTATTAAAGGTTTGATGTCCGGGTGCATTTTCTAAGGTTTATTGGTGCCCATCCTCCACCGTTGATCGCGTGGGCCGATCTCATCCTATGGCCCACATTTGTCCTGATCCCCAAACCAGATTTTGTGACCATTTTCGTCCAAAACAAAGGTTTTTAACAATTTCCCCATTTTTTCTTTGACTTTTTGCCTCCACTCTCGACTGTCGATCTCTATGCGATCGACGGCTCTGATTTAATTCCTTCCCCCATTTCCTTTTGACTCATTCTGATCAATCTCAATCGTTGGATGATGCCATCCAACGGCCTTGCTCTCTCCACGCGCCTTCTCATGCAGTAAACCTATACATGCAAGATTTTATAATGTTTTTTGTATTTTGCAGGGTTTAAATGGTTTTTCCGCCATATTTGTCGGAAATTCAAAGACAGAGGGTGACGATCTTCCTGCCTTTGTTTCATCAAGAGGAATCATTCGCAGGTTTCAAATCCACATTTTATCAATGGCTCGTAAAACATTGATGCCATTCAAATCCATGTGCAGCCCTGCATACCAACAAACACAGAAATTCAATCACAAATCAAATAATATCAGTGTCAAGGACAAAACGCACCAACATGGAAGATTGAAGACAGTTTTATAAAGATTACGACCAACAATGGATTATTAAAAGCCTAGTCCTCCCAATTAAACACAGTTTGAAGAAAATCATGAATGTTTTTCTCAGACAGAGAGCCTACGCTGCCACATCAGGGGCTAATTGAATCCCCTAGCTACCATATAGCCACCTATAGCCTCAAATCAATCAAAATAAGACCGAAGTTATTACCAGACCAGGAGATATTTTGCATCAATACAGCTGAATAGTTAATTCAACCAAAGGAACTTATTGTAAAATGTCAGCAGAAGTTATTGCAAGGATAACGAGGAGCCTTGAAGTCAACAAATTCTTTCCAGCAAGCCTAATAGTTAATGTAAACCAATTAATACAGGGGAAATACCAAAAATATTCTCTATTAAGCCCCTCAAAGGTCGAGAGATAGTGCACTGTATTAATTGAACTTAGAAGATATTTTATCCCATTCCACCTCCTCATTTTTTCTATAAATACTATTGGAGAAGATGAGAAAGTGTTGGTTGGTTGATCACTAGTTGTAATACTGAAACTCTCTGAAATAATACATAGTCTGTTGAAGTTGATGAACAAATTGAAGTCTTGGAAGCCTTGATGATGTTGTTGCATGCTTGTTCTTGAGAAGGCTCTATCATTGGATCCATGAGCTTGGCTGTTGGTGAAGTATTCTGAACTGTTTAATGTTTTCTCTTTTCATTCTATTCCATAATTTCTTACTACAGTAGGTTGAAAGTTTTAGGCTAAGAAATGACTCCTGGAAGCACCTTAGACCTGTTCATCCTTTACTATTTCATGTTTTCTTCTGTTGAGGTATTTTAGAGTCTTTAATCTCTTTCTTTAGTCCTCATGCTTGTTTATTTCTATGATAGTTTGAATAAGATGGTTTCAGCATGATTTATGGTTTTCCCTGCTTGTCTGCTACCACTTAAAATGTTGTTATTGAAGTCTCCCTTTGAAGTATTTTTATTTACAGTAAGTCAAGGAGGTTTTTTCTGGTATTTCCCTTTGACCTTACTTAAACAGTTGTCTTAAAGGTCTTTACAGTTGTAATCATAGATGTGTTAGGTGTTCCCTCTTCTATGACTGCAATTATCAGTGAATCTTTTATGTTTTCTAAGTCATTTGAAATAAAATCTTTGAGGAAATAGGGTGTTCCCCAAATCTTAGATTTCATTTTAAAATTTGTTTTGAAATCGTTATTTGCTTAAAGGTGTGATTTGTAGAATTTATGGTTAGCCCTGTCTACCAAATAGCTCTTTATTGTTCAAGTTGTAATTTCAAATCCCTTCGTTTGAGAATTAAACTTGTCTTTCCAAATCATTGATGTCCATCTCATTCCAAAAACCAAAGGATCCTGTGACCAAGTTAGATTTTCCCTCTGATATCCCATATCCATTGATGAGTATGTTATGACCTCTTCCTAACTCCATTTCCCAATGAACCAAATGTTTCTCCTTTCTATATATTTTTCCTAGACCTTTCATGTTCTGCTATATCAATTCAACCAAACAAACAAACAAACAAACACCTGCACTTAATAACTAGTCTAAAACCAATACTCAAAGCACACAATATAAACCTTTGCAAACAAACATTTGAGAGATCCCTCTCTGAGAACAGGAGGACTAGATCCTGGAACTCTAAAGATTGGCTCTAATGCTACCTTGTCTTTTGATTTTCCAAACTATCAAAACACGGGAAACCAAAAATCATCATATGGAATCCAAATGAGAGAGGTACCGAATTTTTTACATAGTGCTGGCAAGAACCAACAGTCTCTCAATAAGTCACAGCGCGGTCTTACCAACTGTAGTTTTAGAACATGATGTGGCAAGTTGTCTTCAAACAAATTTGTAGTTGTGCATGTCATCTCATCCACTAGTAAATAATAGATGGCATTGTTTATCAACTAAGAATACAAAGAATAGTGTAACACTTTCCCAAATCCATACCAGAAATGGCCATATTCATCATATATTTTTGTCCCAAAATGATCATGAAGCCCAAATAGAGGCTTGCCCTCTTGTGGAGAAATGCACTGTATAGAGATGGTAATAGAATGAAAATATTGTGTTAGATAATCAATAAATGCAAAAATATAATTCTTACCATGTACTGAGAGTAAGATAATAAGATCCATGAATCAGCCCTCCATAGTGGTATGATATACTCCCATGAAGAGGAATGTACTATGTGTTATATGAAGATCTTTATTCTTATGCTTGGAAATCCAAGTCAAGAAGATCATATCATGGTAATAGATGTCTCCATCCACTACTCCATCACTCTCATCTCCTACTTGCCCATCAATTGCATCATATGTGAAGTGATCTTGGGAACATGCCATCAACAAATCCAAGCTCCCAAGTGATAGAGTATTTGGCCTTTGTGACAAGGCTTTTGTCATCTCATAGCTCCATCCTTTGACATACCACATGTCAAAGTCATCTACCATAATGCTGCTATACATGGGAGATTCCTTCCAAAGTGGAAGTATCTCCTGATCCTCCAAGGCTAAGGAGTAGCCCCTTTGCACAATGATAGTTCCATCACCTACTCCTGCAACATCATGCAAAGTATGGGAGAAAATCAACACATACTCTCCCAAGAGTTTCTAAAGCAACAACAACTCTTGTTGCCTCCCCACACCATCATCATATAAACTATGGAGAAACAACATGATGGTTAACATGAAAGATATCACATCACCCCAATAAACCCAAACTCCTTGCTACCATATGATGCAAGTGCCATGCCAAGTCCCTTCCACCAACATACTCTTTGAAATAGAATGTGTCATATGATGACCAAACTCTTTCAAGAGTAGCCAACGCAGTCTTGCCTCCTGCTGCCCGGTGTCATAGATCTGCAAGTGGATTTCCAACCTCTTGCTCATCAACATCACCCATCCAACCAATGGTGAGTGTCTAACATCATGCTCAAAATAGGTATCCCTCCAATGGAGAATACCACCCTCCCAAATCAGATTTCTATCTTTTCATTTCATAGGATGTTGAAATGCAAACTCTTGGAGATCTCAAAATGAAGACTACTCCTCAATGACCAAGTTGATCCCGTAAGGATCCAAATATTCTGAAGGAAAAATCTTCTCATTGAACAATGAAGCTCTCATCAAGAAAGATCCATCATAACAATGGAAGATAAGATGCCTCTCCTCATCCAGCTATCTATCCCCTGCTACACATGTAGAATGGTCATTGGAATGCTCCAATAAAGGTTGGGCCCCCAACTCATCACTGTTGCTCAATGATAGTGTTGTTGATCTCCATGATGGTGCATATTTTGTCTCAAGATTATGCTCAATGTTGAACACATAGATCTGCATTGCTCTGCTTAGGACTATGTTCATCCCGTCCTCCAAAATTCTACACTCCAACCCCAAGATTAGTGTGCAGTTCAACAATGATATACTAGAATGACTGTATGTCTCCTCCTTGAACACATCAAGGGTCCTCAGCACAGTGATAGTCTGCTACTCTAAATCAACAATGTGCTTTGACCCTAGGCCATGCATTTTCCCTGACAGCATGTTTCCATAATCCTCCATATGATGTGCTGAAATAATAGGAAATGGAAATATGTGCATACCTTGGTAAATCTAAGGAACATCTTGTACTACTACAAGGGTTCCTTTCTCTGGTGTAATGGATTCCCCAACTACTGATGATTATGACTGCTCTTCTATGGCTACATCAACGCTGGTACAAGTCTCATCCTCCTCATGCATCGCCAGAATAGTTCATGGGACTCTAAATGTCAAGAGATAAAGACCACTTTGAAAAGGTTCAAGTGTTCTTTCTCCTAATGCAAGTGCTCCTGCAGAAAGTGGTGGTGAAAGCCTCTTCTCCTCTAATTTCTTCTTGTCAAACTTCTTGATCAACCTTTGAGAAAAATCTGCATATGTAGTCACTTTTGCATGACTCAAATGGTTGAACCACCAAATGTTTTCTTCACCCTCAAGTTGCAGCATTGGAATCTCAACAACTTCTCTTTCTACTACTAGATGTAGTAGGAATAATGCATCCAACTTCATTCCCCAAGCTCTTGTTGTGCATATGGTTGACCCATAAAATGTAGAAAAAATAAATCTATTGCTGCAAGGTCTTCTTTCTTCTTTGAGCTGAATGAATTGTGGGAGAGCTAGATTCTCCTTGAAAACTCTAGGTTGAGACTTATATTCTGCAAGATACTCACTTAGAATATCATGATATAAGTGCCCTCCATCTCCATGCCTCTTGTCTTCTTCTTCAAAAGGAAAGGTCATAATATGTTTCTTTGGAGCTCTTTGCAATACCAGATATTCTTTGTGCTGATAGGAAGTACATGGACCTTCCTCATCTTGAAACCATAGCATGGTTTCATTGCTTTTCTCCATTCTTCTTTGCTTGACCTCCTTGGTGAGGTCCCTCTTAGATATAAAAAGAGATTATATAAAACTGATTATTTCCATCCTTCTGATCTCTTTATTCTTCTTCTTATTCTCCTGATAGCATAATGGCTGAGATCCACAGGCTGAGCCGAGATTATGCTTTGATGTAATATCCCAAAATAGGGATTGCTAGCAAGGCATGCCTAAAAAATGCATTTTTTAGGAATGTATGCTACAAGATTGGAAACCAGCAATTGGATCCCTTAGATCTGACAATATAAGACCTGAATCCAAGAGGGTTTTAAAAAAAAATCCTCCTAGGTGGGTTAAACAGATCTCCCCACACCTAGTGCATTTAGAAAATTCCTAAAGAAGGGACTGCAGCAATACAAAACACATTGTTGGAAAATAACATAGTTCAGCCCAATATTTGCAGTAGATCAATATGGAGGCTTACATATCATATGTACAATAGAAAATGAGATTTAAATTACATCCCATATAGTGTACAAGGGGATTTGGAAAACTATACAGGAATAAACCCTCAGAAATGAGGTGCTACAGCCACAAGAAAAGTCTGCATAAACTTGACAGCGTTATTTTAATGGGGCTAAAGTAGTAGTATATTATAACTCAGATCTAGAGTAGATCTGTATATAAAAACATGGATCTAATTCAGATCTGTATACAATGAAAACTCATCTATACATTCCCCTTGGGGTTTTGTGCAAAACATGAGAGTACATGAGTAGATCTGAGATCTATAGTTGCAGATCTACAGTAATATTCAGAAATTTCTGAATCATATAATAGAACAACGGATTAGATCTGAAACAAACATGGATTGGATGGCAAACCCATGGATCACCACAGTGAGAGGAAGAATCCTATCACCAGATATCTCTCCTCCAAAATGCAGACAAAACACCCTGCAACTGCAAACTTGCCAAATAACGCAATTTGGGAAGGGAAACTGTGTTATAAGCTTTGAAAATTATTTGGCCTGATGCCAAGGTCTGGATCTGTAGCTCCAATGATCTAGGACACTCTTGCCAATGGGATAGCAGACTTTCCCAGTGAAAAGAGGGGCTAGATATGCATAGATCTGAAGAGATCTATCTCCCACTTGTTGCAACTCACAAAGACAACCCAACCCTCAACAGGATCAGCACTATAGGTGTAAGGTGAAGCTTGGCCCAAGCCTGATAGCGGTCAATACAAGCACAACTCCTCCAAGAGCTGCTCTAGGAAGGAGGTGGGATTCCCTCTCAGGAACACCCAATGCTAAATAGCATTATTCTCAGCTAAACAACTAGAGAATGAGAAATTGCTAAGAAGAAAAATTCTTCTTAAATAATATCTTCAACAACCCCTCTCATGTTGCTCTCTCTTCCTTTTATAAGATAGGATTCTTGTCAACCCTAAACCACTTCATCAATTTAGCTCCTTTCACATGTAGAACCCCCATCTAGAACTGTGTTGTGCCTCAAGGAGGTTCAATGCATCTAGAATGCGATGTAGATATGGTCATGGTTGACTTGGTCAAGTGATCAACCTCTTTCACACTCAAGTGTGTTTTATAAAATGGCACAAATTTAGCCTTGTTTACATTGGGCATTGATTTATTTTGATGTTTTTAGGAGTTTTACTTGTCCTCCTTTACACTTTATTCATTAACATGAAAATCAAAACAAGACAAAGAAAAATTGAATATTCCCATTAGCTTGGGCTAAGTGTGAATATGTAATTTTCCTAAAATTTCATGAAGATAATTGGAACATTAATTTTTGCTGATTTCACTTAGGAGGTGAATAAAATGGGTAAAAGGCCCATGAGTAGGAATAAGATCCTTCATAGTGTGAAAAGGATCCATGGAGTAGCTTGATTTTTCACCCTCAAGTGTGAAAAGGGGCAAATGCATGAAGACAAGGTCAGGTTTGACCAAGTCAATAGCGCTGTCATAGGAGGAGTGACTTACTTTGGAAGATAGCGCAGTGTGAATGAGGAAGAGGATATTTGGTGGATGAAACCCTAATGTATGGGGCCCATGGAGAGAGAGCCTTCACTTGTTTAAAAGGAGGGAAAGGCAACCATTGTTTCTCATGCTTGGATTATTCATTTCATGTCTATTCAGACATTGTGCATTCTTTTGTTGTTTAGCAGGAATTACCGAGGAATTTCTATTTAGGATTCCTTCTCCTTCTTGAGAGGCCTCTTGAAGGATTTTTCTTCATTCTCCATATCTCTTGGCTCAAGGCCAAAGCTTCTCCTTTCAGATACTGCGTTATTTCTACTCAATTATAACGCAGTGTTGCTGGGGTGTTGCAGTGGAGGACACCATACACCATTTCCTTGGCTCATCTCTCAGAGGAGGGAGATTCCATTCCTCTGGGAGTTTAGTAAGGAAGATCCAGGATCATATTTCAAATGATTGGCATTATGCCAATCATTTCTCTTCACCAACAGCACAGTCCCTTCTCTAGACTGCATTATTTCTGAGTGTATTTGCAGTGGCGACTTTCTCCACATGTTTGGAGGGTGAGATCTTAGGTGAGAGGATCAGCCTTTCACTCTAGAGATCCTTTGGATGATATCCAGCCATCTATTGCAGCATCATCAGCTATCTACATCCATTTTCAGTTTTGAGTTGCAACTGCTGCCTAGCAACTCCAACATTTCTGCAGATTTTCCATTTTTGTATGTATTTCAACCAATCCTTCTGAGGATTGTGTATTGTATGTTTCCAGGGGTTGAGATCTTGCTCCCCCTTCTTATTTGAGCTATCCATTGTCATATCTATATATTATTGACATTTTTTAGCATTTATCCTTCAAGGATTGCACAGTCATAGCCAGGGCTTCTCTTGTATAGCAGTTTTTCTCCATTTTCATGTATATGTTTCATTGAGGTTGCATTGCCTAGATTGAGAGATCATTTCCTCAAGATATTGTATAAATTTGTTGCTGCTATAATCTAATGCAGTAATGGTTATGTGGATCTTCCAGAATTTTGGTTTTAATTCATTCACTGCTATTTCCCATCTCATGTTTATGTATTGTTGATCTCCACATTGGTAATATCCTGAGATATTCCCAATAGTGTAGTTGTTCCTAATTTGGAACATTACAATGGTATCAAAGCATGATCTCTAGCTCATCTTATGATTCTTAGCCAAATAAGATCGAGATGATGAAAAAGATGAGTTTGCTCTCATCTATTTTCAGATCCAGAGGAGACCTCTCCAAGGAGGTCAAGAAGATTGAAGAAGGAGAAGAGGAAGGACCATGCACTTCCTACTCTCACAAAGAAGCAAACCAGAAGCATGAAGAACACTTGGAATTCGAAATTCTAAGTGATTACCTTGCTGAATACCAAGCTATACCTAGAGCCTTCCAAAGGACTCTATCTTTTCCATAGTTTATTCAGCAGGAAGAAGAAAGAATACCCCACAACTATGGTATGATGAGAGGCAATAGATTTATATTGTCCACATTTGATGGATCACTCACATGTGCAGTAGAGGTTTGGATAAATAAGCTATAGGATTTTTTCCTACTACATCCTGTAGTAGATAAAGAGGTTGTAGAAGTTACAGCACTACACCTTGAAGGTGAAGTAAAGAATTGGTGGATCAACCATCTAAGCCATACAAGGGTTTCTACTCTTGTTGATTTTTCTCAAAGATTGATCAGGAGGTTTGGAAAAAGGAGGGAGGAGCCCTCACCACCAGTTATTGAGGCATGTACTAGCGCTGTTGAGACCATGGAGGAGCAGCCTTCATCTTCAACAGTTTGGGAGGCCAACACTTATGAGGAGGAAACTCTTGCAGCATTGCAAGGAGCTTCCAAATTTCACCAAGGTATGATTGAAAATCCATCTCTTGTCATTTCAACAAACACTTTGGATGGGTCTATATCATTGCATACAGTTGATCTAGAGTATCAAAATAGCATTGCGCTAAGAAATGATGGAAAAATGAGGAATCATTCCTCATGTGAGCACTCAGAGGACAGATTCATTCAGGAAACCATAAAGGAAGTAGCGAGGAGGAGTAGACATCTGGAGATAAGAAACTCTTTCTCCTCTCTATACAACACTCTCTCAATGAGCATGCCACAGCTTAAAGAGAGACTTCTACTGACAACAGATCCAATGCCTCTTTGGTTTTGGAAGGACATGCATGAGGAGGATATCTCCCAGGAAGATTTCAGTAGAGGTGCACTCCCACACATCATGGAGTGCAGGATTCTTCATCAGTTTGAGGATATTCTTCCCTTCTCTCAGGAAAAGATAGTAGATGGAGGACATCTTCAGATGGATAACATCTCTCATGACTATGTTGGACATTCCTTGAGCCATGCACATCACGATGGGAGGTTTTTGCCTACCACCTATTTGGATCCTCATAGGGTCAAATTCATCCTCGGGAAGATTGCATTTAAAGATCCCATGAAATGCATGAGTTTGATTTGGGATTATGGTAGCTCTCATGGGAGGAGTACCAATATGAAGGATGGAAGGAGACATCCAATATTTTTTGAGTGGATGATGAGCAAGGAGCTGGTAAGCTACTTGCAAATTTATGATACCGAGCATCAGGAGGCTTGGCTACGCTGGTTACTCTTGAAGGATTTTGGCCATCACTTGGCAAACACTCTTTCCAAATATATGAGGATGGAGAAGATGTGGCAGGATGTTGGCATCATAGAGAAGCAAGGAGTATGGGTGAATAGTGATGATGCAACATTCATATCATTCACTATGTCTTCATCACATATCTTGCATGATGAGAGCATGAGGGAGCAGCCAAAACATTTGTTGCTGGGGTTATTCTTTGGATAGCAAGAGAAAATTTGCTCTCATTTCTTGTATGATGTTGCAAGAGTAGGAGATGGCACCAACATGGTGCAAAGGGGATACTCCTTGACCTTTGATGATCAGGAATTACTTCCACCTTGGAAGGGATTCCATATTTACAGCAACATTATTCGAGGGTTTCCCATCTATGTTGAGGAAGTTGAGGGAAACAACGTTGTGCCATCTAGAGATTATCTAGTGCCTCATGCAAAGGAAGGAGGAGCTCTTGATATAGGTAGAGGGATTATTTCATATTTGCAATGAAGTCCCCAGGATCTCATGTGTGGAGATCAAGGCACAACCCATGTTCTACATGTGCCATTGTTGAGAAGGTGTGAAACCATGGAGACACAAGGAGGTGATAGGGAATATGACCATCATGATTTCGTGAGGAGCACACATCCATGTCTATTTTATGAGGTTGATGCACCTAAGAAGGTGATTGGATTACGCAGTGGGAGCAAGGACAGATTTTTTCATTCATATATGCAGCCACCTGTTGATGATGATGTCTCATTGCATGGAGACATTTTGTCAGGGAGACCACTAGAGAAGCATATGATGAGAGATGCTTCACATTTTGAGGCACCATTAATTGGTTTTAGAGGAGTGGAGACCTTGGAAGATAACCATATGATATATGTCCTTCATGGGGAATCATGAGCACTATCACTATGGAGTATAGATCCATGTTGGAGCTCCGGGTTGTTGGCGGAGTATTCCCAGGATCATCTTGCTTGCATGATATTGACAGATCGGCATATGAGGAGATGCATAGATCATGTGCAGATGGAGGGAATGCATAGATCTTTCGAGGATTTAGCACAGCCACCTCTTTTCTCTTTGAGGATGAGAGGAGACTCATTTTTTAGCCACTCCATTTGCAAAAATTATGGTGAGGGTATATTTTATTTTCATGATGATTTGTATATTCATCCCTTAACCATATTTGTACAGGATGTTTCTCCAAGGAGGAGAATTCTTTCTTCTAGACCCCATGCTCTACTTGAGGCCATGATCACTATTGGTAACCACTCCCTAGGAGGACTTGGGAAGGAAATGTATTTTGGAGGATTTACTCACCTTGCACCATATATCATTCACTCCCTCCATACATTTGAAGAGAGTAGGACAGCAAGCAAGTGGTTGAGAGGCCACACTTTTTGTCACACTCTTTTGTAGTTGAGGGTCAAACTACATTGGTTACAATTGAGGGACCAATGTCCTTTTCCCTTGCCACATATGACAGCAAGCATGGTTTCCATTATGGTTCATTATGTTTATGTTATCTTTGTATTTGTTGAGAGCATGATTGGGGGAATGGCACATTGGTTGGATGTGTCCTTTGGGGGAGAGATATTCCACATTATTTGCATTGCATGTTATAATGGGAGCATGAGAGCACATGTGGCCACTACAGCAAAACATTTGTTTCCATTTGAGGTGAGCCATATGATTTATTGAATGCCATATGGTGGTGACTTCCAACTCATCAAATATGAGATGATTTCAGACAACATGTTTCATAACGCTGGAGGAGAGATCCTTGGAGGTCTAGTATTCATTTTTCCACTTGAGGGAAACATTGTTGTAGCCCAATGTCAGCATATACTCTACACTTATCCTAAGTGGAGAAAAGTATAGTGTGGGGTAGGTTTTTTTGTCTACCAAGGTCAAATTTTCAGCCCACCTATATTGCAGCAGCCAAAGGTGGAAGATGTTTGTCAGGAGTTGCCATGTTGGGAGGTAACTCACTGTGTATGGATCATTTCTCGGGGGATGGAGGATCCATTTGGGGAAGATGTTGCTCAACATATTTCTGATTCCATGCCTTGGGTGGAGGTTCATCAGTTCTATCCTTGCAGTTTCTTGAGGACAAGCAACATTTGGGAGGGGAGGACTGTAATGTTCCTAAAATTTCATGAAGATAATTGGAACATTAATTTTTGTTGATTTCACTTAGGAGGTGAATAAAATGGGTAAAAGGCCCATGAGTAGGAATAAGATCCTTCATACTGTGAAAAGGATCCATGGAGTAGCTTGATTTTGCACCCTCAAGTGTGAAAAGGGGCAAATGCATGAAGACAAGGTCAGGTTTGACCAAGTCAACAACGCTTCCATAGGAGGAGTGGCTTACTTTGGAAGACAGCACAGTGTGAATGAGGAAGAGGATATTTGGTGGAGGAAACCCTAATGGATGGGGGCCATGGAGAGAGAGCCTTCACTTGTTTAAAAGGAGGGCAAGGAAACCATTGTTTCTCATGCCTGTATTATTCATTTCATGTCTATTTAGACATTGTGCATTCTTTTGCCGTTTAGCAAGAATTTCCAAGGAATTCATGCTTAGGATTCCTTCTCCTTCTTGAGAGGCCTCTTGAAGGATTTTTTTTAATTATCCATATCTCTTGGCTCAAGGCCAAAGCTTCTCCTTTCATATACTACGTTATTTCTGCTCAAGTATAACGCAGTTTTGTTGGGGTGTTGCAGTGGAGGACACCATACACCATTTCCTTGGCTCATCTGTCAGATAAGGGATATTCTATTCCTATAGGAGATTAGTAAGGGAGATCCAGGAGCATATTTCAAATCATTGGCATCAGGCCAAACATTTCTCTTCACCAACAGCGCAGTCCCTTCTCTAAACTGCATTATTTTTTAGTGTATTTGCAGTGGGGACTTGCTCCACATGTTTGGAGGGTGAGATCTTAGGTGACAGGATTGGCCTTTCACTCTAGAGATCCTTTGGATGAGATTCAGCCATCTATTGCAACATCATCAGCTCTCTACATCCATTTTCAGTTTTGAGTTGCAGTTGCTGCCCAGCAACTTCGGCATTTCTGCATATTTGCCATTTTTGTATGTATTTTAGCCAATCCTTCTGAGGATTGTGTATTGTATGTTTCCAGGGGTTGATATATTTCTCCCCCTTATTATTTGAGATATTCATTGTCATATCTATATATTATTGACATTTTTTAGCAGTTCTCCTTCAAGGATTGCGCAGTCATAGCCAAGGCTTCTCTTGTATAGCATTTTTTCTCCATTTTCATGTATATGTTTCATTGGGGCTGCATTTCCTAGCTTGAGAGATCATTTCCTCAAGATATTGTATACATTTTTTGCTGCTATAAGATAATTTAATGGGTATGTGGATCTTCTGGAATTTTGGTTTTTATGCATTCACTACTATTTTCCATCTCATGTTTATGTATTGCTGATCTCCACATTGGTAATATCCTGAGATATTCCCAATAGTGTAGCTGTTCCTAATTTGGAACATTACAGTGGTATCAAAGCATGATCTCTAGCTCAGCCAATGAGTCTTAGCCAAAGAATATCAAGATGATGAAAAATATGAGTTTACTCTCATCTATTTTCAGATATAGAGGAGACCTCTCCAAGGAGGTCAAGAAGATTGAAGAAGGAGAAGAGGAAGGACCATGCACTTCCTACTCTTACAAAGAAGCATACCAGAAGCATGAAGAACACTTGGAATTTGAAATTATAATTGAGTACCTTTCTGAATACCAAGCTAGACCCAGAGCCTTCCAAAGGACTCTATCTTTTCCACAGTTTATTCAGCAGAAAGAAGAAAGACAGCTATGGGATGATGAGAGGCAATAGATTTATATTTTCCATATTTGATGGATGACTCACATGTGCAGTAGAGGTTTGGGTAAAGAAGCTAGAGGATTTTTTCCTACTACATCCTGTAGTAGACAGAAAGGCTATAGAATTTACAGCGCTGCACCTTGAAGGTGAAGTAAAGAATTGGTGGATCAGCCATCTAAGCCATACAAGGGTTTCTACTCTTGTTGATTTTTCTAAAAGATTGATCAGGAGGTTTGGAAAAAGGATGGAGGAGCCCTCACCACCAGTTATTGAGGCAAGTACCAGCACTGTTGAGACCATGGAGGAGCAGCCTTCATCTTCAATAGTTTGGGAGGCCAACACTTATGAGGAGGAAACTCTTGCAGCATTACAAGGAGCTTCCAAATTTCACCAAGGTATGATTGAAAATCCATCTCTTGTCATTTCAGCAAACACTTTGGATGGGTATATATCATTGCATACAGTTGATCTAGAGCAGCATAATAGCACCACACTAAGCAATGATGGAAAAAGGAGGAATCATTCCTCTTGTGAGCACTCAGAGGAAAGCTTCATTCAGGAAGCCATAAAGGAAGCAGCGAGGAGGAGTAGACATCTGGAGATAAGAAACTCTTTCTCCTCTCTAGATGAAACCCTCTCAATGAGCATGCCACAGCTCAAAGAGAGACTTCTACTGACAACAGATCCAAGGCCTCTTTGGTTTTGGAAGGACATGAATGAGGAGGATATCTCCCGGGAATATTTCAGTAGAGGTGCACTCCCACACATCATGGAGTGCAGGATTCTTCATCAGTTTGAGGATATTCTTCCCTTCTCTCAAGAACAGATAGTAGATGGAGGACATCTTCGGATGGATAACATCTCTCATGACTGTATTGGACATTCCTTGAGCCATGCACATCATGATGGGAGGTTTTTTCCTACCACCTATTTGGATCCTCATGGGGTCAAATTCATCCTCGGGAAGATTGCATTTAAAGATCCCATGAAATGCAGGAGTTTGATTTTGGATTATGGTAGCTCTCATGGGAGGAGTACCAAGATGAAGGATGGAAGGAGACATCCACAATTGTTTGAGTGGATGATTAGCAAGGAGCTGGTAAGCTACTTGCATATTTATGATAACGGGCAGCAGGAGGCTTGGCTACGCTGGTTACTCTTCAAGGAGTTTGGCCATCACTTGGAAAAACTCTTTCCAAGGGTATGAGGATGGAGAACATGTGGCAGGATGTTGGCATCATGGAGCAGTAAGGAGTATGGGTGCATAGTGATGATGCAACATTCATATCATTCACTATGTCTTCATCACATATCTTGCATGATGAGAGCATGAGGAAGCAGCAAAAAAATTTGTTGTTGGGGTTATTCTTTGGAGAGCAAGAGAAAATGAGAAAATTTTCTCTCATTTCTTGTATGATGTTGCAGGAGTAGGAGATGGCACCATCATGGTGCAAATGGGATACTCCTTCACCTTTGATGCTCAGGAATTACTTCCACCTTAGAAGGGATTCCATATTTGCAACAACATAATTCGAGGGTTGCCCATCTATGTTGAGGAAGTTGAGGGCAACAGCGTTGTACCATCTAGAGATTATATAGTGCCTCATGCAGACGAAGGAGGAGCTCTTGCTCCAGGTAGAGGGATTCTTGCATCTTTGCAACGAAGTCCCCAGGATATCATGTGTGGAGATCAAGGCACAACCCATGTTCTACATGTGCCATTGTTGAGAAGGTGTGAAACCATGGAGACACAAGGAGGTGATAGGGAAGATGACCATCATGATTTGGTGAGGAGCACACATCACTGTCTATTTTATGAGGTTGATGCACCTAAGAAGGTGATTGGATTACGCAGTGGGAGCAAGGACAGATTTTTTCATTCATATATACAGTCACCTCTTGATGATGATGTCTCATTGCATGGAGACATTTTTCTGGGGAGACTGTTGAATTATTAGTTAAACTGAGGGGGGGGGGGGGGGGGTGAATCAGTTTAACACATACATGAGCTTTTTAAATTTTTCATCAGCTTATTTACAGCTTACTTTTATAACCAACCTTAGTATATGAACAGTCTTAATATGTTGCGGCAAGTATTAAATTAATGTGACATCAAGCTTATTATGAGAGCAGCAAACATAAAGCAGAATTGGTAAATCATCTCAGCACACAGGCAACACAGATAGAGACAACAGATATAAGTGGAAACCCATAAAGGGAGAAAAATACATCTTATTATTGTTCTGATGCAAAGGCAAGCTCCAACTCCCTCTCACCACTGATTTTCTGTAGGCAACAACCTATAGGAGGCTCCAACCTCAATTCTGCAAGCTACAACTTGCAAGGAAGCTCCAACTCCCATCAATTTTCTGCAGGCACCAACCTATAGGAGTCTCCAACCTCAGTCAGCTACAACTAAAATTTATCAATCTACAACTTGATAGGGAAGCTCCAACTTCCTCAATTTATCAAAAGAAATGTTTGCTGATTTACCTCAGATATCAGCTCTGTTCTATAGCATCTCTTTCTACTCCTCTCTTTCTTATCTTCTTTGCCTCAATTTTCCATACTCTGCATTCTCTATACTCACTCTCTCTCTCTAACCTCTCTCTGCATATCAAGATGATATTATTTATAGAGATTTTCTTATGACTGTTTGTATTCATCAGGGAATTTGAAATGAATAGCCATACCCCTTAGTCTTCTGCCTTCTCATTTCTTTTCCAGCTCACTCAAAAATATAGCTGTAGGTACAAATTTAACATTACAGTGGGATATTTGTTCTCTTTCGGAGACTTTACAATGCATTACAACAATATAAATAAATTAAAACATTTACATTCAATTACAATGAAAACTCCAGCTCACTCATTCAGCCTCTTGGCTCGCTGCGCATTTGTCTTTTCTTTGATTGTGTCTGTCTTTTCTATGATTGTGTTTGGCCCTTTCGGCTCTGATTGATTTCCTGCTTACTGCCGCAGTGTAACTTCCATACGCCATACATATGTATTCACCAAACGAGTGTTATCAACATTACTAGACTGTGGCTTACGTTAGACTCCTCAATCTTCACTGTATCAATGTATTAAAGCTTTGTGAAACCCACATGCACAGCCCTCTAATCATATGGTTCAACCATAGTATAATCTTCTCATGCATACATATCAAACCACCAACTCTAACATTTGAAAGGTTCAGGCCCCACAGCTTTATAAACCCTTCTTTTATATTTGCCGATGCGATGAATTAAATCATGGTTACAAACCATTGAAAAACCCCATTACACAATGGTCTTCAGCATATTAACAAATAAATGTTCCTGGCTTTATTATTTCACATTAACCATCGTATATTAACATGTAGCTCTAACAACTATAGATGTTCGGCCACAACAGTTGTTAAAGCCTCTATATAACCCAAACTATACTTATTCGAATCAATATTCAATTAACCCAATTGCATATTCATTTACTTTAACCTCCGTAACTTTGATAGCTATAGAAGAGGGTCCCACATTTGCCGGCATGTTCATCAACCTTTTAATTAAATAGTCATACATGCCTTAATCCATGTATTAAGGTCCTATATAATCCTTCGATTATCTTTTACAACCAAAATCTCGATAACTTATACATCCACTCACAATGTATAAAATTCAACCCATATATATATTCCAATTGTCTTTTGCACATTTTATGATACGCCCACACACAAATTCACAATATAACATTTGTTTTATATATATGTGTGTGTGTGTGTGTGTGTGTGTGTGTGTGTGTATGTGTGTATCAATACATTATATACCAACAACCATATATATATATGTGTGTGTGTGTGTGTGTGTGCGTGTGTGTGTGTGTGTGTAGACTCCCCAAATCAAAAGATATAGTTTCGGCCCCACAGGATCTACCTTATCATCCGACATCCACCTTGTCATCTGACGGTTAGAAATACATCGCGTTCCAAAAACCCAATCGGGTGTTCTTCTGACGGCAATCGCATATCCAAAATGCATGCATATTAATTCACTCTGATCGTGCAATGATCTAGGCCCTGGTAGTTAAACTACCCCATACATCCGACGGTCGCTGTCTTATCGCATCAACTTTTGTGATCCGACGATGTATAATGAATTTCACATTTTTTTATTGTCTGAACTTTAAAGCTCAAAAAGGACGCAAAACTCATGGTTTTCAAATACCACCCTTATCCACGTGTCCATCAAAGAGCAATATCATGTTCCAAACATCAAAACAACTTACCACCTATGAGGCAGCATGATACTGTCGATTTAACTCCTCAAAACCCCTTTTCTGCTCACGGTTCTGCTTCTCCTTTCTCAAGGTTCCGCCTATTCTTCAATGCCTTATTATAAAGAATTCCGCCATCGTTATTGTTTATTATTCCCATTCTAACTTCTCCATTTTTCTCCTTTCTAATTGGCCACTCTATTCACTGTTCCATTGTATCGAACAATTTCGAACCCTTGCCCTTCAATCTCGTGCTATCTACACTTATGGCATTCAACTCTTTGGTGCTTCATCGAGGCATACATCTAAAATGTATTTTTACCGTTCTAAATTCTCCATTCAACAAAAATCCTGATTATGCACATATATCAAAAAGGCCCACAGTTTCATTAAATAGAGAGCAAGCCCTCTCGACTCACTCTTCGACTGTCAATGAATCTTTTTGTCTGAGAGCAAATCCCCTTTCACACTACTCACTTTGAACCTTGAAATGAATATTTTGTCACTGCATTTTCCTTAGCCTCTATTGTTTTTCTTTGTCTGTCTCTACCTCTGCTTCCTCCTTTGCCATCAATGACAACATTTCCAACAGTCTCCCCCTTTGGCATTGATGGCAATACACTTTCTTTGTTTGCCTTTTAGGACCCTTTCTCCTGTTGCTTGCTCTTCCTCCCCCTTTGACATCAATGGCAAGGGGTTGCTCATTTTTCAGTGTGCTTTCAACTCTCGCCTATGACCTATCTCATGCTTCCCTTGCTAGCTGATCTCCCCCTGGAATGATATTTTTTTTTCTGTTCTCCCCCTGAATCTGTGCTTTCTCTTCATATCAGAGAGTAGCATCTATAGATGCTACCCCTAGTCTATCTCTCAAATATTCAAATGGTTCTCTAGCAAGAGGTTTGGTAAATATATCTGTTGTCTGTTCTTTTGTTGGTACATATTCCAGCTTTACTACCTTCTGAGCCACTTGTTCTCAGAGAAAGTGATACTTGATTGGGATATGCTTAGTTTTTGAATGAAGCACGATATTTTTTGAAATACTTATAGCACTTGTATTGTCACATTTGATTGAGATAGGTTCATCAATGCTTACCTTCATGTCTTGGAGGGTTTGCTTCATCCACATGACTTGTGTACAACATGTTGTTGCTGCTATATATTCTGCTTCTGTTGTAGATAGAGAGATAGATGTTTGTTTCTTGCTTAACCATGCCACCAGACTTTCTCCTAGATAGAATGCACCTCCACTTGTGCTTTTCCTGTCATCCACACAGCTGGCCCAATCTACATCTGTGTATGTTGTCAAAGTGAAGCTTTTTCCTTTAGGATACCAAATTCCATACTAAGTTGTTCCTTGTAGATATCTGAATATTCTTTTGACTGCAAGAAGGTGATTTTGTTTAGGTGTTGCTTGATATCTAGCCACTAGTCCTACTACTAGCATGATGTCTGGTCTTGATGCTGTCAGATATAGCAGACATCCTATCATGTATTTGTAGAGTTTTTGAGCTATATCAGCAAATCCATCATCAGCACACAGCTTGCATCCCGTGATCATGGGAGTTTACACAAGTTTGCAGTCCTCCATTTTGAACTTTTTCAACATTTATTTTAAGTATTTTTCTTATGAGATGAATGTACCTGTGTTCTTTTGCTGAATTTGAAGTCCTAAGTAGAAACTGAGCTCTCCAATCATGGACATCTCAAACTTTGATTTCATCTCCTCAGCAAACCCTTTTTCTAGTTCATCTCTGTTTCTTCCAAACATAATGTCATCAACATATACTACAACAATCAAGAGTTCATTTTCATGGGCTTTTATGTATAGATTTTTGTCTGCTCCTCCTCTCTTAAAGCCTTGGTTTTGCAAATATTTATCCAGCCTTGAGTACCAAGCACGAGGAGCTTGTTTTAGTCCATATAGAGCCTTCTTTAGTCTGCATACATAGTCTTCTTTGTCTGTTAATGAGAAGCCTTCCGGTTGTTCCATGTAGACTTCTTCTTCTATATCTCCATTCAGAAATGCAGATTTCACATCCATTTGATATACCTTGAAGTCTTGGTAGTAGGAAAAGTCCAGAAACATTCTGATGGCTTCCATTCTGGCTATAGGGGCAAATGTTTCATCATAATCAATTCCTTCGATTTTTTAATATCCTTTGCAAAGTAGTCTGGCTTTATTCCTAATTACCTGTCCTTGCTCATTCATTTTATTCTTGAATACCCATTTTGAGCCATTGACATTTTTCTCAGTGGGTCTAGGAACTAGTTCCCCGGTATTGTCATTCTCAATTTGGTCCAATTCTTCATTCATTTCCTTCATCCAATACTTATCCTTGATGGCTTCTTCAAACTTATTTGGCTCTATTTGTGATAACATGGCTATGTATACCTCTTCTGTCTGTTTTGTTAGCTGCCTTCTTGTTTGGACCCCTACTCTCTTGTCTCCAATAATCTGATCTTCAGGATGGTTCTTCTGAGTATATCTTGAGGGAGATTTCGAGCTCAGCTCTGCATCTTCTGTTGTCTTGCTTGTTTCATCATCATCTTGGTTTTCTTCTTCATTACTGTCTGATGGACTGCTGCATTCTGTATCTCTTGTATTGTTTGGAAGTTCTTCATCAAATCTCACGTCAATGCTTTCTACTTTTTTTCGAAGAGTCTTGTTGTAGCACCTGTACCCTTTACTTTTGGATGCATATTCTAGAAATATCCCTTCATCTGCTCTTGCATCAAATTTCCCAAGATTTTCATCATTATTCTTTATGTAACACTTGCTTCCAAAGATTCTAAAATTTTTTATTGAAGCTGGTTTCCCATGCCATAGTTCATAGGGATTCTTGTCACTGCTTGGCCTTAAGTGAGCTTTATTAAGGATATGCACTGCTGTGTGTACTGCTTCTTCCCAGAAGGTTTAAGGAATATTACTCTCTTGCATCATGGCTCTGGCAATTTGTTGTACAGATCTATTTTGTGTCTCTGCTACTCCATTCTGCTGAGGTGTCCCTGCAATAGTAAATTGTTGCTTTATGCCATGTTCACTGCATAGGTTTGCAAAGTCATAATCAGTGAATTCACCTCCTCTGTCTGATCTGATGCATTTTAGCTTGCATCCTGTCTGATTTTCTGCTAAAGCTTTGAATATTTTGAATTTTTCCATAGCTTCCGATTTATTCTTGAGAAATGCAACCCATGTCATTCTGGAGAAATCATCTATTATCAGCATGAAGTAGGATTCTCCACTTGGTGTTTTAGTTCTCGCAGGTCCACACAGGTCCATGTGCACAAGCTGTAGTGGTATTCTTGTTGATAACTCATCTTTTGCCTTAAAGGATGTGCGGGTCTATTTTCCCAATTGACATGATTTGCATACGGTATTAGAAGGCATTTTTATTTCTGGCATGTCTCTGACAGCTTTCTTCTTGCTTAGTCTAATGATATGATCGAAGCTGAGATGTCCCAACCTTTTATGCCATAACCATGACTCCTCAAGTTTGATAAGATGACATGCTTCATATTTCTCTTTCACAATGTACACATTAATCTCTGTTTGACCTACTTTGAGCAAAGTCTTACCTGTGGTGCTTGATCTGACTTCACAATCTTGTGATCTAAAAAGAATTTCACAGCCTTTATCACACATTTGACTGACACTCAGCAAATTTTCTTTCAGCCCATCTATAAATAGTACATCTTGGGCCTTTCCTCTGCCATTATCTAGGCTGACTGAGCCTTTTCCTTTTATTTTTCTTGATTTATCATTGCCAAAAGTAACATTGCTAGATTTCTTTTCATCAAAAGTTATAAACTTGCTTCTATCTCCAGTCATGTGTTTTGGGCAGCCACTGTCCAAATACCACTGGCTTTTCAGGTCTTGAGCAGTTAGGGCCAAGTCACATTTATTCACCTTCTTTATCCACTGGAAGCACCCTTTTGTTTGGTATCTTTTGTGAGATGATGAACTACATCTTTTGAGAGGACATTTGGAAGGCATATGTCCAATTTTGTTGCATACACAACATTTGATTAAGATTTTTGCAGAATTGTGAGTACGAGTAAAATTCCCTTGAGGTGTTGAGAATCAATCTTTGTCCATATTTTCTGCATTCAATGATTTTATGGCCAAATTATTTACAATAAAAACAATAACCATAGAAATAATCTGCATACCTGATGTGAGGTTGTCTTCTCCATTTATTTTCTTTAGGCAGTCTCTTCACTGTTTGTATATTTTGCTGGTTTGAATTACTCCTCCTTGTATGACAGTATGCAACAATGTGTCCCAGCTTGTGGCAGACATAACAGGTAGCATTTTTCATAGGAAGGACGAATCTCCTTTGATGGCTTCCAAATTTGACATATTCAGGGTTATATGAATCTTTTTCTGTTGTCTGAGTATTTCTTTCATTATTTGTTATTAGAGGATTATTCTGGGTTATATCTCCCTCCTTACATGTTTCTTATTTTGTAGGAATTATTTGAGCTGCTTCATCCTCCTTCTTTGCTTTTATAAAAATAATCTCTCTATTTTCCTTTTCTTAGCTTTTACTTGATTCTCCTTCATAGCCTATTCCAGTTTTTATCAAGGGAGATCTTTGAGCATTCATAATTTTGTTCAACTTACTAGAGCTTGTTGTTTGAGATGAATTTATAGACACTTTCCTCTGAGAATTTTCTAATTTCTTCCTCAGACATACTACTTCTTCTTCCAGCTTCTCTTGTTCTCGAGTTTTATCCTTGATTTGTTGAAGTAACATGTCTTCTATCTTCTTGGCTTCTTCAAGCTCTACCTTTAGCTGCATGAGGACTTCTAAATTTTTTTCTTCTCGTACATACTTGAGGAGAATGTCCTTTTGTTTTCTGCACTTTAGTTTGAGTCTATAAATCTCCTCCAGAGCACTTCTTAGCTCCCCCTCAAGGTCGACTTCACCTTCTTCTTCTTCTTCTTCATCTTCTAGCAGGAGTCCTTAAAGTTCTTCTATGGCCATCAATAAAAATTCAGAGGTTCCTTATTCACTTGAGGGTTCATCTGAGTCTTCAGATGTACTACTGTCGTGTTAAGCATAGAAGGATTTTCTGCTGAACTTCTTTCCTTTCTGCCAGTTCTTTGATGTATTTTTCTCTGATTCTTCAGCCTGATTCCTTAATTTCTTGTGAGGACACTTAGCAGCATAGTGTCCAACTCTTCCACAGTTAAAGCATTTGAAAGGAATTTTACCTTTGTATTTACCTAAGCCTCTATCCAGTTTCTTGACAAATTTAGCCTCTTCTTCATCCGATAAAGAGCATATGTCTTCCTCTTCTTCTTTCTTCTTTTCTGTTTTAAAGGTTGCCTCCCTCATACTTGGCTTCTTCTGTGGGAGCCTCATCTCATATGCTGTTAGATTTCCAAGTAGCTGGTTCATGGTCAAGGTATCCCAATCAGCTATTTCTTCTATTGCATACACCTTGGGATTAAACCTGGATGGAAGAGATCTTAGAATCTTTTGCACAATTATACTTTCTGGTATGGTTTCTCCAAGAGCTTTCATATTGTTAACAATTTCTGCAACTCTTAAGAAGAAGCTACCAACATCTTCATCATCATTCATTTTAAAATTTTCAAACTGAGCTCTATATACTTGAAGTTTGGCTGTCTTTACCTTTGTATTTCCCTCATGCATGTTCTCAAGAGTATCCCACATATCTTTGGCAGTCTTACTGTGCATTATTTTGATAAATTCAGCCTCACAAAGTCCACTTAGGATTGCATTCATGGCCTTAGAATTTGCAACAAATTCTTGTTTAGCTTCTCTTTCTGGGTCAATTTCCTTTGGGGCATATCCAAATTCTACCACAACCCATACCTCTATTCCTAGAGACATTATGTATTTTGTCATTCTGATTTTCCAGAAGGCATAATTAGCACCAGTGAAGAAAGGGGCTTTATTGGCTGAGCTTCCTTCTTGACTAGCCATCTTGGAGGCCTAGGATCTCCTTTCAGTGGTTAAACTGGTATAAAAGGAACTTGGCTCTAATACCAATTGTTGAATTCTTAGTTAAACTGAGAGGGGGGGGGGGGGTGAATCAGTTTAACACATACATGAGCTTTTTAAAATTTTCACTAGCTTATTTACAGCTTACTTTTATAACCAACCTTAGTATATGAATAGTCTTAATATGTTGCAGTAGGTATTAAATTAATGTGACATAAAACTTATTATAAAAGAAGCAAACATAAAGTAGAATTGGTAAATCATCTCAGCACACAGGCAACATAGATAGAGACAGCAGATATAAGTGGAAACCCATAAAGAGAGAAAACCACATCTTATTATTATTGTGATGCAAAGGCAAGCTCCAACTCCCTCTCACCACTGATTTTTTGTAGGCACCAACCTACAGGAGGCTCCAACCTCAATTTTGCAAGCTAAAACTTGCAAGGAAGCTCCAACTCTTGTCAATTTTCTGCAGGCACCAACCTACAGGAGGCTCCAACCTTAGTCAGCTACAACTGACATATATCAAGCTACAACTTGATAGAGAAGCTCCAACTTCCTCAATTTATCAAAAGAAATGTTTGCTGATTTACCTCAGATATCAGCTCTGTTCTGTAGCATCTCTTTCTATTCCTCTCTTCCTTATCTTCTTTGCCTCAATTTTCCATACTCTGCATTCTCTATACTCACTCTCTCTCTCTAACCTCTCTATGCATATCAAGATGATATTATTTATAGAGATTTTCTTATGACTGTCTGTATTCCTCAGGAAATGAATAGCCATACCCCTTAGTCTTTTTCCTTCTCATTTCTTTTCCAGCTCACTCAAAAATATAACTATAGGTACCAATTTAACATTATAGTGGGATATTTGTTCTCTTCCGGAGACTTGCCAATGCATCACAACAATATAAATAAATTAAAACATTTACATTCAATTACAATGAAAACTCCAGCTCACTTATTCAGCCTCTTGGCTCGCTGCGTATTTGTCTTTTCTTTAACTGTGTCTGTCTTTTCTGTGACTGTGTTTGTCCCTTTCGGCTCTGATTGATTGCCACTGCCGGGCACAGTAATCGGCTATGCGCTATACATATGTATTCACTAAACGCAGCGTTATCAACATTACTAGACCGTGGCTTACGTTAGACTTCTCAATCTTCCGTATCAATGTATTAAAGTTTTTGTTCAACCCACATGCATGTGCCCCCTCAATCATATGGTCTAACCATAGAGCACCTTTCTACTTATACACATTAAACCAAACAACCTAACATTTGAAAGGTTTGTGCCCACAGCCTCTTTATAAACCCCCTTCTTATATATATGTCGATGCGATGAATTAAATCATGTTTGTAAACCATTGAAAAACCCCATTACACAATGGTCTTCAGCATATTAACAAATAAATGTTCCTGGCTTTATTATTTCACATTAACCGTCGTATATTAACATGTAGGTCTAACAACTATAGATGTCCGACCACAACAGTTGTTAAAACCTCTATATAACCCAAAATTTACTTTATTCTCAATCAATATTCAATGAACCCAATTATTCATTTACTAACCTCCACAATCTTTGATAGCTATAAAATAGGGTCCCACATTTTCTCCGCATGTTCATCAACCTTAATTAAATAGTCATACATGCCTTAATCCATGTATTAAGGTCCTATATAATCCTTCGATTATCTTTTACAACCAAAATCTCGATAACTTATACATCCACTCACAATGTATAAAAGTCAACCCATATATGTATTCCGATTGTCTTTTGCACATTTTATAGTACGCCTGCGCACAAATTCACAATATAAAATTTGGTTTATATATATATATATATATATATACTCCCCAATTCTAAAGATATAGTTTCGGCCCCACAGGATCTACCTTATCATCCAACATCCACCTTTTCATCCAACGGTTAGAAATACATCGCGTTCAAAAAACCCAATCGGGTGTTCATCCGACGGCAATCGCATATCCAACATGCATGCGTATTAATTCACTTTGATCATGCAATGAGCTGGGCCCCGGTAGTTAAACTACCCCATACATCCGACGGTCGTTGTCTTATTGCATCAACTTTTGTGATCCGATGGTGTATAATTAATTTCGCATTTTTTTATTGTCCGAAATTTAAAGCTCAAAAAGGACGTGAAACTCGCGGTTTTCAAATACCGCCCTTCTCCACGTGTCCATCAAAGAGAAATATCGCATTCCAAACGTCAAAACATCTTACCACCTATGAGGCAGCGCGATACTGCCAGTTTAACTCCTCAAAACCCCTTTTCTGCTCATGGTTCCGCTTCTCCTTTCTCAAGGTTCCGCATATTCTTCAACACCTTATTATAAATAATTCCGCCATCGTTCTTGTTTATTATTCCCGTTCTAACTTCTCCATTTTTCTCCATTCTAATTGGCCACGCTATTCACTATTCCATTGTATCGAACAGTTTCGAACCCTTGCCCTTCAATCTCATGCTATCTACACTTATGGCATTCAACTCTTCGATGCTTCGTCGAGGCATACATCTGAAATGTATTATTCCCGTTATAACTTCTCCATTCAACCAAAATCCCGATTATGCACAGATATCAAAAAGGACCACAGTTTCATTAAACAGAGAGAAAACTCTCTCGACTCACTCTTCGACTGTCAATGAATCTTTTTTTCTAAGAGAAAATCCCCTTTCACACTACTCACTTCGAACCTTGAAATGAATCTTTTGTCACTGCATTTTCCTTAGCCTCTGCTATTGTTCTTTTTCTGTCTCTACCTCTGCTTCCTCCTTTTCCATCAATGACAACATTTCCAACAGATACCACTAGAGCAACATATGATGAGATATGCTTCACATGTTGAGGCACCATTCATTGGTTTCATAGGAGTGGAAACCTTGGGAGATAACCATATGACAGATGTCCTTCATGGGGAATCATCAGCACTGCCACTATGGAGTATAGATCCATGTTGCAGCTCCAGGATGTTGGCAGAGTATTCCCAGGATCATCTTGCTTGCATGATATTGAAAGATTAGCATATGAGGAGATGCATAGATCATGTGCAGATGGAGGGGATACATAGCTCTTTGGAGGAGTTAGCACAACCACCTCTTTTATCTTTGATGATGAGAGGAGACTGATTTTTTAGCAATTCCATTTGCAAAACTTATGGTGAGGGTATATTTTATTTGCATGATGATTTTTATATTCATCCCTTAACCATATTTGTACAGGATGTTGCTCCAAGGAGGAGCATTCTTTCTTCTAGACCCCATGGTCTACTTGAGGCCATGATCACTATTGGTGACCACTCCCTAGGAGGACTTGGGAAGTAAATGTATTTTGGAGGACTTACTCACCTTGCACCATATATCATTCACTCCCTCCATACATTTGAAGAGAGTAGGACAGCAAGCAAGTGGTTGAGAGGCCACACTTTTTGTCACACTCTTTTGCAATTGAGGGTCAAAATAAATTGGTTACAATTAACCTTCTCCCTTGCCACATATGACAGCATACATGGTTTCCATTATGGTTCATTATGTTTCTATTATCTTTGTATTTTTTGAGAGCATGATTGGAGGAATGGCACATTGGTTGGATGTGTCCTTTGGGGGAGAGATCTTCCACATTATTTGCATTGCATGTTCTAATGGGAGCATGAGAGCACATGTGGCCACTACAGTAAAACATTTGTTTCCATTTGAGGTGAGCCATATGATTTATTGGATTCCATATGGTGGTGACTTCCAACTCATCAAATATGAGATGATTTGGGACAGCATGTTTCATAATGTTGGAGGAGAGATCCTTGGAGGTCTAGTATTCATTTTGCCACTTGAGGGAAACATTGCTGCAGCCCAATGTCAGCATATACTCTACACTTATCCTAAGTGGAGAGGAGGATAGTGTGGGGTAGGCTATTTTTTCTACTAAGGTCAGCCCACCTACATTTCAGTAGCCAAAGGTGGAAGATGTTTGTCAAGAGTTGCCATGTTGGGAGGTAACTCACTTTGTATGGATCATTGCTCGGGGGATGGAGGATCCATTTGGGGAAGATGTTCCTCAACATATTTCTGATTCCATGCCTTGGGTGGAGGTTCTTCAGTTCTATCCTTGCAGTTGCTTGAGGACAAGCAACATTTGGGAGGGGAGGATTGTAATGTTCCTAAAATTTCATGAAGATAATTGGAACATTATTTTTTGTTGATTTCACTTAGGAGGTGAATAAAATGGGTAAAATGCCCATGAGTAGGAATAAGATCCTTCATACTGTGAAAATTATCGATGGAGTAGCTTGATTTTGCACCCTCAAGTGTGAAAAGGGGAAAATGCATGAGGACAAGGTCAGGTTTGACCAGGTCAACAACGCTGCCATAGGAGGAGTGGCTTACTTTGGAAGACAACACAGTGTGAATGAGGAAGAGTATATTTGGTGGAGGAAAACCCAATTGATGGGGCCCATGGAGAGAGAGCCTTCACTTGTTTAAAAGGAGGGAAAGGTAACCATTGCTTCTCATGCTTGGATTATTCATTTCATGTCTATTCAGAAATTGTGCATTATTTTTTCGTTTAGCAAGAATTGCAGGGGAATTCCTGTTTATGATTCCTTCTCCTTCTTTAGAGGCCTCTTGAAGGATTGTTCTTAATTCTCCATATCTCTTGGCTCAAGTCCAAAGCTTCTCCTTTCAAATACTGCATTATTTCTACTCAAGTGTAACGCAGTGTTGTCGGGGTGTTGCAGTGGAGGACACCATACACCATTTCCTTGGCTCATTTGTCAGAGAAGGGAGATTCTATTCCTCTGGGAAATTAGTAATGGAGACCCAGGAGCATATTGCAAATATTTGGCATTAGGCCAAGAATTTCTCTTCACCAACAGCGCAATCCCAGCACAGTCCCTTCTCTAGACTCCGTTATTTCTGAGTGTATTTGCAGTGGGGACTTTCTCCACATGTTTGGAGGGTGAGATCTTAGGTGAGAGGATCAGCCTTTCACTATAGAGATCCTTTGGATGAGATTCATCCAGCTATTGCAGCATCATCAGCTATCTACATCCATTTTCAGTTTTGAGTTGCAGCTACTGCCCAGCAACTTCGCCATTTCTGCAGATTTTCCATTTTTGTATGTATTTCAGCCAATCCTTATGAGGATTGTGTATTGTATGTTTCCAGGGGTTGAGATCTTTCTCCCCCTTCTTATTTGAGCTATCCATTGTCATATCTATATATTATTGAAATTTTGTAGCAATTCTCCTTCAAGGATTACGCAGTCATAGCCAGGGCTTCTCTTATATAGTTGTTTTTCTCCATTTTCATGTATATGTTTCATTGGGGCTGCATTGCCTAGCTTGAGAGATCATTTCCTCAAGATCTTGTATACTTTTTTTTCTGCTATAATCTAATGTAATGGTTATGTGGATCTTCCGACATTTTGGTTTTAATGCATTCATTGTTATTTCCCAACTCATGTTTATGTATTGCTGATCTCCACATTAGTAATATCCTGAGATATTCCCAATAGTGTAGTTTTTCCTAATTTGGAACATTACATAATATTACATTTGATACCACTGTAATATTCACAAATGGGGAAGCAGCAATATATGAACACAAAACTAGAAATAGCAGTGTAAATCAACACATCAACAATGGAGACCAATATGGAACCATAACATTATGTATAAGTACAAAAAATCAATACAATATGGTGAAGCATAAGTCATGTGAAGTGAGGGAACAAGCCTCCCATAAACAATCACTCTCAAATATGAGTTGCTGCTACAATAAAAAATGTCGAAGAGCTGCTACAGCGTAGTCATATTAAGCATAACTACATCTGGAGATCATAGAATGATATAAAAATACTGATATAGGCCCCAATAGATTATGGACATATATATCTGGCCACTAGATCAGTTTTCCAAGACAACCCAAGAGGGTTTCCAGAAAATGCACACAATGTGCCAATGTAGGTTGCAGCCCTAGGGCTGAAGGTATGCTGCAACAAAAGAAATGAGAAGATATGGTTGAAGATTATGTAGAAACCTACAGCTCTTCTCCAATAGATCCTTTGGATGAAAGAATGTCTCCTCCACTGAAGAAATCACCTCCCAAAACAACCACTGCAACCACCCCTACAACTCCTCCCTAAAATAACATAGATCTAGACTAAAACTACGTTATAGGGGATAAATACTCCTTGGTCTGATGCCAGATATGTCAATAAAGCCCAAGGGGCTTCTTTACAAGCCTTCCAATGGATGTAAACCTTCCTCCACTACAAAACTAGCTCTAAAGTCACCCAAAATAATTCTCCACTACTGCACCCTGCAACACTGCACAATATTCTGCAGAAACTGCGCTGATGAAGAAAGTTGTAGCTTGGCCTTAAGGCTGAGTGTGGAAATGTAGTGCAATACTCCTCCAAGAGGCCTCTCAAGGAAAAAGGTGGGATTCCCACTCAAGAACACCCTATGCTAAACAACACTGCAATCTTAGCTAAACATCTAAAGAGAGCAACAATGATGGCAGTGTGGGTGCAGGCGTTAAGGAGAGCTACTCAAACTTGGTTACAATGTTCTCTAAATCTGGAGGAATTTGTTCTAATTCCTTATTTCCACTCTCATTCATCAAATTATATGAATTCTGATTAATTATTTAATAAAATGCACATTCGGAAACAAAAGTCCCTTTATACATTCATACATAATGATGCATTTTAAAAAGTGTTAAAACCTTTGTAAGCAATGTTTACAACCCTTCGGAACCACTTTAACCAATGTCTAAAAACCCTTCGGGAATATGATATTATAATGTACTTTAAATAGTGCTCAAAACCTTCGAAACAATAGACTCACTTTAACCCAAGGTTAAGCCTTTCGGAATACTTTCGGGTCTAAATCACTTAATAAAGCTCTTTTTTAAAAATATTAAATCCTTCGAAATTAATGATAAAAACCTTGGAAATGAATGGCTAAAACCTTCAGAAACAATGTTAAAACCTTCGAAAATATTCCGAACTTCACCTTTAATAAAAATCCATTGCATAATATATCGGGTCCATACCTTGTTTAAACCTCCACGCATTTACAATGCAACCACCATTGGATCTCCACAGATCTCGATTAGATGGATATCGCGTCCAATTTTCCGCCGTGACTTATTGCTCCAAAATCACGTGAAATCGATGTTGTGCTGTTGTGACGTGTCGCAATCTTATTTGATTGCGTTCAAAAAGGCAAAACCACATGCAACCCCAAAGGCTGTGCAAAAACTGTGGTTTTGTTTCTCAAAACCACTTAACCTTAATTTTGTTTAAATTGCGTTTTAAACACGTATTTTCTGTTTTTTATGGTTTAAACCATAAAATTCTCTTGGAACCCTCCTTTTTGCTGCACAACTCAATAACAGAGACCAATATCACTCTGATCTCAAGCAAAGAAACCAGATTTCTTTAAATTCTTCCGAGTCTTTACACAAAATTTTAATAACTCAGTAAACATAGAATATTCAATCTCAAGAAGAAACCATAATCTCTTCAATGTCTTCCAAATTTCTTACACAGAAGAAAATATACTCAATATTCTACACAGAATAACATAAATCCAGTGGATTTGAAGGGATGAAACCCTCTGCGAAATTTGCCAAGAAACAATAGATAAATGAATTTCTGCAATTTTATTAAAACAGAGGGAAAACTCTCTCAATCCAATCTTCTACAGCCAAATTCCAAATTCCTCCTTCTCAAAGGTTACAATTTATAGTTCTTTTACATAACAATAGACCTCCTCTTGAGGATCGAATTCTCTAAATTTAGAAAAATCCTAATTACACAATATCTTCCTAAATTCTATCAACTGAAGCTGAATATGCTTAAAAAAATCTAAAAATATTCAATCCTCCTAAATACTAGTTCAACCCTATCTATTACAACTGTAATTGACAGCTAAAGGTACCAACACCTTTGCTTGTAACATTTTTTTCGATTTTTGGAATAATTAATGAAGCCTTTTGTCTCTAAGCCTCATGCCCCTGCATCAAACTCCTGAGGACAAAAATATTCATGGGCTCCTATCCATGAGCTCCTCCACAGAACTACTCAATTTCTGCAGCATGGTTTCTATCATCCAGGTAGCATTTTCAATTGGTTGATCCTTACACTTGATCAAATATTGAAAATACTCCTGTCCTCTGGTTTTCTTAAACACTTTCTTGTCTAAGATCCTCTCTGGCTGTAATGTCTTTGTTGTAGGTAACTGTTTTACCCAGTCAATATTTTCTCTGTCTTCTGGTCTCTCATATGTGCCACCATCTTCATTTCTGTACAAATCAGCAACATTGAATATTGGAGATATTCCAATATCAGATGGTAATTCAATTTCATAAGCATTTGCAGAAAACTTTCTCAATATCCTGCATGGTCCTATCTTTTTGAATTTTAATTTGTTATACTACTTCTTTGGAAATATTTCTTTTCTCAAGTGTGCTAAAACCAAATCACCAACTTCAAAATTAACTTCTCTTTTGCTCAAATATGCTTTGTTCTTGTACTTGATACTGCTGTCTTGTTGCTGCTGCTTTACCTGTTCATGTATTGCTTGTATTTATGAAGCAAACTCCTCTCCTTCAGCACTTCTTAATTTTTCTTTTCCCAAGTTCCTCAATTCAGATACTCCTCTTGGGTGCATTCCATAAACTATATGGAATGGACTTTGTCATGTATTTTTTTTAGGTGAATCATTATATGCATATTCTGCCTGTGGTAAAATATGATCCCACTGTTTAGGATGTTCTCCTGCAAGACTTCTCAAAATATTACCCAAACTTTTGTTCACTACTTCAGTCTGCCCATCAGTCTGAGGGTGATAAGCTGAGCTAAAACTCAGTTTAGTACCAAGATTCTTCCACAATTTCCTCCAAAAATGATCAACAAATCTGTTATCTCTATCAAAAACAATACTTTTAGGTAACCCATGTAATCTAACAATCTCCTTGAAAAAAAAAATTGCAACATGAGTAGCATCACCGATTTTATAACATGGAATAAAATGTGCCATTTTTGAAAATCTGTCAATTACAACATAAATTCCATCATTCCCTCTCTGTGTCTTAGGCAATCCTAAAACAAAATCCATACTTACCATATCCCAAGGTCTGTCTGGAATAGGTAATGGAATGTACAAACCTGCATTTTGACTTTTCCCTTTTGCATATTGACAAATTTTACAATTCTTCACATACTTTTCCACTTCAGATCTCATCTTTGGCAAAAAATAAAAATGACTTAGTTGTTCATAAGTCTTATCAATACCAAAATATCTAGCAAGTCCACCACTATGTTTCTCCCTGATTAAATTTTCTCTCATAGAACAATTTGGTATGCATAACTGATTTCTTTTTAAAAATAAACCCTCTTGCAAGAAATAATATAACCACTGACTTCTGTCCATAAAAATAGGATTACAGCATGCTTCAAATGCTTCTTTGGAATCCAAATCTTTTTTATAGAGTTCTTTAATAAAATCAAAACCTAACACTTCAATTTGACTTTCTTGAACAAGAATGCTTTTTCTACTCAAGGCATCAGCTACCTTGTTTGCTTGACCACTTATATGCTTCTATAAAAAGTTAAAACTTTAAAGATATTCAACCCATTTTGCATGTTTTTGATTCAATTTAGGATATTTCATAATATACTGTAAAGCATGATTATCTGAATATAGCACAAATTATTTAGACATTAAATAATGTCTCCACTTCTTCAATGATTGTACAATTGCATAAAATTCCTTTTCATAAGAAGAGTACTTCCTTCTTGTCTCATTCAGCTTCTCACTGAAATATGCTATAGGCCTATCTTCTTGACTTAATACATCTCCAATAGCTTCTCCACTGGCATCACATTTTTCTTGAAATGTTTTATTAAAATCAGGCAAAACTAAGACAGGTTTCTCAGTTATCTTTTTCTTCAAGAACTGAAAATTATTTTCAGCTTCAGCAGTCCACTTGAATGGTTGTTTGTCCTTATTTATGGTTTCAATGATAGGTGCATTGATCTTACTAAAATTCCTTATGAATTTTCTATAAAAACTAGCAAGACCGTGAAAAATTCTTACCTCAAAAACATTCTTTGGTGAAGGCCACTCCCCAATTGCCTTTATCTTCTTTGGATCCATTTTTAATCCTTCAGCAGAAACAACAAAACCTAGATATACCAATTGTTCTTTCATGAATGAACATTTCTTTAAATTTATCAGTAACTTCTCTTGATGTAACCTCCTTAAGACATAATTAAGATGTCTCAAATGTTATTCCTTTGTTTCGTTGTAAATTAATATATCATCCAGATATACTATTGCAAATTTACCAATAAATTCCTTTAATACTTCATTCATAAGCCTCATAAAGGTGCTAGGTGCATTTGATAAACCAAAAGGCATTACCATCCATTCATATAATCCCTCATTTGTTTTAAAGGTTTTTTTCCATTCATCACCTTCCCTTATCCTAATTTGATGATACCCACTTTTCAAGTCTAATTTTGAAAAAAATCTTGCTCCACTCAAACAATCCATCAAATCTTCAATTCTAGGCAAAGGAAATCTATACCTGATTGTTATTTTGTTGATTGCTCTGGAATCTGTGCGCATTCTCCAACCTCCATCTTTCTTCGGACTTAACACTATAGGTTCTACACCAGGACTCAAACTTTCTCTGATCAAACCTTTGTCAACCAATTCCTGCACTTGCTTTCTGATTTCTTCATTTTTTGTAGGAGTCATTATGTAAGCTGCTTTGTTTGGAAACTTTGATCCTAGAATCAAATCTATCTAAATGGTTGATTCTTCTTATAGGTGGTAATTCATCAGGAAAATCATCCACAATGTTAAACACCATGTTGAACACACACATGGTGTATGAGAAGAATAAACACACACACAAGAGACTCAACAAAGAGTGAAAGATAAGCGTGAGGCTTTCTTATTTTTTCCATTATACATGATGTACATTTATAATACAATGGTGTGACTCTTGGTTTCACATTCCAAGGTCACTTGGACTCCATTGTGACTTTTCGCATTCCACACCTACCCATGTAGGATTAGGTGTTCCAACATCCCCCTTTAATCCGAAGGGGTATGTGTGAGTCCAAGAAGAGATTTGTAATAAAAATATGCAAAGTATACATGGCAGCACTTGGGCTGAATCAACTCTCTGAAATGTTGGAAAAAAGAGTTGGTTTAAGGATGACCACCAACACTGGAACGCAAAACTTGTTGCAGTTCCCGGAACTCTTCCAAAACTGGCAAGAAGCTAAAAGCTTCTGCTAGAGGAATTGTCCCTCATAAAAAAAGGAGACCTTCAACCTAAAAGAAGGGAGGTCTACTACCTGTGATGGTTTTAGGATTACCAACAACTCTAGAATGCTTTGAAGCATTTCCTGGAACTCAACCAAAGCTGGCAAGAAGCTGAAGGCTGCTAAGCTGAAGGCTTCTGCTAGAGGAAGTGTTCCTCATATATGAAAGGGAGACCTTCGACCTAAATAAGGGAGGTCTACTACCTGTGGTGGTTTTAGGTTGTCCACCAACCAAAGATGATGGTTTTAGGTTATCCACCAACCGAAGGCATGCTCATGGGCATCCGTGTCTGCAGCTACCATCTGAATGATGAATTGTGGCTCAGGCTCGCTTGAAATGTTGTGTCTCTGGCTACAACTCTGAACATGGAATGAGAGATTATGGCTTAGGCTCGCTTGATCTGTCGTTGAAGCTTGTACATGACCACCATTTTCCCCCCTGTCAGGGACAAGGTGAGATGATGGTGAAAACTCAACTGCAAGTTTGCTCAATATCCATGAACAAGTTAGAACATGTGTCGTAAACATCTTCTTGGCTGTTGATACCCATTACCAAGAAGCGATCCATCCAAGATGAATATTTGTTCTTGCAGGAGGATTGTTTCTGAAGCATCTGTCTGAAGAATGAGTGTGCCGACCATAGTGCTTGCATGGATGAAGATCAAAACAATGATCTTTCATATGGCCAACTCGATCACAGTATTGGCATTTTCCAATCTGTTGTTGTTGTTGTGGAGTAGGATCTGGAACAGCTGCAGGTGAACTGTCATATAGGAATTCGTCACTCTGAAATATGATGGGATTGGTGTAGTCTGGAATATGAAAGGACACATCCTTGTCATATCCAAGACCAATTCGGTTCTTGTTGTGGACAAGCTCTTCCCAAGGTCTGATGATGGGCTTGAGAAGTGCAGGTTGAACTGTTGCATCTACATGTACATCAACTGGAACTTTATCTTCTTTCTTGTTATGAGATTCCTTCACAATATTTTGAACAGAAACAGGTTCAGAATGGTGACTCTTTTTCTGAAATTCGTCTTGTTGGAGCTGAGATTCCAACTACAAAAACTCAATCTTCTCATGTGCATCTTGCAAACAAATTTGAATGTTACAAAGAGCATCCTTGCTCATTTTTATCATGTCATCAACATTTGAATGAATGAGGTTATTCAAGAACTCTAATGCCTCATTTATTTTAGCCATTTTCAACAACTTAGGCTCAAAAAATGAAAGGGTGTCGGCTTCAACCGAAAATTCACTTGTTTACAATGTGATGCAACTTAATTTCAATAAATACAAATGACTAAAGAGAACTTCCAACTATGGAAATCTCAAAGTACAAAGTGTGCTCCTCAAATGATGGAGGAAAATCAACAATTTTTCAACAACTCAAGTACTAATTGCAACTATGAAGAAGATGCAAATTCCACTCACAATACAATGTCAATATCTCTGCAAAAATATTTTGTAAATGTGCAGCTGAAAACACTTGTGCAAGAAGCCTTTAAAGCAGCTGAATTTTCCTTCAAAGAGTTTTTTTGCACCAATAACAACTCGTCTTCAAATGTCAATTTCTTCAGAAAATCACCCTTATGCCACAAATCACAATGCAAATCTACAATTTTCTCTATGTATTCAGTCCATCTGTTCACATGTCATTTTCTCTTTTTCTGTTGTTCGTTTTCTTTCTCTTTCCTCTCTCTCTCTGCTGTTTTTTTTTTATTTAAAATTTTGGAATTAATTTTAAAAAATGAGGAGGAGATAATAAAAAAAGGTATTATATGGAGGGGGTTTATTAATTTGGGAGGAGGGGGGAGCGCTATTATATGGCAAGGTATTTGAAAAGGAGTTTTATTTAAAAAAAGGAATTAATTAAAGGAATTTGATTAATAAAAAATGGGAGGAATTTTAATTGGGAGGGGGAGATTTTTAAAAAATTTAAATGTCAAAATTTTTAAAAAAAATTAAAGGGGAGGCCGAAAGGCCGAGGGAAGGCGTTAGAGGGGTAGGGGGAAGAGGCCGAGGCCGAGGGCCGTGGAGAGAGGCTGAAGGCCTGAGAGATGGGGAGCTCGGGTGTAAGGGAGCCGGGAGTCGTGGGTAGGGGAGGGGCGTAAGGGGGAAGGGTGAAGTGTAACAGTGAGGGGACGAGTTTGGGTAATGAGGGTGTGAGTGGCAGAGTATGGGAGTTGGGGAGGCTGCGTAAGGGGGGACGGGGTAAAGCCGTGTGGGAGAGTTCTGTGGAGAGGGCAGTGAGTGTAGAGGGTTAGGGGAGCCAAGGAGTGTTGACGAGGGGGCGAGAGGAGTATGGTAGGGGCGTTGCCGAGTTAGTGAGGGGGTGGGGTTTTGCAGTGACCGAGGGGAGTGAGCGTAGGGAAGGGTTGGGCGTTGAGTGCTGTGAGTGCGCAGGTTAGGGGGTAGGGTCGAGCGAGGATCTATGTGTGAGAGGGTAGCATAGGTAAGGTGAGAGGGGGGCCTGCATTAGGAAGGAGAGTGAGCAGGAGTGTAGGGTGGATTGGGTGTTAAGAGCGTGTGAGAGGGAGGCCGAGAGGAGAGGCCTGGTTGCTGGGTGAAAAAAATTATTTTATTTTATTTTATTTTATTTTTTAAATTTAAAAATAGCAGAGAGGAGATTCCATTTTAAACCAGCTTTCAAAAATTGCAGAAATGAGGGCAACAGTAAAAATTTCAAGTACATAAATACAACAACAGTTTGCAGAAATTTTTCCAATAGCCCAGCAGCAGAGAATATTTTCCAGCAGCAGAAAAACTCAGAATTTAAAAATACTCAGAAATCTTTTCCACTAAAAAACTCATAAACTTCTTCAGAAATCAATTTTAAACAATTTTTCCAAAAGCTCTCCAAAATGCAGAATTTAATGGGCAAAAATTGCAGGAAAAATGAGCAGTGAGAAAACCTTCAGATGCACAATGCTGCTCTTCTTCAAAACCAATGCTGCCAATTTCTGAATGTTGCAAAATCACTGCTACAAAAACTATGAGTGCTGCAAAAATACCAAGAATTTTTTCAGATATGCATAGGCCATAAACACAAATGGCTCACTCAATTTGGAGTAGGGCCAGCGATCGCCCACTCTGATACCATGTTAAACACCATGTTGAACACACACATGGTGTATGAGATGCATAAACACAAACACAAGAGACTCAACAAAGAGTGAAAGATAAGCGTGAGGCTTTCTTATTTTTTCCATTACACATGATGTACATTTATAATACAATGGTGTGACTCTTGGTTTCACATTCCAAGGTCACTTGGACTCCATTGTGACTTTTCGCATTCCACACCTACCCATGTAGGATTAGGTGTTCCAACAAATATCACAATAGTTCTCCAACATTTCTTGAATTTCAATTGGCAAATCAGAAATTTTAGTAGAAGTAAATACTACCTTAGGTTTGCAAACTAAAGCAAAATTTACCTCATCATCTTCAATCTACTGCAAGTATTCTTTTCCACTCAACAATAAAGCCTTTGGATCAAACTTTTTACTTGATGCATCTCCCTCTTCCATAGGTAAAAATGTTTGATTCATACCATCTTTGAAAAACTTGTGAGTGTTTCTCTTTCCATCATGTATTGTTGCTCTGTCATACTGCCAAGGTCTACCCAACAATATGTGACACACATCCATAGGAATCACATCACACATGATTTTATCTTTGTAGCTGCCCATTTGCAATTCTATTTCACACTGTTCTTTTACAATCAGCTAATGTCCCTTCTGAAGCCATGACACCTTGTAGGGTGTTGGATGTTCCCTTGCCTTCAATTTCAAATTCTCTATCACCTCTGTAGAGACCAAATTATCTGTACTGCCACTATCAATTACCAATTGATAGCATTTCCCTTGAAATTTGCACACACTTCTAAACAAAGTCTTTCTCTATGTTGGCTCAACAACTTCCTTTGTTTGTTTTAACAAAAATTTGTTAACCACCAAAGATTCCCCTTTCTCTGGCACAATTTCTTTCTCTGTTTTAGGCAAATTTTCTGCTTCTTCTCTAGTCTGAGCAACAATTTCATTTCTCTGGTTTGTCCCCACATTCTCTTTCTCTGGAAATTCATAGGCTCTATGTCCTAATTTTTTACATCTGTAACATTTGACTTCTCTTCCTCTGTTTCTTCCTCCTCTTTCTCTATAAGAACTCCTTCTGCCACTTGTATCACCTTCTGTGGGTGCATACTGAGGTGAGATGTTGCTAGTTCCATCTCTTGGTGCTGTAGATCTTCCTTTACCACCTTGACTTCCCCTTCCTCGGAAAGTACCTCTTCCTTTGGAAAATTGCTTTCTTAGGAGTTTTTCTTCAGCTTTTAAGGCCATCTGGTAAGCCTTTTCTACTGTCTTAGGAGACAATATACTTATCTCATCTTGAATCTCCATTCTAAGACCATTTATGTACCTAGAAATATTCGCTGTTGTATCTTGAATTTGTCCTGCTCTTATGCTCACTTTGTAAAAAAATTATGTGTATTATTTTACTGTCATTAATATCTGTCTAAGATTCTGCATTTGTCTAAATAATGAAAGATGATAATCACTAGGCAAAACCTTACCTCTCAGCTTTGCCTCCATTATGTTCCAATTCTTGACTGGTTGTTTACCAACTCTCCTTCTTTCTGCTTACACTCCATCCCACCAAAGGGCTGCATGTCCTTTCAACCTTGTGACAACAAACTTAACTCTCTTTTCTTTACCCATCTCTTCATAATCAAAGCATTTATTCATTTCATTGATCCAGTCTATCAACTCTTCTGGATTCAATCCTCCTGCAAAAGCTGATATTTCAAGTCTAGGCTTGGATGTAGAGCCTAAAACTGATTTAAATAATCTCATATCAGGAGTAAGCTCAACATTTTCTTCTAATTCTTCACCTTCAGGTTCACTAACATCTTCAGGATCTCTCTGTTTTCCTAGTTCAATTGCTTCCAATTTGGCTTTAATTTGTTGCATAGTCTCCGGTACTTCTGCATTTGCAACTGGTCTACCTCTTCTTCTACCAGCTCCACCTCTACCAATTCTGACAGCCATGCTGGATTTATTTTTCTGACTTTTGGAAGCTTTTTCAGTGTCTAAAAAATGCTCTGAACACTGCTTTGATACCACAAATGATGGCAATGTGGGTGCAGGCATTAAGGAGGGCTGCTCAAACTTGGTTACAATGTTCTCTAACTCTGGAGAAATTTGTTCCAATTCCTTATTTCCACTCTCATTCATCAAATTGTATGAATTCTGATTGATTATTTAATAAAATGCACATTCATAATAAAAATTCCCTTTATACATTCATACATAATGATGCACTTTAAAAAGTGTTAAAAACTTTGTAAACAATGTTTACAACCCTTCGAAACCACTTTAACCAATGTTTAAAAACCCTTCGGGAATATGATATTATAATTTAATTTAAACAGTGCTCAAAACCTTCGGAACAATAGACTCACTTTAACCCAAGGTTAAGCCTTTCGGAAGACTTTCGGGTCTAAATCACTTAATAAAGCTCCTTTTTAACAATATTAAATCCTTCACAATTAATGTTAAAAACCTTGGAAATGAATGGTTAAAACCTTCAGAAACAACGTTAAAACCTTCGGAAATATTCCAGACTTCACCTTTAATAAAAATCCATTGCATAATATATCGGGTCCATACCTTGTTTAAACCTCCACGCATTTACAATGCGACCACCATTGGATCTCCACAGATCTCGATCAGACGAATATCGTGTCCAATTTTCCCCCATGACTTATTGCTCCAAAATCACGCGAAATCATTTGTTTTGTTGTTGTGATGTGTCACAATCTTATTTGATCACGTTCAAAAAGGCAAAACTTCCTGCAACCCCAAAAGGTTTTGCGAAAACCGTGGTTTGGTTTCTCAAAACCACTTAACCTCAATTTTGTTTAAATTGTGTTTTAAACATGGATTTTCTGTTGTTTTAAAGTTTCAACCGTAAACTTCTCTCGGAACCCTCCTTTTCACTGGGCAACTCAATAACATAGACCAATATCACTCTGATCTCAAGCAAAGAAACCAGATTTCTTTAAATTCTTCCAAGTCTTTACACAGAAGTTTAATAGCTCAATAAACACAAAATATTCAATCTCAAGAAAAGAAACCATAATCTCTTCAATTTCTTCCAAATTTCTTACACAGAAGCAAATATACTCAATATTCTACATAGAATAACATAAATCCAGTGGATTCGAAGGGATGAAACCCTCCGGGAAATTTTCCAAAAAACAATAGATAAATGAATTTCTGCAATTTTATTAAAATAGAGGGAAAACCCTCTCAATCCAATCTTCTACAGCCAAATCCTGAATTCCTCCTCCTTAGAGGTTACAATTTATAGTTCTTTTACATAACAATTGACCTCCTCTTGAGGATCAAATTCTCTAAATTTAGAAAAATCCTAATTACACAATATCTTCCTAAATTCTATCAACTGAAGCTAAATATGCTGAAACAAATCTAAAACTATTCAATCCTCCTAAATACTAGTTCAACCCTATCTATTACAACTTTAATTGACAGCTAAAGGTACCAAAACCTTTTCTTGTAACATTTTTTTGGATTTTTGGAATAATTAATGAAGCCTTTTGTCTCTAAGCCTCATGCCCCTGCATCAAACAAGTCTAAACAAACCATATAAAAAAATAATAATCCAAAACATAACCCCATATGGCTACCATCCTCTTCCTTATATAAGTTATGAGCTTCCTCACCCTTTGCCCCACTCAATTATGTCATTACCTCCATGCAATCAATCTCCCTCCAAAACTACGTTGTCCCACCATAAATTCCACTCCTCCCTAACAACATTGTTTGATTTGGTCAAAGTTGACCCAATATTCATGCTCCAACCCCTTTTCACACCTAAGGGTCTTCAATCCAACTTTTAGATGACCTCCATTCAAGCTAGGAGTGTATTTTATTCCTACTAAGGAGATTTATGGGTCTCCATACCCTCTTATTCCTCTATCTAAGAGCAAAATCAAAATTTAATATTCCAATTAGTTGTGTGCTAATTTAGGAATATTACAAAAAAGCACATCTTATTATTGTTGCAATGCAAAGGCAAGCTCCAACTCCCTCTCACAACTGATTTTCTATAGGCTCCAACATACAGGAGGCTACTACCTCAATTTCTGCAAGCTACTACTTGCAAGGAAGCTCCAACTCCCATCTATTTTCTGTAGGCTACAACCCACAGGAGGCTCCTACCTCAACCAGAGACAACTGTTCATCTATCAAGCTCCAACTCCCATCTATTTTATGCAGGCTACAACCCACAGGAGGCCCCTACCTCAACCAGCTACAACTGGTCTTCTATCAAGCTACAACTTGATATAGAAGCTCCAAATCCCTCTCACTACAACAAAATCATATGTTGATTTACCTAGATATTAGCTTTGTTTTACTCCTTCTTCAATGTTTCCTTTTCAGCCTTCATATCTGCTTCATATCAGCTCTGGATGTGCACAACATCTCTATCTTCTCACTCTCATTCTTCCACTCTCTAACTACTATGCACATTGCAATAACATCATTTATAGAGATAGCTTCATAGTTTTTTGCATTCTATATGGGAATATGAAGTGAACAAGCATGACTCTTTTCCTTCCACCCACTCATTTCCTCACTAAGCATATTCAGAATGTTACAACAATATATACATTTATTTCAATATCAAATGGAGTTTTGCTTTGCCTTGGAGACTTTCCTTTGCATCACAAAAAATATAAAATACATCATGATAAATTTACATTCATACAAAATATTTCAACTTAGCCCTTTCAGCTTCTTAGCTTTGTTTTGCATTTGTCCTCCTCTGCTTGTTGTCCCTTTGTCTTTTATGTTTCTACCATTATATTCTAATTGTGCTGCATAACGGCCTTTTTCCTGACTCTGCCTATCTTCCTTCCTTCTCTTTCCCACAACGTTCAGCCTTCTTCTCCTTTGCTCTGTGTCGGGTCATCTACCCAAGTCTCCTTCTGCCCGAGTTCAGCCTTTTGTTATTAATTGGCCGCAATACACCGTTACTCTATAGTCGGGTCACTGTTTTGCACGTATTTTTACTTACCCGAGTCTTTTCTTCGCGCGTTCAACCTTTTCCTTTGTTACCCGAGTCGACCTTTACTTCCAGGGTTTTCTTCATAAAGACAGTGCAAACACATTAAACCTGTACTTTAAATAAATTCATATTTACCTCTGAATAATGTATGACGTCCACATTTCCATCACATTTCGGCATTCCATTGGTTTTACGTTATATTTTCCTTTTTCCTTCCGATGCGATATCTTAACTAAAAAGCCTTACTTCTGGATTTGAAATCCTTTTCAATTTAACTCTGGAGCTACATCGCATCCACCCCTTATCGCATGTCACAAGATTTAGCTCATATAAATAACAAGTTTCCTCTTATCATATGCGATATTTGATCGCATCACATCACAAACCAAACTTCTTATCACATCGCAACTTAAAACAATTAACTTGCAATGCCTTAACATATAAATATAAGAATCACCAATAGCAATGTGCATTATGCGAATGGGTCCCATGGTGGACTTTAAATCCTATAGACTTTATCTTTGAAGTATATCACATCTGATACTCTTATTGCATTTTTCACTTCGACATTTGAACATGATTCTTGTGTGCTTATCCTCCTAAGCTTGCGATGTGCAATATGCGGGCCAAGTCCATGTCATCTCTACGTCATCGTGCCACATCACTGCCATGTCATTGCTACATCATTGCCATGTCATCGCTACGTCACTGCCACATAATCTCCATGTCACTGCCATGTCATCGCGATGTCACTGCCACATCATCGCCATGTCACTGCCATGTCATCTTGCCATGTCATCTTCCGCACTTCGCATTTCGCAATTTTTGTGTCTTATCGCATCGCAACTTCGCAAGTTTACATTTCTACCGTTAACTGTTATACCATATCACATGCACTATGCGATATGCACAAGGACCTCTGCCAGGCACGTGGCTCCTCATCACATCGTAACTTAAACAATATAACTTGCGATGTCTTCTCCTGCACTTCACATTTTGCAATTTTGTGTCTTATTGCATCACAACTTCACAATTTTACATTTTTTTCATTAACTGTTATACCATATCACATGCGCTATGCGATATGCACAATGACCTCCGCCCGACACTTGGCTCCTCATCGCATTGCAAATTAAAAAATATAACTTGCGATGTCTTAACACATAAAATATAAAAGTCATTGATTGCGATGTGCACAATCGTCTTCTCTGATCTGGTCCGTCCATCGCTCGCTATCATTTTTGCGACTTGATTTTCACCATTTGTTCCACCAGCACACTGATTTATATCAATAGAATCGTGTCGGTAATAAAACTCATTCTTCCATACTTTGATCTCTAGCGAAGTTCATAGGAACTTCGTTCACTATTCGTATTCATAAAACAAAGTCTTCACATTATATGCACATGACCCGACTTGACCCATTGAACTACACGTGATCTCGTGCATTGTTCTGAACGCAAAATAGTCCAACTTGACCCTCGCATTCACGACTTGATTCAATACGTTCACAACTTGACCCCAGCTTGTTGCCTTTGTTGCCTTTGCTGCCTTTGCTCTTTTGCTACCTTTACTCCTTTGTTGCCTTTACTCCTTTGCTACCTTTGCTACAATTGCTCCTTGATAAAGATTCTAATGCTACTCCTTGCATTTTTACTGCTTCTCTCTACTCCTTTTCCTTAATGATAATTCTAGTGTTGATCCATGCCTTTTTGTTTCTCCCCTGCCTTGCTACTTTGAACACTGTTACCGATGAAATAGGTAACCTGACCTCAAAACGGGAACTCTAGCCCAAAAAGACTCAAAAAACATGAAAAAACACCCCAAAAACAAAAAAAGTGTATTCCAGAACGCACTTGGTTTTTCTTGAAGGTCAAATTTCAACATTTTATAAAATTATGCTAAAAACAAAATTGTTTCTTGAAAAAAGGATTGAAAAAACACCCTCAAAACAAAACTAGTTGATACTGGAATAACAAAAAAAAAAAATTGTCATATTTTTGACTTTTTAAAAATATAAATAACATTTTTTAATTTTTAAAATTCAAACATTAAAAAAAACCTAAAATTTAAGAAAAAAAATAAATTTAAAAAATAAAAACATTTTAAAGCTTAAAATTTAAAAATATATAGGAATAAAAAAATAAAAATAAAAATTTTAATTCAAATATTAAAAAAAACCTAAAATTTAAGAAAAAAAAAAATTAAAAATTAAAAAAAAAAATTAAAGATTAAAATTTCAAAATATATAGAAATAAAATAAATAAAAATAAAAATAATAAATTAAAAAGAAAAACAAGTTAAAAAAAAAAATTATAAAAAATAAAATATAGAAATTAAATTTAAAAAAGAAAAAGAAAATGTTTATTAAATTTAAAAGTAAATAAATAAATAAATTTTAAAATAAAAAAATTAAATTTAAAGAAATATATTAAATTTTAATAAATTTAAAACTTTAAAATAAAAATTTAAAAAAAAAAACATATTTAAAATTAAAAGTAAAAAAAATGAAAAATTAATTAAAAATAAAAAATAAAAATAAAATACAATAAAAATATTAAATTTAAAAATACATATATTAAAAAAACAAATAGATTTTAAAAAATAAATTAAATTTAAATTATAAAAAATAATAATAATTATATATATATATATATATATATATATATATATATATATAATAAATTAAATTTAAATTATAAAAAATAATATATACATATATATATATATATATATATATATATATATTAGATTTTATTAAATTTTAAAAAAAAATGTTAATATTAAAATAACAAATTAAATTTAAAAAAAAAAAAATTAATAAATAAATGAATAAACAAATAAATTTTGAAATAAAAAAATAAATTTTAAATATAAAGAAAAAAAAATAAAACATTGTTAAAATAAAAAGTTAAAAAACTTTAAAAATCAATTAAAATTGAAAAATTGAAAAAAATAAATTAAATAAAATATATTAAATAAAAAATAAAATAAAAAGCAAATTAATTTGAAAATACTAAGTTTAATTAATATATATATATATATATATATAATTTTAATTGAAATAAATATATATATATATATATATATATATATATATATATATATATATATATATATATATATAAAATTTATGTAATTAAAAAAATAATAATTAAAAATTAAAAAATTAAAAAAAAAAATATTAAATTCAAATAAATAAATACAAAATTTACTAAATTTTAAAAATTTAAATGAAAAAACTAAACATAAAATTTAATAATAATAAAAAAATATGAAAAAAAATTAATTAATTAATTAATTAAATAAAAATTATTAACAAAATTTAGAAAAAAAAAATAATTAAAAACAAAAAAAAATTAAAAAAATTAAAATTAAAATTAAAAAAAAAAAAAAAAAAAAAAAAAACAAATTAAATTTAAAATATAAAAATTAAATTTAATATATATATATATATATAATTAAAGAAAAAAAATAAATAAATAAATTTTTGATCATTGGTGGCACTTCCTTGATCGGCCTCCCGCCTAGGTGGCGAGGGAGGCCCGCGAGCGGGGCGGTCCAGGGTCACCCTCTGCGGCACGAGACGATTCAGGAAATCGACCTCCTGCGAGCGATTCTCGGAATCGGCCTCCGTGGCAGAAGAGCGATTCTCGGGAATCGACCTCCCGGGTCGCGAGGAGGTGATTCCGAAATCGGCCTCTGCGGCGGGGAGGGAATTCTCGGAATCGGCCTCGGGCGATTCCCGAGTCGGCCTCGGGCGATTCCGGAATCGGCCTCGGGCGATTCCACGCAATCGGCCTCCGCTAGCGGGAGGGCGATTCTCGGCTTCTCATGGCGAAGGGTGATTCTCGAAATCGACCTCGTCCAGGAAGGCGATTCCCGAAATTAGAATCCCGCCGCGAGAGGGCGATTCCCGGAATCGGCCTCCCGCCCAGGTAGCGGCGGAGGCCGGCCTCCGCCGCCACTTGGGCGGGAGGCCGATTGACAGCGCCACAACGATCAAAAAAATCCTTTTTTTATTTTTTTTAATTGTTAATATTTTATTTTTTTTAATTTGATTTTTTTTATTTTTTTTAAATTCAAAAAAAATAATTTTTTTTTTTTTTTTTAATTCAAATTTTTTATTTTTAATTTAATATTTTAGATTAATTATGTTTTAAAATTTAAAATTTATTTATTAAATTTATTATTATTATTTTTTTTTTTGGGTTAAATTTTTTAGTTTATTTAGTTTTTCATTTTTAAAATTTATAAATTGTTTCATTTAAAAAAAAACAGTAAATTTATGGATATTTGTTTTTTAATTATTTGCACATGATTTTTTTCATTTTTTTTGTTTTTTAATGATATTTTTTTTATTTTAATTTTCTTTTTCAATTTTTTTTTTCTTTTTTCTTTTTTTTCTTTCTTTTTTTTTATTTTATTTTAATTTTAAAATTTGTATTTTTTTTTCTTATTATTATTATTTTTTTAATTTAATTTTTTAAATTTAATTTTTTCTTTTTTGTATTTTATTTTTTATCTAAATTTTAATTTTGTAATTTAAATTTTTTTTAATTTTTTTTTTTAATTATATGGTTTTTTTAATAACTTAGAAAAAATGTTTTTGATGTTTCTTTTTTGATTTTTTTTTGTTAGTTTTTTTTTTCTTTAAATTATGTGTTTTTTTTTCAAATTTTGTCATTTCTTTTGATATAATTTTCGAATATTTTTGTTTTTTTTTGTTTTATTTATTTATTTTTGTTTAAATTTTTTACTTTTACGAGTTTTTTTTTTTTTACATTTTTATTGTTTTATATGTATTTTTTTATCTAAGTTTTGTGTTTTATTACCAACATGAAAATCACCACTCTAAAAAAAAAAGGTTGATGTTGCATCAATAAGTTTCAAAATTAGCATGAAAATCACCGCTCTAAAAAAAAAGGTTGATGTTGCATCAATACGTTTCAAAATTAGCATGAAAATCACCGCTCTAAAAAAAAAAGTTGATGTTGCATCAATACGTTTCAAAATTAGCATGAAAATCACTAACATTTTAAAACAAATATTCATACTTCATAAATAAAAATATTAGTGTCAAAAATGTGCTCAAAAAAAAAAAAAAGTGATTCTACATCACCACTTTTCAAAATCGGGTGCTTTTTATGCTACCAAAAAAAAGTAGGTAACAATGCGGTTGCCTATTTCATTGGTAACAGTGTTTTTGCCTCTAATGTTGCTCCTTGCGTTTTTACTACTCCTCTCTACTCCTTTGCCTTAATGATAATTATGGTGTTGATCCATGCCTCTTTGTTGCTCCATTGCCTTGCTCCTTTGCCTCTAATGCTACTCCTATGCCTCTCTTTTTCTCTTTGTTGCTCCTCTACCTCTCTCTTATGCTTCTCCACTTAAATTTTTCCTTCTTTGCCTTATTGCTCCTTTATACTCCAGTTGATCTTGATCTGTACCTTTGTCCTTAATGATAATTTTGGCGTTGCTCCTTTCTGCTCCTTTGCCATCAATGACAATATTTCCAATAGTCTCCCCCATTAACATTGATGGCAACACTTCCTCAAACACTTTCTCCCCCTTTCATTCTGAGAAGTGTCTATATTCCTTTGCTTGCTTTTCCTCCCCCTTTGACATTAATGGCAAAGGGTTACACCTTTTTCCAGAGTATTTTCCATCATTGCCTTATTAGGGTTCTGCATAAGAATTCTTCATTCTGTCCACATACCTGGTTGGGACCCCTACTCCATTTGTTGTATAAGAATTGTTTGGAGCACACTTTGGGAGTCATTGAACTTGTATGTATATACATAGTAAGCTGATACCATCCCAAAGTGCAGACTCCTTGCACTTGTATAACGCTGAAGGTGATGATAAGGACACTCCATAGAACAAACTATACCAGACTTATATAACTATAAATGCATCATTCGAGTAATACTAAAATACTAAGAATTCTCCATATGATATATAAAGTCTGATCCAAATATACTTCAGTCTATATTATGATCTTCATCTGAGATACATATCTGTTGAGGAATATTGTAGATGGAATATGTCTTCTTTTGCACTAGACATCTGCAGTACACATTTGTTCAAATATGACGATGCCAATATATCTTTTGCAGCCAAATTTCACCTTTAATACCAGATTACATAGTGATTTCATTGCAGATTCAAGGATGCCTTTGCACAAAACTTGGTTCATAGGCCATCCGCTCATACTTTCTTATAAGGGATTCTCAAATTCACCCACATACCACTGTTACATTACTTTTAGTAACACATGCTTAAGGAAGACTAATGGTTAGAGCTTGATACATCTGAACTCTTGTTAAGTCCCTATATTACTAGTATAGTCCCTTATTTTTGTTAGTGTAACCCCCTTATTGTTATTGGTGTACCCCTTTAACCCCAATATTGTTATTATTGTGCCCTTACATTATTATTGTTAGGTCGGCTAGGATTATATTGCAACCCCATGGAATCCTATATATAGAAGGAGGATTTTCATTTGTATCATCCAAGAATTATTCATTTATGTAATGTATTTGGAGATTTCCCCCTCAAAGTGGCTATTTATAAGGCATTGATCTCTCTTTTCTTCTATTTTTGGAGCTAGGTTCATAACATTTGGTATCAGAGCTTTGGATTCTAGGCTATCGCTGATCCAAACAGGTCATCGTGGAATTTTCACTATAAATTTTTTTCTACGAAGTTTCAGAAGCTGAAATTTTTATAGTGCAAAGTCGAACTCTTGAGGAATATCTTGTAAAAATTTCAGATATTGGTTCGCAATATTTTCAGATATATGATCTGTGTCCTAAATTTCACCTAAAACAGGACATAATGGAATTTGTGCTATAAATTTTTTTCTATGAAGGTTCAGAAGTTGAAATTTTTACAGCGAAATATGAAATCCTGAGGAACATCCTGTAAAAATTTTAAATCTTGGTTTGCAATATTTTTGGAGGTATGATCTGTGGAAATTAGGGTGTGTTCAGGCTCCCGAATTTCATCTCAAAGAGGTGACCGTGGGAAAATTGTCATAACTCTCTCTTTGAGCGTTGAATTGGAATTCAGTAAAAATTGGCCGCAAGTACACGGACTTTAGTTTCCTTTATATCAATTTCAGAGTCTAAGGAGGAACAGTGACACATGGTACATCATACAAGTTCTCTTTACTGAACTAGTCCATAATTAGGTCATTGTGGAATATTGGGCATAACTTTTCCTTGAAAAATCCAAATCAGGTAAGACCTGTAGCATTCGATAGAAGATTCAGAGGGATACTACAGGGCCAAATGTAAGATATTGAAGATCCAAAATCATAGAGATAATTCGGTTTCAATATCAAACTCCTCAAACGCAAGAAAAAGTTGTGTATTTTTTTCGAATTGCATAAGTCTTGTGTGAAAAATCAGTTAATGGAATATTGAAGCATAGATATCAATATTGGGTTCTAAAATGCCACCTAAAAATAATTCAACACCCATTAATCCTTCAGAAGGCTCTACTATGACTCATGAAGAGGAATAAGCACAACATGAAATATCAAAATCACAAGAGCAAGTGCACCAAATTTCGCTCTCACAAAGAGCAACAAAAAATGAAATGGAAGTTTTGAAGAAAGGCATGGAGGCTAAGATGGATGGTTTTAAGAAAGGCATGGATGGTTTGAAGAATGGCATGGAAGCTAATATGGATGGCATGGAAGCTAAGATGGATGACATGGAAGCTAATTTCGATGAAAAAAATAAATTCAACATGGAAGACATGAAGAATGATCTAAAAGCAGACATGGAAGGTTTGATGAAAATTTTAATACAAGAAATGATTTTGAATGGCGGAAATATAGTAGAGGAAACTCATGATGAGAAAAAAATAAATGTTAATCATGATTTCATAAACTCTAATGTTGGATTAAAGAACCACCATATTACAAATATGGATATGAGGAAGTTTTATGGCAAGGATCCCGTAACATGGATACTATAGATTGAGCAATATTTTTATCTCAATAATGTGTAAAACACACAAAAGGTACGCATTGCAACTTTACATTTAGAACAAAATACATTTGTATGGTATCAATGGCTTTTCTCCTGTAAAAAAATTATCACTTGGTCATTTTTTACGGAAGAAATGATAGCACATTATGAGGATACAAAGAGAAACACCTTCTTTAGCCAATTGATAAATCTCAAACAAAAGGGTTCAGTGGCGGAGCACATTGAGGACTTCCAAAATGAAGTTCGTGTTTGGGAACTTGATTCATTGGAGAAGGCATTCAGGTTGGCAAAAAAAATTTAATGTAAAATTATGGTGACAAGGAAGTCTACCACTCACATCTATAAAGATGGAAGTGTTGCTACTCCTATACTTCCACAACCTACAAGGTTGACACTACAACAAGCTCTGGAAAATTTCAAGTGATGGTTGCAAATGGAGGAAATATAAATTGCTCTAGAAAATGTCATAATATCAAGCTAACCATGGGGGAATATGTATTGAATAGTCCAATTCTTTCCATTCCAATGGGAGGTGTTGATGTTGTATTAGGAGTATAATGGTTACAATCTTTGGGGATGGTGGCTTTTAATTTTCAAGAAATTTTCATGAAATTTTTTTCAGAAGGAAATGAAATCTAATTACGGGGTATCGCAGGGAAGCCAGGAAAGATAATAAGCTCTAATGCCATGACAAAGCTTTTGAAGAAAGAAAAATGAGGCGTAATTTTACAATTATGCTCACTAGAAGTTCCAACATCAAAATCATATATTTCTCCATATCTCCAAAAAGTCTTGGAAAATCATTCCAAGGTGTTTGAAACTCCCAAAGGACTCCCACCTATTCGTGATCATGATCATGCTATTGATTTGATTCCAGGAAGTGTTCCTCCAAACACTAGGCCTTACAGATATCCTTATGTCCAAAAGAGAGAAATTGAATGTATGATTGCAAAAATTTTAAGAGTCTAGTATAATTCAACCTAGTCAAAGTTCTTTCTCTGCTCTAGTAGTATTGGTTAATAAGAAGGATGGAACATGGTGCATGTATCCATATTATAGGAGATCAATTACATTACTATTAAAGACAAATTTCCCATTCCTGTGATTGATGAATTATTGGATGAATTACATGGAGCAAGTTATTTTACCAAGATGGATATTCGTTCATGATATCATCAAATTTGAATAAAGACTAAAGATATTCCAAAAACAACATTTCGAACTCATGAGGGTCATTACGAATTTTTGGTCATGCCTTTTGGCCTTACCAATGCACCTTCTACATGTCAAGGGTTAATGAATTCCATTTTAAAACCATTCCTTAGAAAATTTGTGCTAGTTTTTTTTTATGACATACTAATCTATAGTAGGTCTTGGAAGGATCATGTTCAACATGTTGACAGGGTGCTCAAACTATTGGAGGAGAAACAATTATATGCAAAAACATCCAAATGTTTCTTTGGATTACAAGAGGTGGAATATCTGGGTCATATTGTATCTCACGAGGTTGTTAAGGTATACCCTAAAAAAATTAAATCCATTAAGGAATAGAAAGTCCCCACAACCATAAAGCAGTTTCAAGGATTTCTCGGGTTAACAGGGTATTATTGCAATTTTTTTAATAATTATGGGAGAATAGCAGCACCTCTAACAACATTATTGAAGAAAGATGCATTTTCATGGACTCCTGAAGCAACTAAGGCCTTTGAACATCTTAAAGAGGCAATGTTCCTAACACTAGTCTTAGCTACGCCAGACTTCACAAAAAAATTTATTGTGGAATGTGATGCCTCAAGAAATGGAATTGGTGTTGTTTTAATGCAAGAAGGAAGACCCATTTCTTTTGAAATTCGTCCAATCAAAGGAAATTATTTACAAAAATCTATTTATGAGAAGGAAATATTGGCAATACTACATGCACTAAAGAAATGGCGACCTTAACTAATGGGAATACATTTCAAGGTAAAAACTGATCATGATAGTCTTAAACACTTTTTGGAACAAAGACTACCTTCAGAAGAGTAGCAAAAATGGATCACAAGGATGTTGGGTTATGACTTTGAAATCATATACAAAAAAGGGAGTCTAAATATTGTTGCAGATGCACTCTTAAGAAAGGATGAAGAGGTGGAAGCATTGCTTTGTGCCATTTCTATTATCCAACTATATTGGATAACTAAAGCAAGGGATGAATGGAAGAAGGATGAAGAAGTGTGGACACTCATTCAAAAGTTGCAGCAAAATCCTAGTACATCTGATACATTTAGTTGGAAAAAATATTCCCTATGATACAAAGGTCGTTTATATATTTGCAAGAATTCCCAACTAAAACAAAATATTCTTTTGGAATTGCACACTTCTCCTTTAGGAGGATACTTAGGATTTTTAAAAACTTGCCACAGGGTAAAGAAAGAATTTTTTTGGGATGGTCTTAAATCTGATATTCAAAATTTTGTGGCAGAATTTTTGGTTTTCTAGAAAAATAAAGTTGAGAAAATTAAGACCCTAGGTCTTCTACAACCTTTATCCATTCCAAGTCAATGTTGGGAGGATATTTCAATGGATTTCATCACAGGTTTACCTAAGTCCGAAGGAAATATTGTCGTCATGGTGGTAGTTGATCGACTTACCAAGCATGCACACTTTTTTGCATTATCTCATCCATTTAAAGCAAGTACAATTTATGCTGCATTTATGGAAATAATTCAAAAGCTACATGGAAACCCAAAGATTATTGTAAGTGATAGAGATCCCATTTTTGCTGGAAATTTTTGGACAGAATTATTTTCTTGTTTGGGTACTCAACTAGCTCATAGCTCATCTTATCATCCTCAATCTGATGGTCAAATGGATATAGTGAATAAATGTTTGGAAGGATATCTTCAGTGTTTTGTATCTAATAAGCAAACACAATGGGTCAAGTGGTTACTTCTCGTTGAATGGTGGTATAACACTTCCTTCCATACTGCAGAAAAAATTACCCCATTTATGACACTTTATGGATATCATCCACCATCCATCACATATTCCTTAAGAAAAAATTCTAAGTTTCAAGAAGTGTAAGATCACATCGAGCATCAACAATAATTTCTCCAAATCTTAAATGATAACCTAAATTTGGCACAAAATTGAATGAAACAACAAGCAGATCAACATCACAGCAAGAGAAGTTTTGATGTAGGAGACTAGGCTTTTTTACGGCTACAACCATATAAAAAAATGTCCCTCAAGAAAGCTAATAAGGATAATCAATTATCGCCAAAGTACTATGGTCCTTATAAGGTGTTTCAAAAGATTGGTACTATGGCATACAAATTAGAGCTTCCTACTTCTTCGTGAGTGCATCCAGTTTTCCATGTTTCATGCTTAAAGAAGGTTATAGGGGACAAACTTCTAGTTCAAACAATATTTCCAGAAATTGATGAGGAAGGAAAAATCATATTGTAACCTGAAGGAGTCACGGAAATAAGAACTCAACATCAACAAAATTGATCAATTTCAAAGTATCTCATCAAATGGAAGAACTTACCCACTAAAGATTCTACATGAGAGGATGATAATTTTATATAGAAGCATACGGAGCTACTCAAGCATTAAGGACAACTCTTTTGTGAAGGAGAGGGGCATGTTAGCCCCTATATTACTAGTATAGTCCCTTATTGTTGTTAGTGTAACCCCATTATTTTTATTGTTGTACCCTTGTAACCCCAATATTGTTATTATTATGCCCTTACATTATTATTGTTAGGTCGTCTAGGACTATATTATGGCCCCATGGACTCCTATATATAGAAGGAAGTTTTGTCATTTGTATCATCTAAGAATTTTTCATCTATGTAATGCATTTGGAGGTTTACCCCTCGAAGTGGCTATTTCTAAGGCGTTGATCTCTCTTTTATTCTATTTTTGGAGTTGGGTTCATAACATCTTTGTCGTATACACTTATACCAAAAGTGTCTATGCATCCAAGGCCACGAGATAATATGATACCTATTGATAATCCATGCAGTAATTTTCACTTCGGCTTGCACAGATAGCCATAGTTATGATACCCTTAATACTCTCAGTTATTTGTATTGAGATCTCTACTCTTCTCAACAACAATCATCAATATACAAACTCTGATTCTGGCATCAATAACCTTGTTCATTTTTTCATTCTGTTATTAAATGAATGTCACTGCATATGCCTTTCTAGGGCTACTCGAGACTAACTCCTGCTTCATATACACTTCAAATGTTCTAATATAATGAACTTCAGGAAGACTTCTTCAATTTATTTAATTGGAATCTCAAAAGACAGACCGCACACAACTTTATGGATGACCTTAATAAAGAAGCCTTGAAATTCTATCAACACTGACTTGAAGAGGAGTGCAATTATATCCAAGAATAAGTATTTCTTCAATGCTCAATATAATACATTAATTCAAATAGGATAACCATCCTTTGGCATATTAAACCTTTCTATGCTTTGATAATACAACTCAACATTCTCATGCATTTGCAACCAGAAATTAATCCACACATATTATAATGTTGATAATGCTGGGACTACTTCCTTGACGTATTCTTCCATACCACCACCATGATTCATACCATGATATTCTGATCCTGAGGACCTATATCATACCACTACTCCAATAATAACACTTTTCTTATTCATGCTTATTAAAATAATTTTGTTTCATTATCATCACTTGCAGTGAGACACACAGTGTAATCATCCTCTTAGTTTCCAAGTTCATGAATGATGTTCCCTTTACCACCATGGTTGCTTGCTGCTTTCTCTTCTTCCATAAACCTGTTGGCTATTGAATGCTTCAGGTGTCTGATTTCGGGATTTAATGTCCAATTCTTCCTCTATAGTTCTCTTCTAGAGGAATTTCCCTTTCCCTTCCTAAAATTTTAGTTATTCTTATTCCAAACAGCTCTTCTTTGACAACTCTTATGGGGACCTTTTATGAACTCCTCTCCCCCTGGGATGTTGCTTCTTGTCTATCACTAACTGGATATATTTGTTTATTCCTAGAGCATCTCCCCCTGAGACTATGATGGATTCATAATATCATTAAAGTAGCAAGCTCCCCCTTTTTCTTCTTCTTCCATACTTTGTTTTGGTTCCTCATAATGTCTACATTTCTTTTTGATTCATAGTTTGGTTTGATTTGATTTGGTTCCATCATCTATCTAGATTCCTTTAATGTATATGGTAGCCTGTAGTCATTTTCTTTGTGTCTAGGCTTGTGGCATACTTAACATCTTATTTTACCTAGGTACATTTGAGCTGATTTATAGCATTTTGTGCTCCTTTTTTAACATAATTTAAATTCAACAAGTTTATGTCCAAATTCATTGCATGCATAACAGTATCCATGGAAATGATTTGCGTACTTGGTGAAAGATGGTCCTTTCCATTTTATTTCTTGAGGGGGTCTTCTCATTTGCTGCATCTTTTGTTGGTTAAAATTGAGTTGCCTAGTCTTACATTGAGGTGCTACATGTTTATAGTCACTGCATGAATAACAATAGCCATGGAATTGATTTGTGTATCTGGTGAGAGCTTGTCCTTTCCATCTGCTTGCTTGAGGAATTCCTCTTATTGGCTGCATTTTTCGTTGGTTGGACTCAATTTTCTTTGTCTTACAATGTTGCAATATGTCCCGGCTTGTGGCAAGAAAAGCATATAATACTTATCATAGAAGGAAGGAACCTCCTTTGACATCTTATGAATTTGTTCAGTTCATCCTTAGGAGCATATGAGCCTTTTGTATTTGACTATTTATTCATTTCTCTCTTTGTCACTTGAGGTCACTACTTGTTTTTGGCTGCTTCATTACCCATCATGGTCTTGCTGGCTTCTAACTCTTTGGATCTATTTTGGGTTGCTTCATCATCTCTTTCAATGTCTTCCTTCTATGAGTTCTCCATGGATGTAATCTCGTCTCTGAGCTGCTTACACAACCTTCTCCTTTCTTCTATCAGTCTTCTAGCTATAATAATCTCAGATTGCTGAGAGTTATCTTTTTCTTTTACAACTTTCACAAAAGTGATATCCTTGTTATCTTCAACCTTGGACTTACTGTTCTCTCCTTCATAGCCTATCCCGACCTTTATAAGAGGATATCTTTGATTATTTAGTATTTTTTCCAACTGTTTAGAGCTTTTCATTCGTGGAATGTTCATAGTTAATTCCCTTTGGGCCTTTTCTGATTTCTTCCTTAGGCTTACCACTTCTTCTTCTAGCTTTTCACACTCTTGATTTTTTTCTCTTTTATTTACCTTTTTAGAATATCCTCTATTTTCCTTGATTCTTCTAGTTCAACTTTCAGTTTAATAAGGTCTTCTGAATCTGGTTCTGTCTTTTCATATTTCAGAAGCTTATCTTTCTATTTCTTACTCTTAAGTTTAAGCCTTTCAATTTCCTTTAGGGCACTTATCAACTCCCCCTTAAGGTCCACCTCATCTTCTTCATCATATTCCAAGAGATCATCTTCAAGCTCTTCCTTGGCCATCAAGACAAATTCATAGGCTTCTTCTTCATTGGAGGATTCATCTAAGCTTTCATATGCATTGTTGTCTTGCTGAGCATAAAATGATTTTCTATTAAATTTATTCCCTTTCTACATATTATAGGACCTTCTTTTATCTTTCCCTTGAGACTGATTCTTTGTTATCTTATTGGGAAATTTTGAGGCATAGTGCCCCACTCTTACACAATTAAAGAAATTGAATGGAATTTTACCCTTGTACTTTCCTGTGCCTCTATCCAATCTTATGAAAAATTTGGCTTCTTCTTCATCAGATCATGAGCATGTACCTTCCTTCTCTTTTATGCTTTTTATACCTTAAAGGCAGCCTCCCTCATGTTTGACTTCCCTTTAGGAAGTCTCATCTCATATGCTGTTAGGTTTCCAAGTAATTGGTTCCTAGTCCAGGTTTCCCAGTTTGTTGTTTCTTCTATGGAAGAAACCTTAGGATTAAACCTGGGTGGTGGAGATATCAATAATTTTTGTACTACAAAACTTTCTTTAATTTCTTCTCCTAGGCCTATCATGATATTCACAACTTCTGCAACTCTTAAGAATAATGCAGCTATATCTTCATATTCATTCATTTTTAAGTTTTCAAACTGAGTTCTATGTGCTTGTAGTTTGGCCATTTTCACCTTTGTATCTCCCTCATGAATGTTTCCTAAAGTATCCCATATATATTTGGCAGTCTTACTGTGCATTACTTTGATAAATTCTGACTCACTTAGATTTCTCAAGAGTGCATTCATTGCTTTTGCATTAGCTTTGAAATTTATTTTGGCTTCTTCCTCAGTGTCTGTATCCTTTGGTGCATATTTTTCTTCCACAACAGCCAAAACTTCTACTCCTAGAGGCATTAAGTATGTCCTCATTCTTATTTTGCAGAAAGCTAGTTGTGTCAGTAAAAAATGGGCCTTTATTTGTTGAGCATCCTTCTAGGCTAGCCATTTTGGGGACCTAGGACCTCCTTCCAGTTCTTAAACTATTACAGAAGGAACCGGCGTTGATACCAATTGATGAACCCTTAGCTATATTGAGAGTGGGGGTGAATCAGTTTAGTAAATTCATGGACATTTAAGACTGTTTTATTTAAACTTATTTACACCTCCATTTCATAAGCAACTTAATATATAATGAATCAGCAAACTTAATATGTGGGCAGCGCAAACTTAATATGTGGGCAGCAAGTAATAAGTAGATTAAACACAATACATCAACACAAAATCATCATGCACATAGACAACAGATATAAGTGGAAACCCATAAGGGAGAAAACCACATCTTATTATTGTTGTGATGCAAAGGCAAGCTCCAACTCCCTCTCACTACTGATTTTCTATAGGCACTAACCTACAGGAGGCTACTACCTCAATTTACGCAAGCTACAACCCACACGAGGCTCCTACCTCAACTAGCTACAACTGGTCATCTATCAAGCTACAACTTGATATGGAAGCTCCAACTCCCATCTATTTTCTACAGGCTACAACCCACAAGAGGCCCCTACCTCAACCATCTATAACTGGTCATCTATCATGCTAAAACTTGATATGGAAGCTCCAAATCCCTCTCACTACAATAAAATAATATGCTAATTTACCTGGATATCAGCTCTGTTTTACTCCTCCTTCACTTTTGCCTTTTCAGCCTTCATATTTGCTTCATATTAGCTTTGGATGTGCATAGCAAATCTATCTACTCACTCTCATTCTTCCACTCTCTAACAACTATGCACATTGCAATAACACCATTTATAGAGATGACTTCATGGTTGTTTTCATTCTATATGGTAATATGAAGTGAACAGGCATGACTCTTTGCCTTCCACCCACTCATTTCCTCACTAAGCATATTCAGAATGTTACAACAATATATACATGTATTTCAGTATCAAATGGAGTTTTTATTTACCTTCGAGAATTTCCTTTGCATCACAAAAAATATAAAATACATCAAAAAATTTACATTCATACAAAACATTTCAACTCAGCCCTTTCAGCTTCTTAGCTTTGTTGTGCATTTGTCCTCTCCTGCTTCTTGTCCCTTTTTCTTTTATGTTTCTGATGTTATATTCTAACTGTGCTTCATAATGGCCTTTTTCCTAACTCTGCCTATCTGCGTTCCTTCTCTTACCCACAGCATTCAGCCTTATACTCCTTTACTCAGTGTCAGGTCATCTACCCAAGTCTCATTTTTCCCATGTTTAGCCTTTTCTTATTAATCGGCCACAATACACCGTTACTCTATAGTCGGGTCACTGTTCTGCATGGATTTTTACTTACCCGAGTCTTTTCTTCCCGCGTTCAGCCTTTTCCTTTGTTACCCGATTCAACCTCCACTTCTATGGTTTTCTTCATAAATACAACACAAACACATTAAACCTGGACTTTAAATAAATTCATATTTACCTCTGAATAATGTATCGTGTCTGCCTTTCCATCGCATTTCAGCATTCCATTGGTTTTTCGTTATATTCTCCTTTTTCCTTCCAATGTGATTTCTTAACTAAAAAGCCTTACTTCCAGATTTGAAATCCTTTGCAATTTAAATTTGGAGCTACATCGCATCCACCCCTTATCACATGTTGCAAGATTTAGCTCATAGCAATAACAAGTTTCCTCTTATCATATGCGATATGCGATCACATCTCATCGCAAACTAAAATTCTTATCGCATCGAAACTTAAAACAAGTAACTTGTGATGCCTTAACATATAAATATAAGAATCACCAATAACAATGTGTGGTATGTGAATGGGTCTCACACCGGACTCTAAATTCTCTAGAATTTAGCTTTTAATTATATCGCATCCAATACTCTTATCGCATTTCTCACTTCGTCATTTTAACGTGATTCTTATGTGCTTATCCTCCTGAGCTTGTGATGTATAATATAAGGGCCAGGTCTATGTCATCTCTATGTCATCATGCCATGTCACCTTGCCATGTCACTACCATGTCATCGCTACATCACTGCCATGTCATCTCCACGTCACTACCACATCATCGCCACATTATTGCCACGTGATCGCCACGTCACTGCAACATCATCTTGCCATGTCATCTTCCACACTTCTCATTTCGCAATTTCTGAGTCTTATCACATTGCAACTTTGAAAGTTTACATTTATGTCGTTAACTGTTATACCATATCACATGCACTATGTGATATGCGCAAGGACCTCCACCCAACACGTGGCTCCTCATCGCATTGCAACTTAAACAATATAACTTGCGATGTCTTCTCCCACACTTCGCATTTCACAGTTTTTGTGTCTTATCACATCATAACTTTGCAAGTTTACATTTCTACCATTAACTGTTATACCATATCGCATGCACTATGTGATATGCACAAAGAACTCTACCTGACACGTGGCTCCTCATCTCATCGCAACTTAAACAATATAACTTGTGATGTCTTAACACGTAAAATATAAAAGTCACCGATTGCAATGTGTGCCAACCATATTCTTTGATCTAGTCCATCCATCGCTCACTATCATTTCTATGACTTGATATTCACCATCCATTCCACCCTCACACTAGTTTTTTCAATAGAATCGTGTTGGTAATAAAACTCATTTAGCCATACTTTGATCTGCAGCGAAGTTCATAGGAACTTCGTTCACTATTTGTATTCATACAACACAGTCTTCACATTATATGCACGCGACTCAACTCAACCCGTTGAGCTACACCCACCCTCATGCACTTTTCTAAATGCAAAAAAGTTTGACTTTACCCGCGTGTTCAAGACTTGATTCAATATGTTCATGACTTGACCCTAGCTTGATGCTTTTGCTGCCTTTTCTCCTTGATAAAGATTCTAATGTTGCTCCTTTCCTTTTTACTACTCCTTTCTACTCCTTTGCCTTAATGATAATTCTAGTGTTGATCCGTGCCTTTTTGTTGCTCCTTTACCTCTAATGCTACTCCTTGACTTTTTACTGCTCCTCTCTACTCCTTTGCCTTAATGATGATTCTGGTGTTGATCCATGTCTCTTTTTTGCTCCTCTGCCTTGCTCCTTTGTCTCTAATGCTACTCCTCTACCTCTCTTTTTCTATTTGCTGCTCCACTACCTCTCTTTTATGCTTCTCCACTTAACTTTTTCCTTCTTTGCCTTATTTATCCTATATAATCCAGTTGATCCTGATCTACACCTTTGTCTGTAATGATAATTCTAGTGCTACTCCTTTCTACTTCTTTTCCATCAATGAAAATATTTCAAACAAGGCATGCAAGTACCCATTGCTTAGGCTATTCCTTCTTACCCAGGTCACACTCCTCCAGAATTTAATCGACGGTTTCATTTGGTGGCTACTCTAGAATTACCTGAATTAACTTGGCTTACTAACGACCCCATCGCTCATTCGCCATGCTGGCTGATTATTCCCACTAAGTTTCCATATGATATCCCAAAGTTCAATGGGAATCCTAGAGAAGACCTGTTGACGCATGTCATGACGCATCATCTATGGTGTTCATCTAACTCCCTCAATGATGATTTTGTTTGACTTCGTCTTTTCTAGTGAACACTTATAGGTACATTAGCTAAATGGCATATTGAATTACCTAGAGTGTCATTCATGATTTCAGTACTTTAGACACCACTTTCCTCACACATTTCCAGTTACCCATCAGATACAAAACTAGAACGTAACTATTGACTAACTTCAAACAATCATATTCCACTCACATTTTATATCACATTCATGAGTGGAAGCGTTGTCGCCAGTTGGTCAAGACCTTTGTTCCTGATCAGTTGTTATCGGAATGGTTCATCAAATATCTGCTAGCTCCCATAACAGAAGATGTGGCCAAAGGTGGAGTCATAACCAAAGCACGATTTATTACTTGTGCTCAATATTTAGATCTGGTTTATACCCAATCGAGCACACTCTATGATGAGATACCAAATGCTCTGCAACCTTCAAACATTGCTCCTCTTCCACCTAGTAAAGAATCTCATGACATTGATGGAATTATTGGTTCTTCTAGCTCATATCCTGCGAGTAAACCATCTATTATAGCTCTTGCTACTCTTACTAAAAACCCTCAATCCAACCCTCCTACGGCTTCTACTTCTTAGATAAATGCCATTTCATATAATAAAGGAAAATCTAAGCAACAACCTCTAGGAAAGAAGAAAGGTAGAGGTAATAAAAATAAGGATTCGTCACTGCAAGATAAAATAAATAAATTCTTCTTCCGATTAGAAACGAAATCCTTGATACCCATTATTGATTTGCAACAAGGATCACTTTACATGTGATTGTCCACACTGCACTAAAATGAATCAGTTTCTTAAATCATCCACTTATCCTGATGTGTTGACCGACATGTTTTCCAATTAGTAGACTCATATAGTTTTCTGAGACCCCTCTTCCTACAGCACATTTTTTATGCTTTCCTCCTCAAAGTTGAGATTTGATTTTTTGGTGTTCACTCAGAACAAAGACTATGGTAATGTGAATCCACCGAATTTTCAGGATACTGATCAACCTACTAGTTCGGCACTAACCTCATATGATTTTTTTCCTCATCCGAGATTGACTATCATGCCTGTTAGATTCCCGTGATTTCTTAGATTTGTGAGATCAAATGCACAGGGTAACATCAGACCAATATTTGGAATCCTAGGACTAGCCTTCCTGGACTCAGAGAGGGCTCTCTCTATTGTATGCAAAGGATGTGAACTTGTTTTCTTTTTAGGGTTTGATTTTAGGCTAGTTGTTAAGTGTAGGGCTTGTTTGTTTGTTTTGGTTGGTTAAGATGATCAAGTAGAATATATGGAATGAGGAAATGTTCAATTAATTGGGTTATGGAGTCTATAGAAGTCATGGAAATTTCAACAATGGATTGGGGAACATCATAGGGAAAATCTAGCATTGGTTAGTGGATTTTCAAGGTTTATGGGAAATGAGATGGACATCAAGTTTGTGAACAAAGGTAGGGTAAAGGGAAATCAAGAATCCTTTAACATGTACCTTTTTTAAAATAAGGGACTTAAATACATAAGCATAAAGAAACAATCAATAGACAAGGAAAACCAGTAACTCATTGATTCAACTTAATAAAATAAGCATTCAAGACAAAAATTCCAATGAAATATAAAAGGCGAGAAACTCATTTAACTTCTAGTGATTTCACCTATAAAACATTCAAGATACACATATAACTTTAATCAAAGAAGAGGGAACGCCTAAACATCATTGATCATAGCTATGAAGATATCCAAAACAATTACTCAAGCATGGACAAAGGGTATGATTGAAACATAGCCTCTTTGGCAAACCTAATTAATGGTACTTTGGAGAGAGACCTCAAGAACAGTGTTTAGTGACATCAAACAAGCAGGGCTAGCCATAAATTATCTTTGATACCTATTTTATTAAACCATTCATGAAATAAAAAATCTTAGGGGGTCTAGAGAGCAATTAAGAATGCTCTAAAATGTCCTAGTATAAGAAAACATAGAGGCAATGAAGAAAAAACAGAGCTAAGTTGCCTTTGAAGAACATTTCTTAGTTTAAATCCTTTGTTCTATTACAGCATAGAAATATGGAAACATAATGAAACATGAGAAAATAATAACTGAAATAGAATCACTTCACCATTAACCAAGCTCAGGGATCCTGCAAGCAAGCCTCTTACATCAACAAGAAAAACAAGCCATTCACAAGCTCCACAACACCAAATTTCTCTTCAACCTCCAAAAGACTATGTATTGCTCCAAAGAGTCATAAAATTCCAACATTTACAATGAAGCCATCATGCTCTATTTATTTAGAAAAGGAGGGAAAAACCCTAGATAGTGTTGGAAAATGTCAAAATCACTCATAAATGTCATTAATGCCCAAGAGACCATGCAAGGCCCAAGGCGAAAAATATCCCATGAAATAAATGCCCAAATAACTCCTAGCACCTAATTTTAGAGTGATTTGCCTCAAAAAACACTAAAATATAAATTTTCATTTAATGAGTGTGTTTTGTTGACTTTTGGCCAAAACTGCCCAATTTGGTCTAAACGCACAGCACCTTCCCGGGCATAAAATAAGTCCACTTGCAGCCAAGTTTTGGTGACCTTCCTGATGTCAAAATTTTCCCTGTGATGGCCCGTTGGAAATCTGGCTAAGTTTAATTTCCAAATCTACCTTTTTTTTTCTTATTGAGCTCCTGTAACATGTCCAAAAGGAAATTTTCCCAACACTGCTCTAAGCACAACGCCAAGCCTGGAAATGAGGCAGAATGGTAGAAAATGAGGTGTTTTTTGACCTTTTAAGGGGTCAAAAATGCTCCAAATTCTATGAAATTTGGTGAGAATAGTGTACTAGGCATGAGAAATCCAAAAATGTAAATTTATCCCTCTGAGGATGTCTAAGTAAAAAGCGTAGCACCAAGGGTGCTGCGCTTATAGGCCTCCAAATTCTCAAAAAACCAAAATTTGTCAAAAATTCTTCAAAATTGGTGGATGTCTCCCTCATGGGGTTTGAGGGACCTATAGAGAAGCTTGTGAAAAAATTCCAAGGTTAACTTGGCCTTTTTCCTCTTTTAGTGCATGGATCTTGGTTTGGGCCTTCTTGAGTTTAACCCTTGCAACTTGGTTTCTTCGTGCATAATGTTTGGTCATGCTCCTTTGGAGATCAAGATCCTGATTTTCCTTCTTCAAATTTGCCTCCAAGTGTATGTTGGATCTTTCCAAACAAGGCTCCTGATCATGTGCTATCTCCATGGCCAATAGCTCATCTAGGGGGAGTTGTTCTACTAGGGTTGCTTCTTGTTCTCTTTTCTTTGTCAGTGCCTTCTTCAAACCCATGGTTCTAGGCCTCCTCCTAGATTGTCCTTCCTCATCCTCACTCTCTTCATAAGTTTACTTGTGCCCTTTGGGATTCTTTCTGAGCCTTGATGGCTCTAGCTTCAAAAATTGCAATTTATGCTCCTAGTTGCTTGTTATCCAAGTCAAGGGCATCATTTACACTCTTGCCCCTATTTAGATTGGCTTGGACGTCTTAAATGAGTGTATTTTTGTTTTGTATGAGCAAGTTTGAAATCATTGCTTAATTCTCCTCATCATTGTCCACCTGAATGATTTCAAACTCCTTTTCCACCTCATGATTTTTTTTTCTTCCTTTACTTTTTTTTAACTTTTTCTAGTGGCTGAGTTGAGGTGGATGGCATGGTCCCTTGCCTTTTGGAGGTATAAAACACAAGCCTTGGCCCTCTTTGATAGGTCAATTAAAGAGGTGTGATTGTGGTCTTATTGGTGACTTGATCATGGCTGTGATCCTTGTTGCTGTCATCACACTCTTCATTTTCATCATTGGTATCATCAGTCATCATGATTTCTGCTTCATCATTGTCCTCTTTGTCCTTAACACCATCACCACTCTCAACCTCTTCATTGATTTCTGCATTTTCATTTTGTTATTCATCAGGGTTTCTTTCCTCCCCACTGCTCTGATCATCATTTTCATTATCACCATCTGCACTTTCTTCACTTTTATTTTGTTCATCATTAAGACTAATTTCCTCTTTATCTTCTACATTGTCATCATCCTCATTACCATTATGGATCTGACTGTTGTCATGACTGTCATGACAGTTGTCAGACTATCATGATTGTTTTCTTCCTTGTTGTCTTTTCCACCTCCTTCTACTTCATCATTATCATGCTCACTGCCCCTGTCTTCATTATCTGCCTTTGTCTCTTCTTCATCATTTTCATGCTCACTTCCCTTGTCTTCATTATCTGCCTCTGTCTCTTCTTCACTTTCTATTTTTGCCTCATCATTTAATGCCTCTACCTCATCATTTTTTGTCATTACCTCATCATTTTCCTCTTCATTCTATGCCTCTGTGTCCTCTGTTTTATTTTTTACCTCCTCTTCATCAATTCTCAATTCATTCTTACTGTCAACCTCCTCATCTTCTTCATCATCCTCTTCCTCTTCATCAACTTTTGTCTCTGCCTCATCATCATTTTCTGCCCCTACCTCTTCATAATTGTCTTCATATTCCTCATCATTTTCTGCCCCTACCTCTTTATCATCATCTTCATCATCATTTGCCTCTGCCTCTTCTTCCCTTTGGGCTGAATCATTGTCATCATTACCCTCATTGTCACTGTCTTGCTCATTTCCATTTCCTTCTTCATCTAATGCATCAAGAGAAGGGGAGGAAGGTAGGTTTCCTTGAGGAGGAGATATATGTGTAGAGGATGAGGTATGGTCAGTAGGAGGTGATGGAGGAGTAGAGGGAGGAGGATGAGATGATGAGGGAAAGTTTGGTTGATGATGGGGTTGTGTGATTGTGAATATCTCATGAGCTATGAACACATCGCAAGGAATGCCTTTTTGCTCCAGCTGATGTAATACCACCATCTTGATCAAGGAGGGGTGGATCAAACTATGCATTTTTTGGGTATAGGTCCTTCTCCGGACAACAGAAGAAATCTTGTCAATACTTCTATACAAGTAGTAAGGAAAATGAAGCAATTTAACCCTGGTAAAATGCATGAGGAGTCTAACATGGTAGGAATAAAGTCTGGAGTATCTCCCCTCACAGGTGAAGTATTTCATGATAACCCTCATCAAGGGTGCAAACCTCTATTTTAGGTGTGAGAAAGGGAAAATAGCCCTGCAACCTTCTCTGTACCTAGTTTTGACAAATGGCTCATAATGGTTCATGTCCAACCTTGCCTTCTTGAACCATTTCTCACCAACAGTAGGTATACCTGTAGCATTAGAGATGGCATCTGTTGATAGTTCGAAATCCACCCCTGCAAGGCTTACTTGTTTATTGTGTAAGTTGAGGACAAAAAACCTTGTAAGCTCTGGGTGATTTTGGACTAGTTTGACTTTCTCACAAAACTGGAAACATCCCACATTCTGAAAACATGTGAGAATCATGGGAGATGAATTTATATCCACTGTGCTCTAGGTTTCAAAACTATTTAACTTCCCTCCCATATGCTTTGGCTTCATAAGCATTTGGCCTCCTTCACTGCTAACACTGTCTTCTGCTCCTGACATGGTGATTAAGGTTTTTTTTGGGACAAACTTAGGTTTTCTTGTGACACTTAGGCAGGAGGAGTGAAATGGAAATGATGGTGAGGGCAGCTTGTGAAAATGAGTGATATGGAGATGGATTTATGACTGAGTGCTTTGAGCTTGATGAGGGCTTAACTTGAACTGAAGTGTAACTACCCTAACTCACACCTCCCTTTTAAAAGACAATCACTTGCTTGGAGGTTAAAAATAGAGGTATATTTGTCATGAATACCTAGGGTTTTTAAAGCCTAGGGTTTAATCATTATTTTAGCCACTAAATCACCAAAAACACTTGAGGAGGAGGGAAACATACCACCTACCATTTTTTACTCCTTTGCAGGCTCTTGAAGGCAAATTTGAGGGTGCTTTCCTTGAGTTCCTGGCACCTTTCTGCAATTAGGAGGGTTCTTGGCATGAGCGTAGCTCCGATCAGGAACCGGGTGAGTCGAGTGCTCTAGGCACAGCGTTGCACGTCTCGTGTAGGCCTGCTAGCCCCTGGGCGCTACGCCGGGTAGGAAAAGACCTGTCAGGTCAGCCTCTAAGTGCAGCATCGGGCAAGTCAGGTCTTGTGTGTGTAGCAATGGGCCTGTTGGGTCAACCTCTAAGCGCAATACCGAGCTTCCTTAGTGTGTCAGTATGCCTGGGTGAAGCACCAGGCTATATGCACAACGTGTGCAGCTATACGGCAACGCAGTGAAAAAAATGCACTATGGGCACCCCTATTCGCGCAGCGCCGGGTCCTGTGAGTGCAGCGCCGGGTTCTGAGCGTAGCGTCAGTGACTTTGCACAAAAACTTCCAAAAAATCATAAATTCTATCCTTGAGTGTTTTTATCTTTTTTCAAATGCACAATGAGTCAAGTGATAAGTGAATCGACCTTTTATAGTCTTAGGAAAATAATTGATTTTTTTACAAAACCCGCTTTGTAATGTTTTTAAATCTCTTTATCATTTCACTGAATTTTTGATTTGTTGTGTAGGTGAATTAAGGAACCTTTAAGAAACCCATTTTCTCTTGATGCAAGCTTGCTGGAGAAAATAAGAGGTTCTTTTTAACCTTGAGGGTCTTGGCACTGTCAAACCTCTTTTTTATTGCATTGAGAAACTGAAAACATATGTTTATCCCCTTTGACATTTCTGAGTGTTAGTGACATGATAACATGTTTCTTCCCTCTTTAATAATTTTGGAAGTGAGTCATAATAAACCTATCTTTGACAAGTGCTTTTTCCTTCATAACCATGTATTCCATATCTCTTATTTGACCACTTCTGATTTGTTGCAGGTGTCATGACATACTAAATTGGCCCTTTTTAACGTTTTTTGAGTTTGACACTTTTAGTCATATAACAGTAACTTCAATATGATCTTGATTTCTCATTTTGAAAATCAACCTTATGCTTTCATTCCTTTGACCATTTGAGAGAAATTGACTTCTCTTGAAAACTTGACTCCCCTCACACTGATACTCTTTTCATTTTTTCCTTTTGAGGTAGTGAAGCATTGTTACCTTGGCAAACCATGGAGGTCACCTTTAAGATCCATTTTAAACTTTCTACCTTTTGTCATCATGGAGGCTCATAGTCTTCATTTAACCCTCTTTGCCTATCTCCTCAAAACCTTAGGTTTTAGGGGTTGTTAGAGAAGAATAATCAGTGTTGTCTTCTAAGTTCTCTATAGCCCTTTCAAGTTCATCTAGTTCTGTTTAGTTCACCTCACCTTTTTCCCTTCTTCATTTATAACTTCTAAAAATATTCAAATCATGCTTGGTTGTGTTGATGTGCCTCTGTTCTTATGGTTCTCTGCATTGGATCCTTGCTTGGCACATTGTTGGTCCAATCAATCCTAGAAACCTTATTTTTCCCTGAACATAGGGTACTTAATCTTCTTTGTTGTGGATGTCCTTTAGTGAGGACTTGGCCTCTTACCTTACCTATTCTCCTACTGATAGCCACCTTGGCACTCCTGCAGAAATGTCAAAATGGACAGTTGTCCTTTTGCAGAATTTTTTCCTTGGAAAAGCAGTCCTTCTTGAATTTTTCTTGATCTGATTTGGATAAACAGGTGCCTAACCTCTTCTCATTTTGATTTATCTCTAGCACATGGAAAAAAGTGATTCAGTATACCAAAGACAACCCTACAAATTATGAAACCCTAGTGACCTAGTGGGAGGCTCTTTGACTGAAATCATTGTCTTATGGTTTCCAAGTATGAAAAACAAAGTTTTTGACATATAGATGTGTTGAGGATCCAAAACCCAATGTACTTGATTTATCTAAATAGCCTACAAAGGTAGCTTTAATACCATCAATGCTTGAGGAATTTGATGAATATGAGAGAAGGTAGGTTGTTTTGCAAACTTAGATGGGAAGTGGAAGGGTTAATCATAGGAAAAATAGAGTATTAAGGTTGTGGGTGTGAAAATGAGACAAAGATGAGTGGCATGAGCCCATGAGGGGTCTTCTAGGAGTGACAGGCTAACCAGGAAAAAGCAGAGTAGTGAGACAGTGAAAAATTTATCTTAAGGAGAATGAAAGTAGTAAGATTTCTAAAACTCACAATATTCATGAATCAATTTTTTAGAAATATAGGACAAGTATTTATTCATCTATAAAATAGCAAAAATATTGATGACTGACAATTCCTCTAAAGGGTGTTACCCATAATTCTACTTACAACCCTCATTCAAGGGTTGCACAAAATTATAATGTGGTTGAAGACTTACCTTAATCTCCATCAGCTATGTCAACTCTTGAGGTGTTTCAAAACTATCCCACCCAAAATAAGGCCTTGTTGTTGGTTATTAGATGTATGGACCCATTAGATTCCAACCTAGTGGTTTTCTCTCATGAAATTCATACTCCTCAGTTTCCATCTCAGTTGGATTTTATGATTCAGGTCACTATCCATGGTAAAAACATTCATCATTCTATTATGGATGAGGGAGCCTCGATCTGCATCATGTATATGTCTTGTTGGAAGGAAATTGGTTCACCTCAACTGAATCAATTGACTACCACATTAAAAGCCTTTGATGGAAGGACATATAAACCCTATGGGATTTTGAATTTGCTGCAAGTGGAACTTGGGGGAAAAACTGTCTCCATTGAAGTAGAAGTAATTGACGAAAATCTTGATTATAATATTCTACTAGGAAATACATGGGTTTATGCTATGGTTATCATTGTTTTAACTTAATTTTGAATGTTCTCCTTTCCTCATAAAGGTGGGATCATAGCCATAGATCAACTCAACTTCTTTGCTTCTTATTCCAATGTTACTGGAAGTGTCCCTCTTGTAGGGTAAGCCCTACATTCCTATCAACGTGTTGGAGTTGTATTGTTGAAGGACTCATATCTTATGGGGACTTTTCCCCTCCTTCCCCCTCCCCCTTCCAACTCCCAACCTTATGTTTCTTATATCAATATGATATCATCCTCTACGATTCTGGTCTATCCAAGGATTGTACCGAGTTAAACTGACAATCAAATTTTTCATGACCAGATGTCGCTTAACCCCATTGAGCAAGGTTATGAATCCATCTACTCGGCGTGTGTGGACCATGCCTTTTCTTCGATCAATTGGGTAGATCGATCATTGGATTATGGCACGCCCTCTGATCCTTTCTCTCGCATATTCTCAACCAACGAAATAATCAAGGAGATCATGACGTCATACGACACGCAATGGTATGATCATTACCATCGTTCCTCCCTTCCTAGTTCCATAGAATATAATATTTGTGGTTTGTACCTACCAAATTTTATCAAACCCTCTATGAATTTCATTTCCATTCATCGCATCAACTCTAAAAAAAACCTATCAAATATCGAATAAACCATTCTTCTCGATATTTCTATTAAACCAGGAATAGTAAAAAATATTTACATCGAAGCATCATGTTCTTCATCTGAAGTCAAGATCTATCGAGCCCTTTTTCGTGATTTTAGAGATGTATTTGCATGGACGTAAGAATAAATGCTATGTATTGACCCAAACATAGTGTTGCAAAAAATTAAAATGTATCTTGATGCCAAACCCGTCTAGAAACGCCTCCATCTGGTCCATCCTAAGAATCCTACTGGGATGAAAGCTAAAGTTGAAAATATTCTTTGGGTTTGTTTCATATACCTCGTTCCTTTAACTAATTGGTTTCAAACATAGTCCCTGTCATGAATAAATAGGGCATGATTCGAGTATACATCAATTATCAGGATGTTAATCAAGCTTGTCTGAAGAAAACTATCTAAGCTTGTTTATTGATCAGATTGTTGATGACTGCACAGGTTTTGAGATATATTCATTTATGGATGGATTCTCGAGTTACAATCAAATCAACATTCTCATGGAAAATCAACCCAAGATAGCATTCATTTTTCCCTAGGGTACTTTTTCTTATAAAAATATCCCATTCGGTCTCAAGAACATTAGTTCATGTTTCAACATGTGATGGATTATGATTTTCATGATATTAAGCATATCGTGCAACCATATTTGGATGATCACCCTGCTCATTCTAAGCATTAGTTTGATCACCCACTGCATTTAGGCACCATTTTTCTTTATTTTAGGCACTATAAATTCGACTTAAGCCTCAAAAATGTGTGTTCTATGTTGGTTCTGGTCGACTCCTTTTTTTTTATTTCCAAACAAGGAATTCATATTGATCCTCTCAAAGTCTAGGAAATAGTCGATTTTCGTGTGCCCTCCTCCTTAGTTCAGTTACAAAGACTCCAAGAAAAATATAAATTTTTGAGGATATTTTCCCTTAATTACGTGGAGTTGATGAAAGGATTTACTCCCTTACTAAAGAAAGGGACTCCGTTCCATTGGGATGACGCTACACAGAAAGTGTTTGATGCCTTGAAATATGTATTGGTTGGGGCATCTTTCTTATATCCCCCTGACTATGAGCCCGACTATTTCCTGTATCTCATTGCCACCATATCTACTATAACTATGGTGTTGGTCCAAGAAGATGACATTGGGATTGAACATCCCATTTACTAGTTTATTCATAACCTAAACGATACCGAGATCCAGTTTACTCATGTCAAAAAGTTGGCTTTGGTGGTTGTTCAAGACATCCATAAATTTCTCCATGACATCTTGCTTCGGAAAATTACTATTATTTCATATTGCAACCCTATGATATATATACTGTCACGTAAATTGTTGGAGGGAAAGTACTCAAAATGGATAGTTATTCTCCAAGAGTTTGACCTGGAATTCATCAAATCCAAGTCAAATAAATCCCTAGTTATTTTTTCTGAACTAATGTGTGATATTCCCTCCCTTGATGTGGAATATACATCTGAAGATTCCATCCCTGATGAGTCATTTTTTCTGATATTGTCATCTTACCCGTGGTATGGAGACTTCCTGATTTAGCTCCACATCCAAAATTTTGGACCTAATACCTCTTTCTCCGAGCAACAACGTATTAAGTACCAATCCCAAAATTATATGATTATCAGTGATACCCTTTACCATTGTGGTATCGATACGATTTTATGGAGGTGCCTCACCCTCGAGGAGGCTGAGAAAGTTCTTAATGATTTCCATTCAGGAGCATGTGGTGTACATTTATCTGGTTATGCTACCGTGCAAAAAATATTACGCATTGGTTACTTTTGGCCCACCATTTTCCTCGACTGTATCCCTACAGTCCAAAAGTGTCATACTTGCTAGATCTACGATCATAAATTCTGTGCTCCACCTAATCCATTGCATCCCGTTATCGTTGTTAGTCCCTTTAAAAAATGGGGTATCAACTTTATGACATGTAACCCTCATTTGGCCGAGGGGTATGGTTATATCATTTTTCATTTTTAACTACTTTACCGACGAAATGGATGCATACTTTTTCTTTAACCACGTGATTTTTAGGTTCAGTGTTCCACAAGAAATAGTCACAGATCATTGAAAATATTTTTAGAATAATATGATGACTGAATTAACTGCCAAATTGGGACTTTCACATGAAAATTCCACTCCCTATTATCCTCATGATAATGGACAAGTTGAAGTATCAACAAAGTTCCTAAGACTATGCTTCAACGCATGATAGGGGTCCACAAATCAGACACAAATTTACTTCTCTATGATGTCGTGTGGGCATACCGAACCTTAGTAAGGATTTCTACTAGATTCACACCTTTTCAGTTGGTTTACGGTTTGGAAGCAATCCTTCCCATTGAGTGAGAAATTCCATCGTTGAAACTAGCTATCGAACTTCTCCTTGCGACCTCCGCAAAAGAGAAGTTTATTTTCCACTTGACTCGATTGGATGAGACCTAGTGTAATGCCGCTTTGGCCAATGAAGCTCATAAAAGATGCATCAAAGTGCATTATTATAAAATTTCAAGCGTAGAGTTTTCTTGGAAGGATATTTGGTACTCTTATATGACCATGAGACCGATAAATTAGGCCTAGGAAATTTAAAGCCTATGTGGTTGGGCCCATACATTTTCAACCGTGTCCTTGCAAAAGGGGCTTATGAGTTAGTAGATTTTGATCGAATTCCACTGTCACAACCTAGAAATGGGATGTACCTCAAAAAATACTATTCTTGATCCCATGTGTAGTAAACTGTCTACATACTATCTATACGTGTGTTGAGTGTGTTTGCAGTGTGTTTTTTAGAGTTTCCCATGGTTTATTTTGATCCTTCTTTACTTTTGTTTGCAGATGTAAACCTTTCTCAAACCGTATATTGGTTATGCCGATGGTGCTAGCCAAAATTTATCCTTTGTATCATGGGCCATCTTTGCACCAAACGGAGAGCTATTGAGTATGCAAGGGATTTCCATTGGCTGATCTACTAACAACATAATTGAGTATATCACAGTGGTTGAGTTTATATTTGATGGCATTTCACATGGTATCTACCATATAGTCACCAGGCTTGACTCACAACTTGTAGTACTACAACTCGCAAATATATATTCGGTGATAAATCCCACCATCCTTCGTATGGTTTTGAGAGCACATCTTCTAGAAAGGCATTTCAATTTCATACAATATGAAGAAATTTCTAGAAATCTAAACACTTTATGAGATGCCCTAGCAAATTTAGGTTTAGATAGACATTTGCAATGAATGTAAGTAACTCTCAATTCACATCACATTATATTGAAAGCAGAATAGGAACTTGGAAACACTGGATATATATATATATATATATATATATATATATATATAGATGACAAGTTTGGTTTTAGAAAATTTTTGCCTTGAGACACATATGTCTACATCGCCCAAATAATAAAACTACATGCAAACTTCTAAGTAGATAATCAGTGGTGCCCATGATAAAACGACACTGCATGAGCTATCTTGCATAGTAATCGACCGATACGACTAGTTACCTCGATGGTATGTCGCTGAAGTCAAAATGGAAGTTGATCAAATATAGTATGATCAATATTGTGGTTCAATCCCTCCATGTGGCCCTTCACCTCTGATAGGACCTCCGCTACCTCAAGATCCCTTAGCACATCCCATCCCACCGCAGCGACCTGTAATGGTCCCACTGCTTCCTCTTGTGGTTGTCTATTAGTGCGATGTATATATGTAGCACCTACTAGTAGAACAGGTCCAATATCTACATGAAAACATCAAATAGTTTAGTCTCGGAAACATGAAAAACACAAAAAATTGTAAAAATAATTGAAAACTTAATGGTCAAAGTATCTTACCTGTAGCATCCCATTTCTCACCCTCAGGCAACATGAGCTCAATATCATCATGGAAATCCATACCTACATAAGGATATTCATCGATCATGATGAATTGTCTACACATCCATCCAAAGAAGGCTGGTGAAAAGTTGTTCGTCGATGGACCTACGTGTTGGCCATGTGGTCTATCCGCCTCCTCATCTGTGGGACCCTCGGATTGAAGGGCTCGAGTACAATTTGTTGAGGCTACATTAATGGTACCTACTCTAAGTTAAAAGAGACCAAAATGGCACCATAGTCAAATTTCTTCAACTTACCCTCCTTTTCTTTAGTAATTTGTTCCTTGTTACACAGCAATTTGTCACCGTCCCTGCCATTCCCCATTCCGCACATTGGCGGGCTCATTCCGTGACCTGTGAGTAGAGAAAATACTTGAAAATACTTTCATTGCATCCCTCTAAAGATGAGATTTCATTGCCCTGAAGACATCTCCCTACAAAAAACCCTAAAAATAGCTCTTTTTCCATTGGCGCGGTTCCACAGTTCAGCCCTCGTGCCAAGGGGGCAAATCCTCCAAAGAGGGTGCGCCAATTGGCGCTCTATCATAGAGCCGCACCCGCGCCAACCATATTAAGAGGTGTTTTTTAAAAATAAATGGCGGAGGTTTCATCCTAACAAATTCCTGGACTAATATCTATCCTGAGTTGGGAGGTTTGGCTACGGATTTCCATAGAGAGGAAGTGGTTTGCCACCTCTCATGGAAGCTTCCTTGATGATAGGGCCAATCCCATAATTATAGGGATCCCAACTCCCCTTCCTCCATCTATAAAAGCTTGCTCATCTCCTTTGCAAGCTATTTCCCAAGAGCTTTCACATCCTTATGCTGCAAGAGCCTTCTTGATTCCCTTAAGGCCAAATCCAAGCAAGGAGACTATTGGCAAGTATCCGGAGAGAGAGGCTTGTCCCATCCTTGACAGGATTTATCGAGACATGTTTTGCTGACGACCCGCCAAAGGAGAATTCGGCGTCGAAGCTATGGTTGTATTCTCCTTTTGACTCATTAATGATAAGCGACTATCAGTTATGGTTCCACTCTTGTTCTTGATTATGTTCATGAGTTATGTCCTCTTCGATTGACATATAGTTGTATATACTGGATTTTATGTGTGCTTTTGTGTTGTTTCTTGCATGTGCAGGTGTCTGATCACGGAGATCGTGAGGATTGTGATCTTCCAGGGCGAAGGAACGGGAGCACCACCTCTTCTACAAATGATAGCGTTGGATTCCAGGTAAGCCTTCATCGCAAGTTGGTTTATTTACGATTAGGAACCTGCACTGTAGCATGTTTGATTGTTGCTAGACCCGATCTGGGCTAGTAGGGATCGCCTCTGTCCATAGAGGGGATTTACCTCTTCAAACATTTGGCGACTCCACTGGGGAATCAGCTTGTTGTTTGATTTGTAAGCTATAGACGGAGCCTAAAGTGCAGCCAGATAGCCTTCGAAATGCTTTTGCTCTGCATTAGCGGAGTAGATCAACGATGCTTCAGTCAATCTCCGGTTTAGTTTACGGACTGAACAACTTGGAGTATTGTCTTCTCTTTTCGGTCAATTTCTTGGCCTTGCTTGCTTGGTCAGCTCATTGGACTGGTTTTTCCTGTTTGTTTGGCTTTGTTTTAGCCTTGTCATCACTTGTCTATGTCTGAGATTGCTTGTTTTTCATTTTCCCATAGTAAACTCAGCTGGCGCGCTTTTTAGTGTGACAGTCGTGCCCATTGGTGCAGGTTGCTTGTGTATCACCCGTGCCATTTCCTTTCTGGTGCTAATTTCAAGCTCATAGTCGCGCCAATCCTATGAGCTATTAGGGTTTGCTATGTTTCATGCTTTTTGGGACTGACTTGTGATTTTGATCTTGTTTTTTCAGCTGTTTGAGTGCACTGGAGTCTAGTTTGACTGATTGTAACCTCCATCCTTTGGTTTTTTGCCTATTTCTTTCGATTTTTCATTCGAGCCCTATGGCATCTAGGTGCTTTTGTGAGTCGAGCCTCCCTTGGGAGTTTTTGGTTTTCGTTCATTCAGTCAACTTTGGGATTGCTTCCTTGCATTCGTTTGACAGTTGTCTATCATTTTATAGTGCTTTTTGAGTGACTGATTTCGTTTTCATTCGAATTCTGCTTCGCTTCATTTTGGGCCTAGATTACGCGGCTCATTAGTGTCTTTGGGACTTTTCTTGGTTTTGAGAGACTTTTGGTCGATTTGAGGTCTGATTGTTTGTGACATTGAGTGAAATCTTCTTGTTTTTGCTCTCTTATTATCATTTCTCAAATTTCTTCTCATCTGTTTTCGGTTTGTTTAGTGCATCTAGCTCTCAAACATTGAAAATATAAAAAATCTCTTTTTCTTTTGATTGATTAGTGCAAATTAAAATCTTTTCGGTGTTATTAGTAATTAGTGACTTTGAAAGAAAATTTTTTAGTTTCATTAGCTGCATTAGAGATATCACTGGTCGTCTTCCGATAATTTTGTTTGTGTAAAAAGCTCTTAACTCTTCCATAGCTAGCTTTCATCGAACGAAATGATATACTGTGGCATGTAGTTCTGCATTTAGGAGATTTTTGAGACATCACATTCGTTAGGGCCTGAAAACTGAAACGTAATTGAAGATAAACTTTAAAATCTACCCAATTTACACTAAGGCAGCATTGAAATCTAACGAAACACATTTAGAGGTCTAGGCTAGAGACGTGTTCCGGCGTCTTAAAACCTAGTAGTTTCCGTTCGCCTTTTGGCTTTAGACAGCACTAGTACGGACTTGTGCTCCCCGTACCGTCGCGTATATAAAGGGAGACCCCACTAGGTTTCAATCTTTTATCCATAGGAAGCCGATTCTTCCGCCCTATACCCGTGATACACCAGACACAGCATTAGGGGAGATTGCCTACACGTACGGAAAGTCCTTGGTCGATTTCTCTTTCATTATTGGAACCAAGGTGTATATTGCAGTTCACGGTTATTTGGTACACCCTTTTGCCTAGTATTCTTGAGTAGTCATTTGATCTTTTCTGACTCCCTAAATTTGAAAGGATCACCAAGCGCTTGTCCTTTCACGCTTGTGTCAAATCTGAAAGAGATAGAGTCACCTTTTCGACCGTTTCTCGACTCTTAAAACATGAAACGGTGAAGTTTCTTATTTTTCAATGTGGTAAAAATTAATCACCCATGATCACACGCCTTGTTAAATCTTGCTTGTTGACCGTTTGATTGTGTGTCTTGACTCTTTTTCAGCCCCATGTGTGGTTTTGAGTTTTGATGGCAACTTTTTTGGATTTTACCAACCAAGGAATCCCCTCAGATGGGAATCCTGGTCATTTTCCTCCTTTTGGGAATGTTGGTGCTCCCTACATGGCAACATTGTCCCTCCCTGGGTTAATTGTTGGGTTGCCTATTTGGTTGTTTTCAACCTCTATGGTCCTGAATGTCTCCACTACTGTTCAATCAGTTCCTCCGCTGGAACAACATCATGTTGATCCCCAGGTGGACCTCTCCCCTTCTTCGCCTGTTTCTGCGTCCCCCTCTTCTACTTCGCCTGGTCAAAGTCTGGATTCGAGTAACCAGGTGGCTAAGAAGAAGAAGAAGAAGAAGTCTGATAAAAGAGAGGCTAAAGCTGCCACTACTGTTTCTGAAACATATCCTCTTGATATACTTTCCAACCCTCCACGGAAAGTCAAGTTCCCCTGCATGTTGTGCACGGGAGACTATCTTCTTCGAGACTACCCTGGCATTCCCAAGGTGCTTGAAGCATGGTCCAATGGCCGTCCGTCGTTTCCTTTGACTTCCGAGAGCCAGGTTGGGGGCACGTCTTCAACTGGTGTTGATAAGGCTCCTGAGAAGCAGGGTAATATCACCAATCCCTGCAAGTTGTGTGAAGGGCACCATTTCATTCACCTTTGTCCTTATATGGATGAAGCCAAGTGAGTTTTGGACAACCCAACTATTTCCACACCATGCCTCCCAGCTGGTTATAAACAGCTCTCTTTGATTCTTCCACCTATTGATGATACGATTGGTCAAAAATCATCTTTGGTTGATCCCACTCCCTCAGAAATTCGAATTCAAGAATCCGTCCCTGACTAACCATTGTTCATGGGATTGATTGAGCTGGCCCCATCCGCGGTGCACCAAGTCTTTTTTGTCGAGAGTGGACCTCACATCCCTCATGTTCTTCTGGTTTCTTCAGATTCTTCGGACTTGGAGAAAGATTCTCCTGTCCCTATACCTCAGCAAGCAGTTCCTCCACCTACCGTGATGGAGGTTCCGGAGGATACTCCTCTTGCCTTCGAGATGGAGGTCATGGAGGAGGCTCTTGCTTCCGTAACATCAGGGGAAGACCTTCTCCGTTCGATGGTAGCCCCTCCGAGTAGTTTGGTCGCTTCCTTTGATTGGAGTCGATTTGCAAGATTCTGTCTTCCGTCTTATGTGCCTTTCGAGATCATAGTACAGGCTCTTGGTCTGGTCATACCCAGCACCATTATAGACGAAGGCGCCTTTGTTAGTATTCTATCCTCAACTACCTGGCAAGCTTTTGGTTCACCGCCGCTCGCGCCCGTTACGCAGAATCTGTTGACATTCAATAGAAGAACGAGTCAACCTTTAGGGATCCTTCCAAGGTTACCCATTACTTTGGGAGGTAAAATCATCCATATGGACGTGATGGTCGTTCTAGGCCCCTTGGATTTTAATCTGCTCCTGGGGTGCGATTACACCTATGCCATGGGAGCACTCGTCTCCTCCCTTTTTCATGTGGCCTGTTTTCCGCATGAAGGATGGATCATGACCATTGATCAGCTTTCATTCTTTGGTCCTGATGTGGTAGCTGGCCCACCATCATCCCTTCCTATTTTTTATCCACCCATTGTATCTGCCCCACCACAGGTCAACTATGTGGCTACCTACCCTGCGCCCACACTCAGTGACGACGTCGTCGTGCATAGTGTCCTGGGGGCATTGGGTCCTGATTTCCAAGATGTCGTTCTCCCACCTGGTGCGGGACTCTTGGAAGCCATGACTTCTCGTTCATCATGACGAGTAGTCTGTCGGAGCATGGTTTGTTTCCTTGTGTCAAGCTCCTTAAAATATGAAATCAAGTCTGTCAGAGCATGGTTCTTTTCCTGTGTCAAGCTCCTTAAAAAATGAAATCGAGTCTGGTCGGAGCAGAGTTCCTTATCTTGTGTCAAGCTCCTTAAAAAATTAAACAAGGTTGTCGGAGCATAGTTCATTTTCTTGTGTCAAGCTCCTTAAAAAATGAAACAAGCTGGTCGGAGCATGGTTCTTTTCCTGTGTCAAGCTCCTTAAAAAATGAAACCAGGTCTGGTCGGAGCAGAGTTCCTTGTCTTGTGGCAAGCTCCTTAAAAAATGAAACAAGGTTGTCGGAGCAAAGTTCCTTGTCTTGTGCCAAGCTCCTTAAACCATGAAACAAGGTGTCTTGAGGATAGTTCTTTTAATGTGTCAACCTCGTTAAAATAATGAAACACGTTCCCGTTCAATTCGAGTCTTTCTCTTGGTCTCGTAATTTGAACCTTCACTCCATCTACCTTTCATATGGATTGAAGCTTAGGGGGCATGTACCTCGAATTGAGTCACCATGCTGGGGGCATGCTAACTTTTTCAAGCATAGTTTGTTTCCGTTTCAGGCTTGTGTAAAAATGAAACCGGTTTCAAGCATAGTTTATCTTTGTTTCAAGCTTGTGTAAAAATGAAACCAACTTCAAGCAGAGTTTTTTGATTTCAAGTTTGTGTAAAAATGAAACCATCCCCACTTTACCTCTTGTGATTGCCATTTTATCAGCCTTTTTTGCCAGATGAGCCTTGGTTTTCTCACTCCATCGTCACTATCTGCTTGGCTGATCATATGCCTTCACTTGGTTGTTTTACCCATTCCTGAGGAACCGCTGCAATGAGTGGTCTTTGTTAGCCAACCTCTCAACCTTTACTTGTTCTGAGCAGTTCCACCACTGGAACCAGTAGCTACCCTTTATACCACTCGTTCCTCCAGGAGGAGTCAACTTTCAGCTCTTTTCTGACTCTCTGAACATGAAAAGATTGTCGAGGCCCTTGTCATTTCTATCTCGTTAAACTGGCTGCGAATCGACATTTACCCAGTATACGTTTACCCCTTTTTCGGGCTGGGATGGATTATTTACGAAAAAGGAATACCCTAGCCTATCACGACTAGGAGGTTTTCTCAGATATTTTTTTCTACCTTTTCGGGTCTAAGAAACTATTTACGAAAAGGGACCGTTGGATTTTACTTTTCCGCTGTCTTTTCAAACCCTCTAAACATGAAAAGACGTCGAGTTCTTCCTTTGTCAGACTCGTTAAACCCTGATGACATTGGAGTTAGTCGTGATGACGGTATTCGAGTTCCTCCTTCCTAGGGCTTGTTAAATGTACTAGGATGGATTCACCCGAAGGGCGGACTTATATTACAAGCATATGCTATCCCCTTCAAGCTTGTTATCAAAAATAATTGGGGTACTCACCAGAAATGGTGGGGGAAAATGGAACCAGCATCATTGTCGTGTCGGCAGTATGTCGCTCTTGAACATGGCACTTGTCTGCATTCGTGTCGGGTTGGGGACATCTCATCTCGTTCTTCACTTGCCTCCGTGGGTTTGGATAATCCCTTTTGACCTCTCATCTGCTCATTGCCTCGTCACCATGACCTATGATCCGTTGATGTCCGTCTGCAGATATGTGTCGTTATGTGTTCAAGAAAATTACGACCTCATGATAGCAGGCCTTCCTGATTCTCATATGATTCACAAAAAAAACCTCATGTTCCTGTCTAATCATAGGTAATCTTAGAAACATTCTTGTTCGCCAGGTAAATTCTTCTGTCAACAGCTCATTATGAAGCTGATCAAAAGACTAACTCCTTGTCATTGTGGAGAACTGTACGCCTCAATAAGCCCGAGGTTCGTCGCATTAAATAGGTTTTCATCATTGACATAAAATCGAGTGATCCTATGGATGTTCGATCGTCGACTCATTAATTCTTTAAAACAAGCCAAGTTGTACCTTTAATGCAACAGGGGCCATCGTCATTATTGGTGGTTCCTCTCGCATCTGTTAACAGCTCTCATCATTGGCTGGTAATCAGGCGATGTTCTTGCATGTTCGACTTCAGCTCACATATTCGCATTCTTGAACTTGTACTTTGTTTGGGTCGAGATGGAGCGCAAGACCCTGGATTGTGTCTGTTGTAATCCAGGCTGCGATACTGTGGATTATTATGATTATTTACATGAATCACTAATGGCTGTGACCATACCTGAGTCTATTTATCAATCCTCACTGGATGGCTGCGTCCATGCCTTGGATCTATATTATTGTAAACTCTGTTATGGATGGCTACGCCCATACCACGTATATATATCATGTATCTGAGACATCAGTTGTTCTTCGCTCCGCAGGTTTTCCGATGGCGGTGTTTTCGGTCGGCATGTTCTCGTAAAGCATTTCACCCCTCTCTCTGGAACCTCGTAGCACAGAAACTGTCTGTTTACACGACGGTGTGCCGTCTGCCATTCTGTCTCCGCGTTGGAAGGCTCATTGGCGAGCACCAGCCCGGGGGGGGAAGACTTGTGCACCATTTGCATCTCTTGAAGATAGGCACCATTGCCACGAAGACATCTCACGAAGCCTAAAAGCAAGCTCTTCTTCCATTGGCGCGGTTCCACAGTTCAGCCCTCGTGCCAAGGGGGAAAATCCTCCAAAGAGGGCGTGCCAATTGGCACTCTGTCATAGAGCCACACCTACGCCAACCATATTAAGAGGTGTTTTTTTAAAATAAATGGCGGAGGTTTCATCCTAACAAATTCCTGGACTGATATCTATCCTGAGTTGGGAGGTTTGGCTACAGATTTCCATAGAGAGGAAGTGGTTTGCCACCTCTCATGGAAGCTTCCTTGATGATAGGGCCAATCCCATAATTATAGGGATCCCAACTCCCCTTCCTCCATCTATAAAAGTTTGCTCATCTCCTTTGCAAGCTAGTTCCCAAGAGCTTTCACATCCTTATGCTGCAAGAGCCTTCTTGATTCCCTTAAGGCCAAATCCAAGCAAGGAGACTATTGTCAAGTATCCGGAGAGAGAGGCTTGTCCCATCCTTGACAGGATTTATCGAGACATGTTTTGCTGACGACCCGCCAAAGGAGAATTCGGCGTTGAAGCTATGGTTGTATTCTCTTTTTGACTCATTAATGATAAGCGACTATCGGTTATGGTTCCACTCTTGTTCTTGATTATGTTCATGAGTTATGTCCTCTTCTACTGACATATAGTTGTATATACTAGATTTTATGTGTGCGTTTGTGTTGTTTCTTGCATGTGCAAGTGTCCGATCACGGAGATCGTGAGGATTGTGATCTGCCAGGGTGAAGGAACGGGAGCACCACCTCTTCTACAAACGACAGCGTTGGATTCTAGGTAAGCCTTCATCGCAAGTCGGTTTATTTACGATTAGGAACCTGCACTGTAGCGTGTTTGATTGTTGCTAGACCCGATCTAGGCTAGTATGGATCGCCTCTGTCCGCAGAGGGGATTTACCTCTTCAACATTCCTTCAATTTGACCAAGACACCTTCGCTCCAATTGAATATTTTTGGCGCTATACATTCTACCCCATACTGCATGTATGATCTGCTTGCCACATGTAATGTCGAGTTGCCTGCCAATCTTGCTATGATGAATAAGATCCTTCTCAAAGGTATTTGGGTCACATCCTTTATATTAATATTTATGTCCCTAGTAGGAATGGCTCAAGGTCTACAGTAGGTAGAATTGTAATATTTCTTCGTCTCATTGCCACTTCTTCCACCTAGAAGAAATATGGGGGCACCTTGCTTTGACAATCCTGCCATAAAGTAAATATCATCTACCTGTATCTCGAGTATATTTTTCCCAAACCTGAATTTTTGTGCCTGAACATCCCATGAATGCACAAGGTACTTTAACCAATCCATTTCTTTCCTCATACCAGGAATCCAAAATAATTTTAACAACTTGCAATTTTTAAGCATTCGAATGGTAGCAGGGTTGTTTGTCACATTTAAATCTTGTAGGTTTTAACCTTGAATATAAACTATCTACAAACAAATTCTTAAAAACAAAAAATAAACAATAACGAGAGCATAAAACATAAAACATATATACACAGATATTTTCCCCCTAGATCCAAAATCAGGACTACCAACTTGATTTTTCATTATATTCCTTTTATTGTTACACACATATATATACATGCCAACAGCATTCGTAAACCCCATTCCATTAACCCTGGAGTAGAACATAACCTTAGTTCCCTTGACCCGATCTACAAAATACTAGGGGTCGAAAACCATCATGCCCCAAAACCATGTGCAAACCCATGCACAAAACCATAGGCAGGTCCACCCACCATGTGCGACTAGTTGTGGAAAGAATATAACACATACCCAACATTCTCCCACTTGTTGTTTTTTTTCTGCAGAGGGCCAAAGGAGAGCTTAGCCATTAGTCCAGCCCTACAACACCCATTGTTTCTCTACACCAAGAGAACTTCTAAGTGCTCATAGACTTTGTCAATGCATCTGCAACATTCTTCAAAGTGTCCACCTTTACCAACAACACCTTTTTATCCTCAACCATGTCTCTCACAAAGTGATATTGAACATCAATGTGCTTTGTCTTTGAATGATAAGAAAGGTTCTTAGTCAAGAAAAATTTACTTTGGCTATCATATTCTATCCTTATATCTCTCTACACCAACCCCATACTTGAACACAATCTCTGCAACCAAATTGCTTCCTTGCTTGCATGAGTGGCTGCCATGTATTTTGCCTCTGTAGTTGAAAGAGACACTACAAACTGTATTTTACTCATCCAACTAACTGCACCACCAAATAGGCTAAACACATACCCACTTGTAGATCTTATTTTTTCTATATCTCTAGCCCAGTCTACATCAACAAAACCATGGATTTCTAAAACTGTGTCCAATCCTGGTCTTCCCTGGTAGCACAAACCATAATCACTAGTGCAACACAAATATCTAAAAACCCACTTCACTGTTGTCCAATTCTCCTTCCATGGTTTTAACATAAACCTGCTTAATACTCCCACTGCATGTGCAATGTCTAGCCTAGTACAAACCATTGGTCTAGTATATCTAGCTACCCACTACACTTGCATATGGAACACGGGACATATCCTTGTCTTCTTCTTGTGTCTTGGGAAATTGTTCAGAAGATAGCTTTACACCTACAGGAATAGGAACATTCACTGGTTTACTATCTTGCATATTGAACCTATGCAATATTATCTCGACATAATTCTTCTGGTTTAACCATAGCTTCATATGTGCCCAATCTCTCTTAATTTCCATGCCCAAAATATAGTTTGTAGCACCAAGATCCTTCATGTTGAATTTAGAGAACAATTGGGTCTTCAAACCCTGGATAATTTCTTTGTCATTTCCAACCAGCAACATATCATCCACATAAAATACCAAATAAATAACACAGTCACCAATTAATTTAAAATAAACACAGTGATCCTCTTTGCTTCTGGTGAAGCCAAGTCCCCATATATAGGTATCAAATTTCTGATACAACATCCTTGGTGACTATTTTAACCCATACAGAGACTTTTTTAACCTGCATACCAGTTTCTTCTTACCCTTCACCGTAAAGCCTTTAGGTTGCTTCATGTAGATCTCCTCTTCCAGATCCCTGTGAATAAATTTTGTCTTCACATCCATATGTTCTAACTCAAAATCAAATGTAGCAGCAGCTAAAAAAATTAATATAATAGAGCTAACCTTGGCAATAGGAGAAAAAATTTCACCAAAATCAATTCCTAACACCTGGGAATAACCTTTTGCTACCAATCGAGCATTGTATTTCTCCACCTTGCCTTCTACATTCATCTTCTCCTTAAACACCCATTTTCTCCCAATGGGCTTCCTTCCAGCCGGAAACTCCACCAGATCCCATGCCTCATTTTTGTGCAAGGATTCCATTTCATCAACCATGGCCTCCTTCCATAGTTTTCCATCCTTCGAATCCATTGCCTCCCTGACATTTCTCGGATCATCATCAGTGATAGTTAAATAAAAATTTGAACAAAAAGCAGGTGGACTATACCTTTCTGGCTGCTTTATTTCCCAAACTTATCTTCTCACAGTTGGAGTTTGTGGCTCTTCCTCTTCTTAATCTTGTTCTGTAGTAGAGTCTGATTAATCCTCTTTTAGCTCAAAATCTATCTTCTTAAGTTCCTTTGGTAGGAATTCATGTTTAACAACATATTTCACCTCTCTAAACACCACATCTCAGTTGTACACATACTTTCCTGTTTATGGGTTCCAAAGCTTGTAACCTTTTAAACCATCCTTATACCCAATAAAGATGCACCTTTCAGATTTATTGTCCAACTTGGTCCTTTTCTCCTTTGGAACATGTACATATGCATCACATCGAAATACCCTCAGATCTGAAAGATATGGTTTCTTACCATTCCATACCTCATGTGGAGCCTTATCCTCCAACACTGATGAAGGTGATATGTTAACCAGGTAACATACAGTCTCCACTGCCTCTGCCCAGAATTATTGTCCCAACTCAGTACCACTGAGCATGATTCTTGCCTTTTCCATCAGCATTCTGTTCATTATTTATGCAACAACATTTTTCTGAGGTGTGTATGGAGTAGTCTTATGCCTTGATATACCACACTTATTACATAAATCTTCAAATTCCTTCTTGCAGAACTCTCCACTATTATTTGTCCTCAGCACCTTTATCTTCTTCTTTGCCTAGTTTTCCACCAGAGCCTTAAATTTTTTAAATGTGTCAAATACTTCAGATTTATTTCTCAAGAAATATATCCATGTATTCCTTTAGAATTCATATATGAATGAAACATAGTACACAGACTTGCCCAGTGATGGAACCGACCCAGGTCCAAACTTATCACTGCGCACAAGCTCTAATATCTTTTTCACCCTCTTAGCACCAGAAGGAAAACTCACCCAATTATGATTCCCATATACACAATGTTCACATAAATTTAAATCCATAGATAAATTATACATACCTTCTACCATACCATTACCATGCAATATATGATGGCCCTTTCCTCTAATATGCCCAAGGTTTGATGCCATAGCATGGTATTTTCTCCAAAGACCACTAGGCTTTCCGCTCCACTTTCAAGAACCATAGAACTATTGCACCCATCAATAATAGTGCTACCCTAAAGCTTGTACATAGTTCCAATCCAAAATCCCCACATTAATACCGTGCTCCCCAAACCATCTTGCTGGTATCTTTCTTGAACATTGTTTTTACACCTGCATCATCCATCTTGCTTACAGAAATCAGATTTCTGGCCAATTCAGGAATATGCAAAACACCAATAAGTGTTCTAATCCTTCCACCTTGTAGCTTCATCTTGAATATTCCATGTCTGGAAATTATAGCCTTCCTATCATCCCCTAAGAAGACATCACCACCATCATACTTCTCATACTTGCAGAACCACTCCCTATGGGGAGTGAAGTGAAAGGATGCACCTAAGTCAATCAACCATGCCTCATGATCTACATGTGTATTTGAATAAGAAGCCCAATACACATCCCCATATTCATATGAGGTGGTTTTTTCCTCTGCATAAGGAGCATCATTAGATATGATTCCTTTATCAAGAGATTTAGATCTACAGTCCTTTTTGAAGTTCCCTTCCTTTCCGCATTTCCAGCACACCTTTACAGGCTTTCTTGGAGATTTAGACCTCCCTCTAGATTTATATCTCCCACTCAAAAAATTATCTTTGTTTATATTTTGGGGCCTTCCTCATACAGAAAAGGTATTTTCATTGCTACCTATTGTCATAACCAGACTATCCCATGAATCTAGTAGAGAACACAACAAATTGATGCACTTCTCTTCATCTGATATTTTAATATCAACAGATGAAAATTGAATTATCATAGTATTGAAGATGTTCAAATGCTCTGTCATCGAGTCTCCATCCTTCATACTCAGGTTATACAGCTTTTTCCATAGGAACGATTTATTCACTAGAGACTTATATTCTTACAAAATCCCTGTAATATGCCAAAATGGGAAAAGCAAGAATATAGTGCATGAATATGAAAATAGCAGCAATTATTAACACCTCACATGTGAGACAAATGATATATCCATGATATTATGTATAACAGCAATAAATAAGTACAAGATCTTGGGGATCAAGCCCCTCAAGATAGGAAAAAGGAACCTCCAATGCCAAAATGCACCCAAAACATGTAATACACTACTACACAAAGTACTGAAGCAAGCACAGCGCAGTTTTAGTGACTAATATTGCAGTTGGAACATATATATAAATGGATCTAATAAGATCATGCTCATATAGGGCCAAAAATGGAGATCTATGTTCCTCAACACTTTTCCAAGACAACCCAGGAAGGGTTTCCGGAAATACACTAAATATGAATGGTGGATCTAAAGCCCTAGGGCTAAATATGCACTACAACTGAAGCACATAGAAGGAGGTGGTTGAATCTGATGTAGATCTGAAATAATTCCTCTAAAAATACTCTCTTTGATGAAATATCTCATGATGGTTTTCATAAGGGGCGCATAATTGTTCAATAGATGAGAAAAGGGGAAAATAGCCTTGCATTCATTTTGGTAAGCTGGTTTCAAGAAGGGCTTGTAGTGGTCTAGGTCCAAATAGGCTTTTTTGAACCATTTCTCACCAAGATAGGGAATCTTGGTGGCCCTTGACACTGACCTAGGAGTGAGAAGAAAATCAAGGCCTATTATGTGAACATGTTTCCCTTGCAGCCTCAGGGCAAACAATTGTGTAAAGGGAGGGTGATTTGTGACCTCCTGGACCTTTTGGCAAAAATCAAGGCACCCTACCTCATGAAAGTTGAAAAGGATTGAAGGGTAATCGTTTAACTCTTTAGTTGTAGTAGGCTCAAACCTTTTGTGAAACCCACCCTTGCTGACCTTCCTTGGAGGCATGTTTTGCTCACTGCTCTCTTTACTTGTCTTATCAGAATAAGTCTTTGATTAAACTAGGTTTTTCTTCTTTAATCAATTCTTTTCTCTTTAACAACTATGTTTGGCTTCTTAATCAAAATAGGCCTTTAAACTGATAATAATCCCTTTCTACTCAAACACTGCTTTTTCTTTTTATTTAGCAAGCAAGAAACCCTTGAAAACAACTATGTTTCCCCTTTTGAAATCATTGTTTTCTTCTTTTAAGTTTTTATTTCAAAATATTTTTATGACCAAAATTAATACACAAGGGCATGAGAAATACCTTTGAAATCTTCCTACTATGTTTGAAAAACCCAAATTCTGAGAAAAAAATGGCCTTTTTCACTTTTGGAGACCTTAGGAGGGGTGCTACGCTCCTGTGCACAGGCGCGTAGCACCTGTATGCTGATGTGTGTCGAGCCAGGCACCTTCTGAACGTCGGGCAGGGTAGGTTGGTCAGAGTAGACAGGCACATCACACTATCTCACAAGCGTGTCTCACCGTGTGTAAAATCCTTTGAAGGGATGCTACAAGCACGTCGTGTCCTGCTACAGGCGCGTCGCATCTTAAAAAATTTGCAAGTGACCTGCCTAGGGTTCGAAAAAAAATGCTTCTCCTCTGTCAGTTTCCCAATAGAAAGTAGAACATGCACTTTGAGAATTTTTATAGCTATTTTTAAAATGCTTTTGAATGTTTTTCTCTTCCTTTGGTGATTTTTCATTTTTTCCTTTGTGCTTTTGGAAAGACAAGGTGGCAACCCTTTTTCCAAATGCTTTATATCTTTTAAGTTGTCCTTCTCAAAACCGTGATGTGTTTATCTTTGCCACATCATTCAAGGATGGTCTTTTATCAAAAAGTCCCTTTTTTTTAAAAATAGTTGTTTTTCCATAGGTGAGTTTTAGTCATTTTTTAAAACCAATTGTTTGTGCTTAAAAACCATCTGAAAAACACTATACTTATCCTTGGAAGGCTGTCTTTAAACCTGATAACTGTGTTATGCCCTTTCCTAGATTTTGAGAGGTATACATCATCAAAACTATTCTTTTGCTTTGGTTTATTACTAGAATGAACTCTTTCAAACACAATATCTCTCAAACTTGCCCATTACTGACAATTTTTCTTAAACACAATGTTAATACTTGGAGATTTGACCCTTTGCTTATTTGTGAAGGAGGCCATAAGAATTTTTTGATGACCCTCTGCTCATTTTGAAAGAGGTCCTATTAAACATAAAAACTTCATCCATCTCAACATTGTGCCTTGTTTTGTAATATATATCTTTGCTTTGCACCATATCACTGTGAATTTTTTTAGGGAGTAAACAATGTGATTGGTACATGGGGAGTGCTTACTACTAGACATTTTTGAACTAACTCTTTCCCTTGACTGTGTTTTCAGGGGTAGTGAAATTGTTTGTGACAGTATTTCAAAGTTTAGTTCATGATAAGGTATAAGAAGTAGCTGTCCTTCTTATACTCTCATCCTAGTTTCCTAACTTTTCTTTGGAGCTCTTCTTGTCAAAGACTGTCCTTCTTCTTGAAACAAAGAAACTTGTAATGCTAGGTCACCCTTATGAGAACTTGGGCAGTGCTACCTTTGGATTTAATCATGGAGTGTTGAGCATCACTTGGTCCTTTGTATTTATTTACCTTGATGAATGACCAATGTCTTCAGGCACCCTTTGGATTTAAACCAAGTACATTTGTTGTTCTTTACTTACTTCTCTCCATCTGATTCTTGATGGCAAACTATTTTAGTATGAGAAAATTATTAAGTTTGTTCCTTTTCTCCCATTTTCACATTGATCATCACTCAATTACACCCGTATAGAGATGTAAAAATAGATGCTTTTGAACTTTGGAGGGCTTCTTTGGTGTTTCATGGAGATCATGCCTGATCTAATCATATTTCTTCAGATAGGGAAACTCCTTCTCTTTTCCTGATTTGAACATTAGTGAGCCTTGCTAGAATGAAAACAAGTAACCTGTTAGTGGTGTATTACCTAAGGCTGAATCAATGTATTGTTTTGCAGAAAAGGAAACAATTGATGGCTAACAGGTACTAGACATAAAATTTTTGGCTTAGGATAATTTAGTCAAGGAAAATTTCCCTAAACACCACCACCTAGACTTAGAGACAATTTGTCACAGATTTTGAATATTTCCTTAGTCATGATCAGGTTATCATATGATCTAATGATCAGTGGGAGAAGGACAGGTGTTTTGTCAAATGCTGGATAATGAGACTTATGAAAACAGGGGATTTTGATATCAGAGAGACAGAACCTATGACAGCTATAGACAGGGAGACTTTGCTGAATTGTGATAGGTAGGGAAAATGAAAAATATTCTCATCATAGGCTGAAAAGGAGGGGTACGAAGACAAAAATTTGTTTGAGGTGTTTTCTGGATGACAAATTGACGGATTAAGATTAGCTTCTAGAAAACTCGGCCAAGGAATCTAGTCATCAAAACATGCAAAAATAATGATGACTAACAGTGGCTCCATTTGGGGAGGGCAGCTCCTTTTCAGGAGGTGTCCAGAATTGCAGATCTCTAGCTTGTGAAGACCAGTGCCCTATTCATCGGCTCAAATTTCTCTCTTTCTTGATGCTATTTCTGAAAATTTACAGCATGATTAGCGAAAACCTCATCTCTACCTACCCAGCTATATTTCCTAGCATTTTTTCTTCTTTGGGTGCATTTGGACTAGCAACCCTTTGACATGACATTTTTTTTTAAAGTGAAAACACTATCTACTTCTACAATTATATCTTCCAGGAGTTCAGATTAAACTAATGAACTCCTTTGATTCTCTACATGCTAGATCGACTGTCAAGATTAAGGTGTTTGACAGGATTTCATTCACTAAACTAAAACATGAAATTGAAAAATGACCAAATCAGGATTAGACGGTCTGATTTGTCATGTGTTTGTGGCATAAAAGACAAGCTGCACAAATATTATTTTCACACAAAATGAGATTTAGAAAAATCAGGGCTAGGATACATAGTTTGTTTTTTATCCCTATTTTCCTCTTTGGTTCTGCTTTGAGCGTGTGGAACCAGTATCTTTTCCTAATCCACTTTCATTGATAAGTCAAGCTTACACAATTTTTACTATCACTTCTTTTACTAACTTATCAGCAATCAATTTAAAACATGTTTAGTTATGATTAGGCTAGATAACTGAACAAGACATCCTTTGAGCACTAGTAGTGGCATTTCGACTTGCGCACTTTCAGCATGACTATTTTTTTTTTTGGGTATCGGGTTGTACCATTTCTTTAGAATCTGCCCTCTTTTTCTACTTTTCCTATTGTTTTTTGTATTTTTTATCTCTACTTTTTCTTCAAACAATCTAGGACTAAAAATATGCTCACAAGGCTGAGCTTATTTTTCACACCTATATATCTATCCTAATCTAACCTATACACAATATACATTCATTTAGTGAAATCTCTTTTCCAACAAATCCAATCAAGTAGATGATTCCATGAGGGGTTTTGTGTTAGCATTTTGAGAGTGTTGAAGAAATGAAAAGGCCACTTCCACCTTAATTGTTTTCGAACAGTAGTGCCCAAAATTTTTCTCACACTTTGCAACAGAATGTTCTGGGCGGAACACACTACTCCTTCAGATTTCTCAAGGAAAAAAACAAATGGATCTTGGAATAATACTTGATCTAGAGGATTTGATATATAAGCTTCATTCAGGACTACTCTTTCTTCCACTTGGCTATGTTTGGGACTCTCTTGGTAAAGAAACTCTTCCCCTTGCTCATGATCACTTGAACTGTCAGACTCATCATATATTGCAGTGTAGTCTTCTTTCCAAGCTGATGTGTTCTGATTAAGTGGATTGAAAACTGTGTGAAGGTCACCATGTTGATGAGTAGGGATACTCTTTGGTAACAAATATTCCAGAGAAATAAGAGCAACAACTTTCTTGTGATCATCAATTTTCAAGCCTTCATTTGCTTCCAAATTTTTTGAGCTTTCCTCATCACTGTCATAGCTACTATGTATTGGTTGGTTACCTTCCTCAAGTTGATGAAACTAAGCTTCCTCCCAAAAATCAAGTGCCGAGTACCCTGCAAAGTTAGCTTCTGTTTGGAAATCATCATCATTATCAACATATTGATCAAACTTTGGAGAATCATTAATATAATTAATTTCACCAACCATACATATTGGACTATCAGATTTTTTTTCTTTGAATTGATCTATAAATCTATTTTCTGCTATGTGATAGTTAAGATCAGGAGAAAAATTAAGAGAGGTTGGCTGTATGTGTATGAGTTGATCTATCTCTTCTTCAGTTAAAAAGGGAGGCATTTTTATCTCTCTTTGGATATAACTACAATAAAGAGGATAAATGTCTTTTTGGGCCTCACCTATGAGAGATGATGAATCATCACTTGTGCCTTTAGAGAGATATTGTGGGTTCTCTTTCATTTCTTGATTGGTTTCCTCCTCAACCAAATTTTTTTGGTGTTTGGGACAATAAGCATGGGATTCATGAGTTGCCTCTGATAGATTCTTAGGTGGCCAATTTTCTTGTATGAACTGAAATGAGTCAAAGCATAAAGGTATAGATCCTACAGTTTTTTATTTTTATTTTATTTCAGATTTTTTGATTTCAAGATGGTTGATTGATTCTTCAGAGCGCTCCTCTATGTTTTTATTTGCAACTTGTTCATTAGGCACATTTTGTTTGTTACTCTTTTCTTGTAATGGTTGAGTATGTTTTTCCCGAGGAAAAAGTGTAGGTTGGTTTGAATAAGCAGAATTAACCTTAAATTTGTGTCTTTCTCTTTTCCTGTTAAGTAGATGCATCAGTTTGTTGAATGTATCTATCAATATTTCCAACTTTTCCTCTGAAGAGATTGGTCTCTCTTGATTTGCTTTGTCTTTCTCTATTATTCTTAGTTGTGCCTCCCTATTTAGTATGTTGACTTCCAAATCAACTGCTATCCTTTGCATTTCTTCCAGGGTCAAAGGATCTCTTTCTCTTATCCAGAAAACCTTCTCTGGGTCAAAAGAACTTGGGTAGTGCAAGAGAGCCCATCCGAGGTGTGGCTTTATGTTAGCAGGCATTGCATGGTATACTTTATTGAACTGGGCTGAAAAGTCTTGTATTGCCTCCCCTGGTTGTCTTTTTAAATGATTGTATTACTCTATGATGAGAAATTTATTACCCATGACCACCCACCTATCTAGGAATATTTGAGTGAACTGATGAAAATTGGTAATGCTTGCAGCTGGAAGGTCCTTAAACCAACTCTTATTTTTTCCTTGTAATGATAAGGAAAACATTCTAATAAGCACATCATCTTCTTCTATTTCAAAAATGTCAAGTAAATTCTCAAGATTTTGGATGTGTTCTTCAGCGGTGACTTTTGAGCTTTCTCCATAAACTCTGGATAATTTATTTTGAAGATTTGCAGGGAGGACTCGGAAGATGGGAGGTAAAACTAGAGGCTTGTATCTTTTTGGGACCTTTGTGGATATAGGTAGTGTAAAAATAGATTTATGACTGTTTGAGGTTTCAGCCAGAGTGGGAAAGGTAGCATGGGGCTCATTTTTAACTAGGTTTTACATAGGCGAATCTAGCTGGGTAAGCATAGGTGTATAAGTCTGCTCATGGTCTGAAATTTGAGGCTTAGATTTTCGAGGTTTGAGAAATTTCCAATGATCAATGTAGATCTCATCAGTGTATTCTTGATCAGGCTCAAATTAGGATAGAACATATTTATAGATAAAAAATAATAATTTCTTGAATCCAACTAAGGCCTGAGTGCTTTTTCTTTCTAGGATGATTGGTCATGTTTTAGGTTCTTCCTCCAATGGAGTCTTTAGGTCTATTGAGATTTGTGGAGTCGCCAGGTGGATATTTTAGTTTTTTTTGAAGATATATGTCTATGATCCACCACCAATAACTGATAAAAAACCAATCTAGGGATTTTTTGGGGTTTTCTGAGTTCCTATATGTAGCCCTAAGCTTTGTAAGAGTGTTCTATAGTTGAATCATCATTTTTCTAAGATGGTGAAAGAGCTAGTTTCTACTCTTCATACAACACTTAACTTTTCTAAGTTTGACCGAGACTTTGAGATTTCCTAAGGGATACCTAGGATTTTCTGACTCAAGGTCCCACCGTGATCGCCATTATGTTAGAGAACGGTGGGATGGATCAATAGGATAGCATGCTCAATTTGACTGGGGTTTTCCATGAGTCTTGAAATATATTCAGATTGACATGAACTTAAAAAATTCCCACCGTGATCGCCATTATGTTAGGGTCCCGTGATTTGGCAGATTGGTAAACCAAATGACAGGGTAACATCAGACCAAGCTTTGGAGTCCTAGGGCCTAGCCTTCCTGGACTCAAAGAGGGCTCTCTCTATTATGCAAAGGAAGTAAACTTGTTTGCTTTTGTATATTTGATTTTAGGCTAGTTGCTAAGTATGTTTTGGTTTTTTTTGGGTTTTTTTAGGGGAAATGATCAAAGGATAAATAGATAAAAAGTTTGTCAGATCAACTAGGCTATGGGGTTGAAAAGGTCGAGACTGTCTCAATGATGGACAAAGTATTACTACAGGGCCGATTTGTTCAGGATAAATGGATTCTTTGGATGTAATTGAAATGAGATGGACATTAATTTTGTGAAATACAAAGAGATTTTAAGCATAAATAGCTTAAACAACAAGCATTCATGTGGTAGGGCTAACCATTAATCACTATGAATGAAACTCAAACTAATAAATGCAGAAAATAAACAATCCAGTGATACATGGAAGTATAAGACCATATAACTTTGGGAAAATCACCTTCAGACTTTTGGGAAAACAAATAATACAAACAAACAACTCAATATATGAAGAGGGAACTCCTAAACATCATATCTTGAGCTATCGGGAACATTGAAATAAGACTACAAAGCATGGAAAAAGAGCAAGTTCGAAACAAGACCTCTTTGACTTAACTAAGACAACCAATCATTCAGAGAGAGATTTCAGAAATGGAATTTTGGTTAGCTATGAGTAAGCAGGGCGTACCATGAATCATACTAGACAACATACATAATAACCATTAATGAAACTAATAACAAGTTCTTAGGGTACCAAAGAGAAATTAAGAATTCTTTGACATAACCAAGAAAGATGAAAACATTTAAGCTATAATGAATCAGGAAATTTGAGGTGCCTCCATGGGCATATCTCAAACTTATTATTTACTGAACTACATCAAGAAAGAAGCATGAAAACATGTATGATAAACTAAGAAAACATAACAGATAAGGAACACAATACCATTCACAAAGCCATGGAATCCTACATACAATCCTCCTCCACCATCAAAGTCAAGCAAGAGATCATCCACTTCATAAGACAAGTATTTCTTCAAAGCTCATAATGCTATGTATTACTCTATAACATCAAGTTCAGCCTCTGGTTACAATGAATCCTCTTGGATTATATAGGCCAAAGAGGAAGAAACCCTCCTAGAGCAACTAGAAGGCCATTGGCCTAATACAAATATTTTATTTTGTCCTTGAGGCTTTGCAAAGCCCAAGGCACAAAATATCTTCAAAAATATATATTTAAGCCAAAAATAGAAATAAAATTGACTTTTAATCTCTGACATAGGGTTAAAAATAGCTTAATGCACATCTGGATGGAAATCTTCAGAAAATTGCCTTTTCAGCCAAAATGCTACATGAGTGTAGCGCCAGAAAAAATCATGTTTTGCAGATAACTTTTGAGGGTCTTTCCGATGTCAAAATGAGGCTAGTGATAGCTCGTTGGAAAGCCCTAGATGTATAGTTTCTAGAAATACTTCATTTTTCACAAACTGATCCAAGGAACTTTGTAAAAAAGTGTACTGAGTGAAAAAACCCAAGAGGGTCTCACCTGCTAATATGTGAGGCAGAAAGGTGAATTTTAACCGATTTTTGCCTCTTTGGGGGACCAAAACACCTTCTTTTGATCTAAAAATTTGTGAGTAGATGCCCGAAAATTTAATACATCCAAAAAAATAACTTTCATGAGCTGAGGATGCTCCTAGAAAACATGGCAATGCCTAGAAAAATGTGCAATTAAGGCCAAAAAACACAAAAAACAAGATCATGTCAAAATTTGCTCAATTTTGGTGAGAAAACCCCTTATGGGTTCCTAGAAGCATGCATGGAAGCTGAAGCCAAGATTTCAAGCCTAGATATGTATTTTTCCCCTTTTTTCACTGGGCGCCTCCTTTGGGCAGTTTTGAGCCTTTCTTGAGCAATTTTGAGTTTTTTTCGGGCAAATTGGTTCAATTTCTTGTAATGCCCGGTCATATTCCTTTGCAAACCAAAGTCTTTGTTTTCCTTGTCTAATTTTTCTTCCAAATTCTTATTGGCTCTTTCAAGCCATGATTCTTTATCATTTTCTATTTCTTGAGCAAGCAATTGTGTGAGAGGGTATGATCGAGCAAGAGTTTTTTCTTCTTCCTTTTGTTTCTCCAAAACTTTCCTAAGACCCAGAGTCCTAGGCATTTTTTTTACTGGCTGCTCTTCTTCCTCAATATCATCAAATTCGCCCATATACTCTTCAAGCTTGACTTGTGCTTTTTATGCTTCCCTTTGGTATTTGAATGCACAGGCCTCATAGATTTCCATTAGCCCGCTCATATGTCTATTTTACATTTGTAAAAAGTGTATGAGGTCCTTTTACCTTTCTAGATTAGTTTCTAAGTCCTGGATTTGGGCTTCTTTGTTTTGCAAAAGTGACTCAAGGATTCTGGCTTCATCATCTCCAGCATCACCGTCTATTTGTACAATGTCAAAATCTCTTTCTTGTTCATGGCTACTCTCCTGCTTTTCAACTTTTTCTTTGCCCTTGCTTTGGATAGACTTCTTGGCTCTTGTTCTCTTTGGCAATTCAACAATACTCTTCTTAGGCAGTTTTCCTCTACTCCTTAGTGCCCTAGTGACATTACTAGTCACTGCTGGAGTGATTTTCTTCTTTGTAGATTTGGTGTTTTTAGCCTTTGGTGCTTTTGAGGAATGAATCATGGCCCCTTGCCTAGAAGAGGCAGCAAGCACATGTTCTTGGCTATGTTGAGGAGGAGAGAGAGGAGGTTTCATCACTAGAATTTGTTCAACTTGATCTTTTACACTGCTTCCTCCTTCATCACCTAATTTGATGCTCTTTTCACTGTTTTCCTTACGTTGTGGTGCTTTTCCTCTTGAGGGATATTATGTTTACTGCCTCTGCTTTTATCATGACTATCTTTAGGACTGCCTTGTCCACCCTCCTCACTATTTTGAAATTGTTGAGGGCTGCCACCTTCACCTTTATCATTGTTTTGAACCTCTTGATGTATGATGCCCTTACCATGCTCATTGTTTTCAATTCTTTCACATGAGCTACTTCCATCATGACTGTATTCATTTTCATTTTGCATGCTGCCATTATCTTCACTGTTTTCCTTAAACTCTGTGTGTGGGCTGCTACCATGGTCACTACTTTGCTGGGAGGCACTTTTTTCACTGTCCCTTTGATTGGTTTCATGACTTTGTTGAGGACTGTTGTGTTCCTCATCATTACTTCTTGCTTGAGGATTGTCACTATGCTTACTATCTCTTTGATTGCTTTCATGCTGGCTGTCACTTTGTTTCTCATCACTGCTTTGAGCCTCTTCCCTTTGTTCCTCATCATCACTAGCCTGTTGCTCTTCAGTTTGTTATTCATCATAATTAGTTGTGGGTGGGTTGTCCCCATGCTCATTTTCACTGCTATGCTTAGGGCTTCTTTGTTCTTCATCCTCACTACTTTGTTGAGTGCCACTGACTTCCTTATCCTTTGGTGAGCTTTCTTCACCATCACTAGTATACTCATGGTCATTTTTCTATGGTTTTTCACTTGGTTCATGCTCACTACTTTGCTGAGTATCACTATGTTCCTCATCATCACTAATTTCATGCCTGCTTTCATAAGACTGCTCTTTTTCACTATCAATCATGGGTGATGTTTTCTTTTGAGGGGTAGATTGACTAGATGAAGGGGAGACATAGTGAGTGGAGGGTGAGGAGGACATATGAGATGGGCCATGAGATGAAGAGGTAGTAGTAAAGTCCAAATGAGAAATGAAAGTCTCCCAAGAAACTCCTTTCTTTTCAAGCTGGTGAAGGATGATGATTTTGATGAGAGAATGATGGAAAAGACTAGCTTTTTTCTGAGCAGGAGGTCTCTTCTGGAAAAGGGAGGAAATTTTGTCTATGCTTTTGCAGAGGAAGGAAGGGAGATTCAGAAGTTGAGTCTGAGTGAAATGCATCAGAATTCTGACATGATAGGAATAAACTCAAGAATATCTCCCCTCACATGTGAAATATCTCATGGTGGTTTTCATAAGGGCTGCATAACTGTTCAATAGATGAGAAAAGGGGAAAATAGCCTTGCATTCATTTTGGTAAGCTGGTTTCAAGAAGGGCTTGTAGTGGTCTAGGTCCAAATAGGCTTGTTTGAACCATTTCTCACCAAGATATGGAATCTTGGTGGCCCTTGACACTGACTTAGGAGTGAGAACAAAATCAAGGCCTGCTATGTGAACATGTTTCCCTTGCAACCTCAGGGCAAACAATTGTGTCAAGGGAGGGTGATTTGTGATCTCCTAGACTTTTTGGAAAAAATCAAGGCACCCTACCTCATGAAAGTTGAAAATGACTAAAGGGTAATAATTTAACTCTTTAGTTGTAGTAGGCTCAAACCTTTTGTGAAACCCACCCTTGTTGACCTTCCTTGGAGGCATGTTTTGCTCACTGCTCTCTTTACTTGTCTTATCAGAATAAGTCTTTTATTAAACTAGGATTTTCTTCTTTAATCAATGCTTTTCTCTTTAACAGCTATGTTTGGCTTCTTAATCAAAACAGGCCTTTCAACTGATAATAATCCCTTTCTCCTCAAACATTGCTTTTTCTTTTTATTTAGCAAGCAGGAGACCCTTGAAAACAACTATGTTTCCCCTTTTTAAATCATTTTTTTCTTTTTTTAAGTTTTGATTTCAAAACATTTTTATGACCAAAATTAAGACGCAAGGGCATGAGAAATACCATTGAAATCTTCCTGCTGTGTTTGAAAAACCCAAATTCTGAGCAAAAACCAGCCTTTTTCACTTTTGGAGACCTTAGGAGGGGTATTACACTCCTGTGCACAGGCGCGTAGCACCTGCACATTGTTGTGTGTCGGGTCGGGCACCTTCTGAATGTTGGGTGGGGTAGGTCAGTCGGAGTAGATAGGCGTGTCATGCTATCTCACAGGTGCATCGTGTTGTGTGTAAAATCCTTCGGAGGGATGCTACAGGTGTGTCATGTCCTGTTACAGGCGTGTCGCGTCTTAAAAAATTTGCAAGTGACTTTCCCAGGGTTCGAAAAAAAACGCTTCTCTTCTATCAATTGCCCAATAGAAAGTAGAACGTGCACTTTGAGAGTTTTTATAGCTCTTTTTAAAATGATTTTGAACATTTTCCCCTCCCTTTGGTGATTTTTCATTTTTTCCTTTGTGCTTTTGGAAAGACAAGGTGGGAACCCTTTTTCCAACTGCTTTATATCTTTTAAGCTATCCTTCTCAAAATCGTGATGTGTTTATCTCTGCCACATCATTCAAGGATGGTGTTTTATCAAAAAGTCCCTTTTTTTTAAAACAGTTGTTTTTCCATAGGTGAGTTTTAGTCATTTTTTAAAACCAACTGTTTGTGCTTAAAAACCATCTGAAAAACACTATAATTATCCTTGGAAGGCTATCTTTAAACCAAATAACTGTGTTATGCCCTTTCCTAGCTTTTGAAAGGTATACATCATCAAAACTCTTCTTTTGCTTTGGTTTATTACTAGAATGAACTCTTTCAAACACATTATCTCTCAAACCCACCCATTACTGACAATTTTTCTTAAACACAGTGTTAATACTTAGAGATTTGACCCTCTGCTTATTTGTGAAGGAGGCCATAAAAATGTGTTTCTGACCCTCTACTCATTTTGAAGGAGGTCCTATTAAACATAGAAACTTCATCCATCTCAACACTATGCCTTGTTCTGTAATATATATCTTTTCTTTGCACCATATCACTGTGAAGTTTTTTAGGGAGTAAACAATGTGATTGGTACATGGGGAGTTCTATTGCTAGACATCTTTGAACTAACTCTTTCCCTTGACTGTGTTTTCAGGGGTAGTTAAATTGTTTGTGACAGTCTTTCAAAGTTTAGTTTAAATAAGGTATAAGAAGCAGTTGTCCTTCTTATACTCTCATCCTAGTTGCCTAACTTTGCTTTGGAGCTCTTCTTGTCAAATACTGTCCTTCTTCTTGAAACAAAGAAACTTGTAATGCTTGGTCACCCTTCTGAGAACTTGGGCAGTGCTACCTTTGGAGTTAATCATGGAGTGTTGAGCATCACTTGGTCCTCTGTATTTATTTACCTTGATGAATGACCATTGTCTTCAGGCACCCTTTGGATTTAAACCATGTACATTTGTTTTTCTTTACTTACTGCTCTCCATCTGATTCTTGATGGAAAACTATTTCAGTATGAGAAACTTGTTAAGTTTGTTCCTTTTCTCCCATTTGCACATTGATCATCACTCAATTACACCCGTACAGATATGTAAAAATAGATGCTTTTGAACTTTGGAGGGCTTCTTTGGTGTTTCATGGGGATCATGCCTAATCTAATCATATTTCTTTAGACAGGGAAACTCCTTCTCTTTTCCCGATTTGAACATTCCTAAGCCTTGCTAGAATGAAAACAAGTAACTTGTTAGTGGTGTATGACCTAAGGCTGAATCAGTTTATTGTTTTGCAGAATAGGAAACAATTGATGGTTGACTGGTACTAGACACAAACTTTTTGGCTTAGGATAACTTAGTTAAGGAAAATTTCCCTAAACACCACCACCTAGACTTAGAGACAATTTGTCATAGATTTTGAATATTTGCTTAGTCATGATCAGGTTATCATATGATCTAATGATCAGTGGGAGAAGGACAGGTGTTTTTTCAAATGCTGGATAATGAGACTTATGAAAACAGGGGATTTTGATATCAGAGAGACAGAACCTATGACAGCCATAGACAGGGAGACTTTGCTAAATTGTGATAGGTAGGGAAACTGAAAACTATTCTCATCATAGGCTGAAAAGGAGGGGTACGAAGACAAAAATTTGTTTGAGGTGTTTTCTGGATGACAAATTGACAGATTGAGATTAGCTTCTAGAAAACTCAACCAAGGAATCTAGTCATCAAAACATGCAAAAATACTGATGACTAACACTTTATTAAGCTGAAAATATGATCCAATTTCACATGAGAAGTGGTTTTATTCCTAATAAAGATATTTATGGGTCTCCCTACCCACTTATTCATCAAACAAGAAAGAAAAAATAGATTTTAATATTAAAATTTGTTGAATGATAATTTAGGAATATTACAATCCTCCCCTCCCAAATTTTGCTTGTCCTCAAGCAACTACAAGGATAGATCTGGAAAATATAGGGAACATTCATCCCCATGTGAAGCTCCATCCTCCAAGCAATCATCCATATAAAATCAATCACCCTCCAAAATGGTAATTCATAAAAAACTCCTCCCATCTACTCATGAGAGGCACCTCCCAAGTGCTCAAGTTACCCAATTGACTCATCCCATAAGGAAACAAGAGACCCAATGTAGCAATCATGGATGGTCCAATTCTCTCCTAGAAATATGAAACATAAGAACCATGGAGAATCTTTTTCCCAAAGGGCACATCCAATCCTTCCATCCTTCCTCCAATTATTCCCATAAAAAGAATAGGTACATCATCAATATATTGGATCAAAACCAGTGATACATAAAGAACCAAATGCAATAATGGAGGTGGATCATAGTCCCACATGTGGAACCAACGCAGTATATCTCCTGACTGCCTCAGATCATGGTATGGTAAGTGGTTTCCCCACCACTTACTTGTTTCCATAGTTTTCTTACAAGCTCTAAAAAGGTGAGAAATTTTTTGTGCCTTTGGTGCACACCCGGAATGATATATAATCTCCCTATATCTTCCTAGGGAGTGGCCATGTTCAGCAATGTTTATGGGCCAAAGTTGGCCATGAAGTTTGTAAGGAAAAATTCTCCTGCTTGGAGAAATGACCTACATGTACATGGTAAAGGAGTGAAAATAATCATGAAGTAAAACATCATGCTCATAAATATGTTCCTTATCATAATCTATGCTCATAAAAATGGAGTGGTACATATGTAGATCCCCTCTCATTCCAAAAGATGAAAGAGGTGGATGTGATAACTCCTCCATATAGTTATGTATCTCTACCATCTCCACATGGTCCATGAATCTCCTCAAATGCTGATATACCTCCTATTCAAGGCCTTCCCAAGTAAACTCCTCCAGGATAGTGTTGTATGACTTCAAGGAATAAGTGTGGCTGAAGAGAAAATCTTCATGTGCTCTTTGTAGTAACTTCTCCTTGACCTTGGAAGCTCTAGACAAGAATATCCTAATATGATAGTAGATGACCTCATCTCTGACTGAATACCCATCCTCTTGTAGTCGGTCTTCAAGTATCATACAAGTGAAAAGATCCTTGGAATAATCCACCAATAACTGGGATTTCCAGTATGGATCTACCCTCCAAAGTGGCAGCACTGATGATCTGTAATAGAAAGCATTTGTCATGTATTTTTCCTCCTCTTTGACATCTCCTATGCCAAAGTGACATATTGGAAGGCTGCTATCCTCCCCTTGATGCTCCTTTCTCAGCACAGAATCTGAAATGAGAGTAGGTGATGATGATTTTGGGAGAATGTCTCCCTTCTCCTTGATTCCACCCAAGACTCTCAATGTTGTACAATGATCTCCCAGTGCTCCCACTTCTCTTAGATCTATGAGTGGTGCAACATGTTGTGAGAACTTTTTGATTTTCCTCCAACCATGGGGTCTCGCTAGTGGAATGCCTCCATGTAATGAAACATCGAGGCCTAGAGAAGGTTGTATATGTGAGTGGGTTGATTTTTCCCTGCCCTCACTGCACAAATCATCCTCCTGCTTCTGTGCATAAACCTCCCGAAAAGGATGGGTGTGTATTCTTTCAATCATTTGGTTTTGGCCCTCCTTCTCATATTCTCCTACCTTCTACATCATCTCACAATCTAAGGTGTCTTCATCAGATGTAATCAACCCATATACACCCAACATTTCATTGGTGTCAAGAGTCTTGATCACAAAGGAATGATCTATCATAGTGTGTGCCCCAAAGACTACATTCAATGTTGGAACACACTTCCTCCATTGTTTTGTCTCATTTCATATCAATATGGACACATGCTGCTCATGATCTTTATATGTAAGATCCTTTGGAACTTCTTGCAAAGATAAAATAGCTCCCCTAGTTGAAAATATAACTTCATATCCATATCCAAATAGAAGTAGATCTCCTCTTGTTGTCACAATACTGGAGGATATTTCCATCTCTTCCTCTTCCTTCTCCTAATAAATGGAGAATACCTCATCATTAAGAGATCCTCTATCTTGATTTCCTCTTGAAAGGGAAATCCTCATGTCTTTTTCTTGAGAAGAAATTTCTTGCTGAAGTGGGGCATTTTCCCTTGGCAACATATGTTGTAGATCTTTAACCCCCTCAACAATGTTATGAAATGGAGTTAGTTTCATGGATCTTTCCAACTCATGTAAAGGTTCTGATTTCTTGGGTTTGGTTGGCTCTCCCAAGGAAGTTTCAGATTGTTTCAAATCAAATATTTTCACTAACCTCCTAGTGAACTTTGAATAAGTAGATATATTTTCATTATTCAATGAAGAAGATTCAAATAACCACCAGGCATAAGCATTACCTTCAAGATGCATCGTTGCTACTCTAATGGCTTCATCTTCTGAAACTTGATGCAGCTGGAAATATGTGTCTATTTTCCTTACCCAAGCCTTGGTTGTGCTCTTGGGTGACCTATCAAAAGTAGGTAGAAAGAATCTACCCAAAGTGTGTTGCACACACCCTCTTCTTCTATTGTAGTTACTGGGTCTTCTATCTTCCTTGATTTGACAAAACCCTTGGAATCTTAGATGCTCCTTGAATCTTCTAAACTGAGATTCATATTCTTGGAGATAGTCACCAAGAGTCTCCTCTTGTGGTGTCTCTCCTTCTTCTTCTTCTCTTGCCAATAATGTAGGAATGGTACCACGTTGTAGATCTGATGGTGTAGTTGAATTCTCACACACATAATATGAATAATTGGAGCTTTCTTCATGTGCAAATATTCTAGAGGGGCCTTCATGTCTTTCCCTCCTCATTCCCTTGATTTCTCTTTTAAGCTCATGCATAGTTTGGACAAGAAGTTCTGAAAACCTCTTTCCCTCCATTTCTCCAAATAATGAAGACTTGCCTTTGTCTCTTCTGTGAGCCTTCTCTTTTTGGTGAGAAGCTTCTTCTTCTTCTGATAACATAGATGAAATGTCTTCACAGGCTAAGCCAATATTATGCTCTGATACCACTGTACTATTCCAAAATGGGAAAAGCAGGAATATAGTGCATGAATATAAAAATAGCAGCAAGTATTAACACCTCACATGTGAACCAAATGATAGATCCATGATATTATGTATAACAGCAATAAATAAGTACAATATCTTGGGGATCAAGCCCCTTAAGATAGGCAAAAAGAACCTCCAATGCCAAACTGCACCCAAAAACATGTAATACATTTCTACACAAAGTACAGAAGCAAGCACAATGTAGTTTTAGTGACTAATACTATAGCTTGAACATATATATAAATGGATATGATAAGATCATGCTCATACAAGGCCAAAAATGGAGATCTATGCTCCTCAACACTTTTCCAAGGCAACCCAGGAAGGGTTTCTAGAAATACATTAAATATGAATGGTGGATATAAAGCCCTAGGGCTGAAGATTCATTGCAACTAAAGCACATAGAAGGAGGTGGCTGAATTTGATGTAGATCTAAAAGAACTCCTCCAAAAAGACTCTCTCAATGAAGGGTTTATCCCTTCAATGGAAAGAAAACTACTGCTGCTGTGGAAACTGCTACTTCTCAGGAGAAGAACCATGTGTGGAAGGTTGTTAGATTGCTTAGAATGATCTGGAATTTTAACCATGGATTCTACTCAAACAACCGAGAAATGGTTTGGCCAGATTTTAACTTTGGATTTTCAGCCCCTTTTGGGTTTCCCACTGCAACAGCTCACTAAAATAACGCATATCTTGACTGGAACTACGCTATAGGGGATAAAATAAACTTGGCCTGATGCCACATATGTCAAATAAGCCCAAGTGCTCCTTTACTGGCCTTCCAATGGAAGGAAACCTTCCTCCACTACAAAACTAGCTCAGAAAACACCCAATAAGATCTTCCACTACTGCACCCTACAACTAACACATCTCTCAACAGGAACTGCGCTATACCACAATGCTTAAGTTGTTGAGAAAAATACTAAGAGGGGGGGTGAATCAGTATTTAGGGCTGACTGAAAACTTTTTACTTTTTCTTTCTCTAAGACCTATACGCTACTTTACTGAAGCCAACTCACGTATACACGCGGATATCCTTAATAAAACTTGTGTATTACCATAGATCTTATTATGCAGATAATTCTTTACTTATATCATTGCATCATTCATTCATTAGATGTTTAGTAAGCAGTAAACAGGTGCAGTAAGAACAGAATAAATCATCACACATAAGCAACACACATGAACACCAGGATTTAAGGTGGAAACCCAATTCGATGGCCACTGACTGTAGTCGTCTCGGTGCTTCAATATTTATTATAAAGCATACTTGCCTGACATATCTTTGGCGCGAGACTCATACCGGCATGCGAGCACCCACTTGCGAGAGGGCTACAACCTTCTCTCGGTTTACCCGGCCTCTCTGGAGAGAACTACAACCCCCTATCCTGGTTGCAGCCTCTCTTGGAAGGGGAGCTACAACTTCTCGTTTACCGGCCTCTCACAGGAAGGGAGCTACTACCCCACTGCTCTTGTTTACCAGCTACCCGCGGAAGGAGCTACAACCCCCTCTGAAAGACCGACCTCGGCCACCATTGTGGACCATGTTTCATCAATTTTCATACTGGATCCATCAGCTTCCATACAACATACCTTGTAGGCCTCTTTTCATCAGATTTTCAGACTGGACCCACTCCACACATTTAAGCTCATCAAACTGAAACTTATAACCCCATCAATTCATTCATTGAATCATCATCCAATCAACCAACAACTTGATCTTTAATCATAATTAGCAGCACAATCAACATTCAAATAGCCCAGATCTGTATGAATACCTCCTTGACAGACAGTAGTAAAAAAACAGAACAGATCAGACATTTCATTCCACATACTTCAAAAAAACCCTAGATTCCATACGCGCTTTTACTTCACTGAACTTGCGTATATATGTGCTTTCATAGAGACAAAACTGCGTATACTTCTGCACATATTCCAGAACCAACTTCACATTCCATACGCGCTTTTGCTGAAGCCAACCTGCGTATGCGCACGCTTTTTATGAAGCGAACCTGCGTATAGATCTTCAAACTTTGTAGGGCTGCACAACTCTTCAGAATAGATAAGTAGCTCAGATCTTACCCTTCACTTCAGAAAATATTCGCCTCATCTCAGATCTAAACATTCCATAAACAGATCTAGAAAATACATAGTCATTTCAGATCTAGAGATCCCTCTTCATCATTTTCTTCATAGGTGCATTATTAATCAATAAAATGTTACCCTTCCATGCAGATATACTTCAAAGTGAAGTATTCATTAAAACTCAGACTTATGCACACCCTTGCATTTATGAACTTCTTCTCCTTATATAGATTTATCCTTTGTCAATACCATGAGCCAAAACCACACAACTTCCGATGGTATTCCTAGACGGGATCAAGTAGATAATCCAGTGCTCAATACTGTGGGCCAATACCATGGTAATGTCCCCTGGTCTTATAAATTTAGAGCGCAAATAGGCATATGCTACTTGATACGTACTTTTCCGCGCACATATGCTACTTTGCCTTGACAAACCCACGTATGCTTTGTGACATATCATATTTATCATTTTTTTTAGCACTTACTGGAGTTCCTTTCTTCTATTACTTCTGAGCTGATCTATAGATACATCATCCTTCCTTATTTAACACAAGATACATCATCCTTAAATATTTAACACATAGGTTGCTTATCATAGGCAACTCATCAAGCAGGTTTCCATCAAGAACAACTTCATCAAGTAGGTTGCCATCCAAAGACAACTCATCAAGTCAGTTTCCATCAAGGACAACTTCATCTAGTAGGTTGCCATCAAAGACAACACATTGCATCATATTGCCAACAATCTTATTTCATCAAGTAGGTTGCCATCAAGGACAACATATTGCATCATATTGCCAACAATCTCCCCCTTTGGACTTGATGGCAACCATGATGGGGTTTGATCACCACAACAAATAGATCATTGATTATAACCATTATTCAAACACCATGATACTCTCCCCCTATTCAAACACCATGTTACTCTCCCCCTTTGACATCAAGGGCAAAGGGCGGATCAAAGCCAAAACAAGGTTTTTCTTCTCTTGTAGAAAGAAGAGCTTTGTAGATCTGATGTGCACTGAAGTTACCATGCTCCCCTTGAGTTCATGCTGAAAACATATTTTTCAATGAAGTACATGACTCTATGACCTTTCCTATCACCAAGGACTCATACTTACATCAATGATCCAACCAAGTGGATTTACGTATGTGACTCAAGTACCCAACCAAATGGGTTTACACATTTTGACTCAACTACCCAACCAAGTGGGTTTAAAAATTTGATCAAGTCCTTACATGACTGAATATTACCATTTTACATCATAGGTCTCAACATGACCCTTTCATCAAATTACAAATATGACTTTTTATGACCAATACCAAAAAGACCTCAAGAGAGAGATCATATTTCAGAACCATCATAATGCCAACAATGCATTACTTTCCATATGACCAATGCTCCCCCTTAGCTTGTGCATCCTGAACACTTTCAACAGCAAATCATCAATGCATCTTCATCAGATATCAGAGAATGAAACAGAAATATGAGAGCTGAAACATCACCAGAGATACCCAACAGCACCACAGCTGTGCTGAAGAATGCTGACCCAGAAAAAATTTTCAACAACCACCCATACGCGGTTTTCTTTGTATAAAATCACGTATATACGCGACTACATTTTAGGAAATCCACGTATCCAATTTAATCTTTGATTTTAAGCAGATCTGACCTTCTGAGAGGCAGAGACAATTCCCAGCTTCTGTCTGAGATATTCGAATGCTTCCCTGGAATACATGAGAGAAGAAAGATAGGACAATGTAGCTATGTTTTCAAGTGTCGTGAAATAGTTGTAGCATAAGCACATCAGTCACCAAGTCTTCAGGCTCTTTGCAGCATTAACATATTCTTCTCAAGAGGAATTATCATACCAGAAAAACTTCAAGCAATCATCAATGTGATCTGATATCACCAAGATCTTCATGATGATGTAACACATGTATGAATTATGTATAAAAGGTCTCAACCGTGATAAAAGTCATCAGCAACAAACTCTACATGATCTAACCTTATCTCTGAATCATAAGACTTCCATCTCATCCAGGTGTGAAAACAAAGGATACTCTTCAACAAAAATCAATCAGGGCTCATCCATAATCTCATCATAAGAAACCATGTATCATGTCATCATCATTTGAGCATGATTATTACAAGAACTAAGGAATAAGCAGATACAATGCCAACAATGCAATCATTAGTAGTTAGACTGATGCTCCCCCTGAACCTGTGCTCCTGTTCTTGAGCCATCTCACTGTTTTCCTTAACAGAAAAGCATACGCTTTTGTCTCCAAAGGAACTCATGTGTATACGTGGCTTTAGTTCACAAAACCCGTGTATGGAAAGTGAAATACTGAAAAATTCACAACTCCATTTCCCCCTGATCTTATGCCACCTATACTTGTCTTCTTCACATCAGATGCACTGTCAGAAATAAACATAACCAGAATTACCAAATCAACCATGGGAATCACCATACATTGCTCCCCCTGTGATGATACATTACTGTTTCCTATAATGTACCTCACTTCACTCCTACAGTCATTATGATAAGTAAACTTTTAGAAACAAATGACTTGCAGTAGGGTCAATATTCCCTACGTTTCTGACCGGTCCTCCTTCTTTTTCTAGCTTTGCTTAAAATTTCTTATTGTGTGCTGGAAATTATCCAATTTCTCAGATCTATTCATCCTGCATTCTTTTTCTACATGTCCATACTTGTTACAAGCATAACATCTTGCGTGACCAGAAAAGTAAGCATAGGGATCATAATGTGTTTTTCTATTCTTTCTTCTATTTCAATCAGCTTCTTTATGACCATACTTGCTGCATGAAAAACAATATCCCTTAAAGAAACCTGAGTACCTTTCTGTGTAGAATCTGTTTGTTTGTGACTAAAACAATCTGCTTCTGCAATTGGCTGCAACATGCCCATAATTGTGACATTTAAAGCATTCAACATTATTGATCAAAGGAGGGAATGAATTCTTTTGAGAGTTCGTGATTGTCGGTTGACCTTCTGTTTCTTTCAACACTTCAAGTTTTGCATTGATATCTTTTGAATCTTTAGCACTTCCTTGTGAACTAGATTCTCCTTTAACAGTTTCATGAAAACCAAGACCAAATTTAACAGAAGGAGACCTTTGACTACTAAGAATATTGTCCAGAATCTTAGTACTATCTTGAAACCTCAAGAGTTTATCTTTTTCTTCTAATTTACCTTTCAAAATATTTACCTCAACCTCCAATATTTGGCATTGCTTCTTCATACTATCTTCAACCCTTCTTCCTTATTCTAATTGATCATTCAATTTTAGAATCTCTTCTTTCAACCCATTTTCTTGTTCTTCAAATGTTTGTAGAAGTTCTTCATTCTTCTTATTTGATTTTTCCAGATCTTCTTTGAGAGAAATGATTTCTACTTCAAGTCTTTCACTTCGATTAGTTACTTCATCCTGCAATCTTTGATATATTTCTATCTGTCCCTTCATTGATTCTATCTGTCCATTCATTCTAGAGATCATATCTTGGTAGATAGATTCCTTCCTTTTAAATGGATCTTCATCATTGATTTTGAGATTTGCTTCTAGACTTATACTGTTACTTTCACTATCTTCACCATTGCATGCACAAGAAAGTGAATCACAAGAACAACAATCAATACCTGTTTCGTCTTCTTCATTTTCTGCTGCACATGTTTTCTGAGGTATCTCCTTTCTTTGAGTAGCCTTCTTCTTTTGCTTCCTTGCCATGAGCACTTGTAGATCTTGGTCAGAATCTTCTTCATCCTCATTTGACATTTCATCATTATCTTCATTTGTATAATAACTCTTTCCCTTTTCAAATTGTTTCCCTTTATCATGATTTTCTTCATAAGGACATTTTGCAGCATAATGACCAACTCTTCCACAAGTAAAACACTTGAAGGGAAGCTTACCTTTGAATCTTCCAATACCTGGTTGGAGTCTTCTCACAAAATTTGCTTCTTCTTATTCTGATATATAACTTGATTCCTTGACAACTTCCTTTTATTTTCCTTTTACACAAGCCTTAAAGGAAACTTCTCTAATTTGAGAGGGACCTTCTTTTCTCATTTCAAAAGCAGTTAGAATACCATGTAGTTGAACAATAGTAAGAGTTTGCAGATCTTGCCTTTCTTCAATTGCTAATACTTTTGACTCAAACTTTGAAGTCAAAGATCTTAAGACTTTTTCCACCAGAGTAGTATCGGTTATGGTTTCACCCAAATTTCTCATACGATTTACAATATCATCTATACGTAAAAAGAAACTGGCAATACTCTCATCACTGTTCATCCTTAAATTTTCATATTCAATTCTGAGAGTTTGGAGTTTTGCACTTTTTACCTTTGTATCTCCTTAATAGCTTAGAATGATTTTGTCCCATATTTCTTTTGCTAAATTTAGCTGCATCACTTTAAAAAAATTTGGTTCAGACAAGCTTCCTAATAAAACATTGATTGCTTTGGAATTGATTTCATATTTCTTCCTTTGTGTTGCATCAGTAGGAATAATTGCCGGATACTGATAACCTTCTTCCACGATTGCCCATACTTCTGCACCAAGAATTTGCAAATATGCTTTTGTCCATATCTTACAGAATAACATTACTTCCATTGAATAGAGGTGGCCTTAGAGAAAGTACTCCTTCATGACTTCCCATTGTGATGGATCTCCTTTAAGCGATCAAGCTTCTGCAGAAGGACCTGCTTTGATACCAATTGTTGGCAAAAATACTGAGAGGGGGGCTGAATCAGTATTTAGGGCTAACTGAAAACTTTTTACTTTTCTTTCTCTAATACCCATACGCTACTTCACTGAAGCCAACTCATGTATACACACAGATATCCTTAATAAAACTTGTGTATTACCAGAGATCTTATTATGCAGATAATTATTTACTTAGATCATTGCATCATTCATTCATTAGATGTTTAGTAAGCAGTAAACAGGTGCACTAAGAACAGAATAAATCATCACACATAAGCAACACACATGAACACCAGGATCTAAGGTGGAAACCCAATTCGGGAGAAAACCACCGCTTTCGTCATCTCAGTCTTCAATATTTATTATAAAGAAAACTTCTTACAACCATGTACTGGCGCAGACTCATACCAGCACGTAGGCACCCATCTACAGAAGGCTACAACCTTCTCTCATTTACCAGCCTCTCCTGGAAGGGAGCTACAACCCCCTGCCCTCATTTACCAGCCTCTCCTGGAAGGGAGCTACTACCCCCTACTCTCGTTTACCAGCTACCACTGGAAGGGAGCTACAACCCCCTCACTGAAGGCTTAGACCCTCAGCACCATTGTGGACCACGTTTCATCAATTTTCATACTAGATCCATCAGCTTCCATACAAAATACCTTGTAGGCCTCTTTTCATCAGATTTTCAGACTGGACCCACTCCACACATTTAAGCTCATCAAACTGAAACTTATAACCCCATCAATTCATTCATTGAATCATCAGCCAATCAACCAACAACTTGATATTTAATCATAATTAGCAGCACAATCAACATTCAAACAACCCAGATCTATATGAATACCTCCTTGACAGACAGTAGTAAAACAACAGAACAGATCAGACATTTCATTCCACATACTTCAGCAAAACCCTAGATTCCATACGCACTTTTACTTCACTGAACCTGCGTATATACGCGCTTTCACAGAGACAAACCTGTGTATACTTCTGCACATATTCCAGAACCAACCTCACATTCCATATGCGCTTTTGCTGAAACCAACCTGCGTATGCACGCGCTTTTTATGAAGCGAACCTACGTATATATCTTCAAACTTTGTAGGGCTGCGCAACTCTTCAGAACAGATAAGTAGCTCAGATCTTACCCTTCACTTCAGAAAATATTCGCCTCATCTCAAATCTAAACATTCCATAAACAGATCTAGAAAATACATAGTCATTTCAGATCTAGAGATCCCTCTTTAGCATTTTCTTCATAGGTGCATTATTAATTCAGATCAATCAATAAAGTGTTACCCTTCCATGCAGATATACTTCAAAGTGAAGTATTCCTTAAAACCCAGACTTATGCACACCCTTGCACTTATGAACTTCTTCTCCTTATATAGATTTAGCCTTTGTCAATACCATGAGCCAAACCACACAACTTCTGATGGTATTCATGGACGGGATCAAGTAGATAATCCAGCGCTCAATATTGTGGGCCAATACCATGGTAATGTCCCCTGGTCTTATAAATTTAGAGCGCAAATAGGCATACGCTACTTGATACGTACTTTTCCGTGTACATACACTACTTTTCCTTGACAAACCCGCATATTCTTTGTGACATATCATATTTATCATTTTTTTTGGCACTTACTGGAGTTCCTTTCTTCTGTTACTTCTGAGCTAATCTATAGATACATCATCCTACCTTATTTAACACAAGATACATCATCCTTACATATTTAACACATAGGTTGCTTATCATAAGCAACTCATCAAGAAAGTTTCCATCAAGAACAACTTCATCAAGTAGGTTTCCATCCAAAGACAACTCATCAAGTCAGCTTCCATCAAGGACAACTTCATCTAATAGGTTGCCATCAAAGACAACACATTGCATCATATTACCAATAATATTATTTCATCAAGTAGGTTTCCATCAAGGACAACACATTGCATCATATTGCCAACATAAGCTTGGTCTAAAACCTGAATGTGGAAATGTATTTCAAATCTCTTCCAAGAGGTCTCTCAAGGATAGAGGTGGGATTCCCGATCAGGAACACCCAGTGCTAAAAAGCACTGCAATATTAGCTAAATAGTTGAAGAAAGATTATATGTCTAAATAGACCATATAATCTAAAACATACATATCATAACATAAATAATATGGCTTCCTTCCTCTTCCTTTTATAAGAAATGAGCTTTCAAACCATAAGCCCCATCCATTAATGACACTACTTCAATGCAATGTGTCTCCATCTAAAATTGTGTTGTCCCTCATTGAATGCCACTCCTCCATGATAGCACTGTTGATTTGGTCAAAGTTGACCCAATCCACATGCTCTAGCCCTTGTTCACACCTTAGGGTGCTTTATTAAGTTGAAAAGATTATCCACTTTCACATGAGAAGAGGTTTTATTCCTAATAAAGAGATTTATGGGTCTACCTACCCACTTATTCATCAAACAAGAAAGAAAAATTAGATTTTCATATTCAAATTAGTTGAATGCTAATTTAGGAATATTACAGTCCCTAACTTGACTCATAGGGTCTACCACAGGCCCGAGCAAAAAACCCCTCAGCAGCAAAGGCGTCCCCTTGAAGTTGAAATAGCTTTGATACCAAACGTAGGTTTTAATCCTGTACATAAATTATCTGCACTCGAATTCTTAAAAACATAAATAAACAATAGTGAGAGAATAAAACATAAAACAGATATACACAGACTTTTCCCTTGGATCCCAAATCGGGACTACCAGCTTGATTTTTCATTATATTTATTTTAGTGTTACAACACACACACACACACACACACATATATACATGCTGAAGCATTCATAAACCCCAATCCATTAACCCTGGATTAGAACATAACCATAGTTCCCTTGACCAGATCTACAAAAGACCAAGGGTCAAAAACCATCATGCCACAAAACCATGTGCAAACCCATGCACAAAACCATAAGCGGGTCCTCACACATACCCAAAAAATCGTCTGCTTCATGCTCTCTTTCTCTCTAGATGAATGACATTTTGTCATAATGGGTACCTGAAATATCAACAAAGGACTCATTCGGCTCTTTCCCATGCAAAAAACCTGACAAAATTTTAGGAAAAACTGAGAACAAGTTTGGACAAATGCACCCAACGCACGCCAAAATGCCTAGATAGAGAATTGCACCTATGTCTGCAATGTTCCTCTACCTAGGTACAATGCCATTTTTGAAACATAAGGGGTGCATTGGTCCCAGGGAATTTTTTATGAAACCTAGGGACCTTAAAAACTTGGAAATTTTTCATGTAAAAACACAAAAAGGAATTGTGGAAAGATAGAGAATGTTTTTAGCTCCTACCTGGATTCGACGGCACTTGAAAAGGTTCCTTGGATTGGTCACAATCAGCTGTAGAAGATCAAGGTAAAAAGGGATCCAAATACTTCTTGTTGAAGGTAAAGTGTGAAATGGTAAAAATGAAAAGTCATTTTGAATATTTATGGTTATTTTTCTCATTATTTTATTCATTTTTAACATTTTGATCTAGATATGCTTCAGTTTTACTATGAAACAGGTATGTTTAATCCTTCTTGTGGTGTTTTGAGCAGGTCGGTAGCTGTTAGCATGTTTTTATTATGTTTTAGTAGGTTATTTTTACCAAGGAGTATACTTTTATCTCTTTTTCAGATTCTATAAACCAACGAAAAAGGAACCCCCTGGATTCCTCTTTCAGTTCTTTTCAAACTCCAAAAATATGAAAAGATAGTCGAGCAATTGCCCTTTTGAGCTCGTAAAAGTAAATGAAAAGACGTCTACTCAATATAAGTTTAACCCTTTTCTGGAATGAGATAAACTAACTAAAAAAAAAGAATACCTTCTTCGAATATGGATAAGAGGTTCTCTTGAGCATTGTTTTCTACCTTTTTGGACTCAAGAGACTATCTACGAAAAGGGACATGTGGAGTTTTCTTTTCCGCCTCTTTTTAAAACTCTCTAAACATGAAAAATATGTCAAGTTTTACCTTCATTCGACTCGTTAAAACATCAAAACGTGATGGACTTATCGAACATGACAAGTTCAAACCACTTCTTCTTAGGGTTCGTTAAATATACTTGGAGGGATTCATCCGAAGGATGAACTTACAGATCAATCATATGTTATCCTCCTCAAGCTTGTTAAAAAATAGATATTTTTTAGCCATTATGGTTGGGGAAATTGGGAAAATAAGGGATTCCACTTTTCTAAATGATAGCGAGTCACTCTTGAACAAGACACTTTTACACTTCATCCCCATGGTTTTTGGGTTGGGTAATTTTCTTGTCTCTTGGTTATCATACCATTTTTCAGAGCCTCCATTTTGGTTTTTGGTCAATGTTTCCAACTCCATTCAGTGTCATTATGTTTTCAAGAGAATTCATTCATTTTATCTATGATATAATACTCTTAAGCCTTCATTTCATGTCTACCTTTCTTGATCTAGTTCCATATCAGCATCATTTTGTCGCAATCATGATACCTATTTCGTGTCATTGATGGGGGATACATCAAGGCCCTCCTACGATGGATCGCTTCCTGTTGACATCATCACATCATCTAGGAAGTTGACTTAGATACACCCCTTTGGTACCTTGGTGTTTGTATACATCAATGTAAAGTTTCCTCGCTCTTGGTGACAATTTTACATCAATGGCCTTCGACCGAAATATTTTGTGTGGTGTTTGACATAAGTTCATTTACTCGCACCATACCAATTTTACCATAGTACCTTGAGATCCATTAACATCATTAGTGGTTTCTCTCATGTTTGTTAATGGATTGCATCATTGGACAGTAATTGGATGGTGTATACCATGCTCTAATCCAGCTCATTGATTCAAATGGATATAATCGTACAATAGTTGGTCATGATATAGAAGACCCCGAATCAAGTTGCATCCATCCAGGTCGTGATTTCAAGAGTTATACAAAGATCACAATGTATGATGGTCGTGATCATATAGACATTCATCCATTCATGGGTCCACCAGTTGCATCTGTGGATGTGTCTTTTGATCATTTTACATGTTATGTTAGCTTTGAGTTGAGTATGGGTATGCCTCCCTCAATGACATTATGTCATGATAAATTTACTATAACAGATGAAGTGCATCGGTTTTCCTTGATCCCTAATTGTCACAAGGTAAATCACTATAGTCATCAGTCACCATATTTGACTTTTCAATTTAGGGGCATTCTGTTATAAGCCATTTTGTCACATTTGATCAAGTGAGCATCATGATGGGATCAATCAACATCCAATTCCCCTTGTCATCATCTTGCACACATACCTAAGCAAGTACATTTCATCCGTCATAGTTTCAACCCTAAATTTCCCTATCTGAGCCAGTTTTAGGACCAATTCTCCCTGCAAGCATACTGGGGTGCGATCAGCTACAGGTTTCTCCATTATGGCTAGTGTTGGTCACAAGCAGGTTGCTCTCCTTTGCACCTGTGTTGGTTCTATAATTCTGGGAGAATGATCAGGATTCTGGAAGCTTCGCCTTCTAGGAATTTCCAGAAGTTGTTTCAACTACTTATCTTGGATTGAAATTTGGATATCATAATACCCTACTTTGGAGTTTTCACAATGTATCCTTTGATCTTATCCCTCCATCAAAGGTGGATCTAAAACCTTAGAATGGTAATTGGATAAGAACTCCCAACATACACCACTCCTCTATATATTTACCCTCTCATATGCAAGAGGTAATGGTTGGATTTGGAGAGTGATTATGCCCTTATGCTGCTGTTGTAAGTAGTTATCATCTCATCCATAAGGTGACTGTAGGTGCATATTGTGAGAACGAATGGACGAGTTAACAACTTGGAGGAGATCTTTTACAAGATCAACTTCCACTTATGGTTGTAATCTCCTTCCATTTATATTAATGCAAAGAATTATTTTTTTTCCTATATGTGATAATGTTATTTCACTTTTTTCAATACCATGTTGATCTATTGAATAGAGTATTTACATGATATGGCATAGATCTTGTATTTTCTTTTCTTGCTTTATCTGACTGTGCAAGTTCTAATTGTGGCAATCGAAGCTGGAATTGGAGCTTCCAAGCTAAAGAAGGAGCGAAGTGAGTGACAATTTCTAGGTAGGCCTCACTCTATCATCTAATTATTTTAAGGAAAATCATTGAGTTCCTTGTCTCTCTATTGTTTTAGGTTGACCACCAAACCTAGGGGAGATACCTTTGTCCGCAATCTTAAATCACGTATAACCCTTTCCCTCTTCTCTCTTTCTATCTTTTGATTGTTGATCAATTGGGTGAATGCCTAAGTCAGTGAATGAGGTTGAACTCCTTTCTCTTTTCCTCTGATCTTATCCATTGATTAATGAGATTTGAATAACATAATAAAATGAGAGAATACCCTCTCCTTTCCTCTGCCTTCTCTTTTCTCTCCTGCAGAGTGATTTCCTCCCACTATCCTTGCTACTAGCATATTCAAATCTTCATATCTTCTATCCTCCCTGCCTTGTAATGTTTTCCAAGGCAACATGGGTATATGTACTTCTCTTGAAGGCCCATTTAATTTTGAGGAAAATTCCATCAAAACACACCAACCAACCTTTAATGGATGACATAACCAGTTCAAGTTTTCCTACAGCAACAAAACCTTGAATATCCCAATAAATTCACCTCCTGAACCAACCAAGGTATAATATTTAAATCAGAAATTTCCTCAAGTAGACTCCTACCTCAAGAGATGTAATTTGTGTCCCTCTCTCAAACTTTTAATTTATAGAAATATTTACATTACGTACATAAGGATAAGAAATTTGGGTTGTTACAAACCCCTCCCCCTTGGAGGAACACCATCCTCGATGTTCAAAGGAAAATATACAACGAGAATATTTGAAAAATAGACATGTTGTTTCATGGAGCTTTATAGACTCATCTCTTTACAAAATTTACAGTGTCTTATGCATTTTCTTCAACCAGCAAACAAAACATGATAATCATCCAGTTAGAATTCAACTCTCAAATAAAAGTAAGATAGACTTTAAGTCATAATTCGATAATTTTCCCAATGCACCTTTGGAATATTTTTTGATGCCTTTGGAGGTGTTCAATCCAACTATAATTATTCTCTTTACTGCTATGATGAGCCCTTCACTCCCCCAATGAATAGTTTGCAATTCATTGTTTCTGGGCACACTCCCAATCCTAGCCCCAATCATCCATGTTCATGACCAAGAAACCCAAATTTTATATTATGACATTCCCTACTCTACTTCTCAATCCCTTGGTAAATCTCATTACTAATGAGTGATGATCAAGAGATAATTCCATTGTATTCATTTTTATATCAATGTTTCGAGTCACAAACAAGACCCATCATTAGGATATGATGTCAAGAGGAGAGGGAAAATAAATACATAAATACAAATCACAAATGAGGAGAGAATAAGGGCAGAGTGAAGGCCGACATAAAAATAATAAGACAAGAGAAATAATAAATAAATAAATAAAACAAATAAATAAATCTCGTTACTCTCATTCTGTGTTTTCATTCACCTTCCAAGTTTAGGTATCCCCTTCTCCGCTTCTTAGTCCCTCAGGTAATCCATCCCTTGGTAAGGCTTCTTCACATCAAAAGGAGTTCAAATCAAAGGCACATCCTTGCCTTCAAAACTATCATATGGTCATAGCAGGCTTCATGATGTGCCATTGAGTGTTGGTGTCCTGCAATGGATTTTTTCTCAAAATATTTCACTATTGTATTGCTGCATGCTTCAATTCTTTTTCTACTGCTACCATTAATGTTACAACCATCTACAACCACCCAACTATGGAAAATTATATGTTTTCCTACATCATAACACATACATTCCATAAAATCATTATAATAGATTGCAATAAATTTGAATCATACCTTATCAGTAATCTATTCATGAGGTGACTCATAATTATCCTTTAATTCCTATCATAGCGAACCAAGTTAGCTCATAACCCAAACCATCATAAATTAGAATATTGTATTTAGATTTGTAATGTAAAGGTTCAAAAATAAATGAAATATTGATCTTATCTTGAATTTCTCCTTGTTTCTTTCCTTACACACTCTGGATCAGTAACCCATTTATTAAGCACCCAACCACTTATCTTCTCTTTGACTACGTACACACACCAGATCAATTTCCAACTGGAAAGCACCCAGTACCTTCTCTTCTCATTGACCACATACACACACCGGATCGGTTTCTAACTAGAAAGCACCTAGTTCCTTCTCTTCTCTTTGACCATGTACACACATAGGATCAGTTGCCAACTGGAAAGCACCTATTTCCTTCTCTTCTCTTTGACCACATACACACACCGGATTGTTACAGTGCCTTCTCTTCTCTTTTACTTCCATTCCAAGATGGATATATATATATATATATATACCCTTTTACAACCTTGAAAAAAATAATAAATAAATAAATAAAAAGCCCTTTTAAAAACCCTTTCCACTTAAACAAGCATAGATAGTCCCATATCTTCCTGGGCCACAAATAATCACCTTACACATAACAACACACAAGTCCATATAGTCCCATACCTACCTGTCCTAAAAACACTTTACACATACACAACATTCAGGTCCAGACAATCGCATACCTGCATGTATTGAACACATTAAACAACTCACATTTACACAAATGGTATGGCACAATGTACGTATAGCACAATATAGCTTTACCCTATTCCCATAAACAGCACATGCACATGTACACAGATACACATATGCACATGACATATCACATCACACAATATCACCAATAATCAAGATACCACCTTATCTCGATGCATGTGAACTAAGCCATACTACCTCATTTGTTTCTCCCATGTTGTTAACCTTGACATCGGCATAATGTAATATTTGTGTTCACATAATTATAAATTAGTAGTATTTCCTTTCTACCCAATAAATTTCTCATCACATCGTTCAACATGATCATGTATGCAATATGCCAATATCCATCAGCATAATTATGTATGCAATATCCATCAGCATAATTAATTATGGTCAAGGGTTAAGAGAACTCCCTTCTGGCCATTTTCTTGGCTACACATATATTTGTCCAATATTCTCATGGACTCAACCAGCCCATTAGGATTTTTCATTACTTAACGATGGCCACAACAACCATTAGCTTGTGCCAAATAAATCTAGGGTGTATATGAACCCCTGATTATGGTCAAGCATGCATTATATAACCTTCTAACATTGCTATTGTTTTCATTTTTTTTACTTATTATTTTGTTCATGTCCATTTCCCGATAGCATTCCATTTTATCTAGAACTTCCCTTGGCATGTTTTCTTTAATTTTTATCAAGCACTACCCTTTTCAAGATTTTGTTGCTTTCCTGCCACTCCAACCTCCTTATTCCAAGATCCCCAAGCATTCAATTCAAAATTTAAAGATCGAAAACCAATGCAAGAGGAAAAACAAAGGAAATTATTGTAAAAAGAAATGAAATTAACAGCAGTAGTCATTCAAAAAAAATTCAAGTAAAACAGTGTCATAAATAAGACCAAAAACCAGTGTGGTCATGTTATAGTGTCATTTATCACCTTCATGTACTTGATGATTTACACTTTTTCCTTGGGCACCCTTTTCCCTTAGACTTGAACATTTTCACAAAAAATAGTATCTTAAAACCCATACGCGACTCTGCCCAGACTTTTCCACATATACACGCGAGTTCATTCATAGAGATCCACATATACATTTTTAATTATTAAAAATATATATATATTACGTATTTTTTAGGCGGGTTTGATGGTTATTCCAGTAATTCAACCACCCCATCCCATGGCCTAACTACTCCTAACTGTAGAAACTAATTTGAGGGAGTATAAAATCCCCTCAAAGGAATGGCCTAAGGGAGAGAGAAAAATATAGATATTATACTCTGTTGGAGCCCTATTCAAGTTTGATATTCCCATGCCTCCTGCACTCCCCAGGTATATTCAGGAAACCCTTTTTTAGTTAAGATGTTCATCACCCTATATGACATATATTGTGCACAAATCTTGGAAGAATTCTTGCGAGGCTAGGGCTAGACGGATCCAGAGGACAGTATGCTCGAAGGCCATGGTAGGATTCAAGTGATCTCTCCATATTTTGATTACTGTATGTGTCATTCATAATAATAAGAGCCATATTTTTGCCTATGTTTACGTGTTTATGATTCTTTATACATGTGTAATAATCATTAATTGAACATTTCATACTGTTTTTATGATATTATGCATGATTTTCACTAACATATAGGAACTATATATGTTGTACAACTAGGTTTTTGTGTTCGTTCTTTGTGGACTCACAGGTTTCAGAGCACAAAGTGTTGCAGGGGGTTTTCACCCCGCGGGATCTACATCAACTGAGGGACTTTCGGGTAAGTTCTGCAACCAGTAGTATCTAGTTTTCAGTATAAAGTTTGTTAAGTGAGTCTTTCTTGAATGGCATGCCCCTGATTTGTGAAGGTTGTCAACCCAAGACCTTTAGGGTATTATTTCCCAAAACAGAAATGGAAACTCCATTGGGGATCACATTCTTGTGATTTCCCGTTTTGGTTGTTTTATCTGTCTTGTAGGTTCCCAACAGTTTCTATCACTTTTTGCAATCTAGAAAGTCTTTTCTCAGTCAGACAGAAGACCTGGTCTCTTGATCAGGCTTGATTTTTTTGTTTTTTCCTTATATTTATTTCCATACGCAGTTTTTTCTTTGCAAAGTCGTGTATACACGTTGTTTTTTGAAAAGGGACCCACGTATATGCAATTTTCCTTTGTTACAATCGCGTATGCACGCTTGTTTCTCACTAAAAAAGCACGTATGCCTGGGAAAATTTGAAATTTTTAATTTCTGGCCCCTGTGGTCTGATCTGTCTATGTTGAGCTATTCCTATAGTATCTTGAAGGCTTATGGACTGTGTTTAAAGTGATTTTGTATCTGTTTCTCTCTTGCTTGTATGAAGACCTAGCCATTTGGTGAAATCCTTGTTTTGTGTGTTTGCAATCACGGCTTGAGCACCAAGATCTTTCCCTGAATATTCTTGGTTGTCCTAAACATTCAGGATAGCGAGATTTTTCTCGTTTGCTCTTCTTGGCCTTATGCATTGCTTCACATTTTATTTTTTCCTTCTTGGTGTAGTTTGTTTTTCTTGATTTCGTAGACTTGTCTTGTTGCGAATTTTGAAGGATCTCTTTTTTATTTTTTGGAGTTGTTGTTCGCTGCAAGATTATGCTATTGTACTGAGTTGATTGATTGAGTTTATTGCTTCTTCTTACTCGTATAAGTCCCATTACAAAGGTAGCATGGTTTTCTTGAGTACTTTGAAGCCTTTGATTGGAATTCATGTTTTCTTGATTCAGTTCTTGGGTAGTTTTTATTTGTCTTTTTGAAATCTATTTTCTTTCTTTTATAAGTTGAAAATCCCAAAAATATTTTGTGTTTTCTGTTTCTTTTTTCTTTCAGTTTTGTTTATGGTTTCTTTTCATCTTTTGAAGCTTTTGGTTCAGTTTCTAGTCTTCGGTTCTTGACTTGATTTGGAAGAAATTCTGCTCTTGATTTCTCTCTTTTATGTCAAGTGCATTTTGGCATTTTTATACATAAGAGTTTTGATTTGGAACTAGTTTTGTTGACTATCAAAAAGTGATTGAACCTTTGTTTTTTCTAGAGACTTATTTTTTGCTTCTTTAGGGTTAGAATCTTAGGATTTTCATTTCATTGGTAATTTGCATTAAGTGAATTTAAGCATTTTTAGTCTTTTTTGTAGTTTTCTGAGTTGTATGAAGTGTGAGTGTCTAAAAAGAAAATAAATTTTCTGTTTGTTAGTTTCGTAGAACCTGTGTAGAAATCACTCTTCATCGAAATGAAATCATTGCATTTGCATGTAGTTTGGTTTTCATTGGTTTCTTCTGTGTCATAAAAACACCATCAGTTTCACTTCCATGCACCCTTGACTTAAATAACAGCCAATCTAAAATAAACAATATAATTAAAAGCAACTAGTATTTTTGTATTATTTTCATTAATTATACACCAAATAGCTAGGTTGTAGGGCCTTAGATTAAGTGAGTGGAGAGTTAACTCTTCAAGGCCACTCAAACTGTTAAACATAGAATTTTATTAATGAGTGAAATCCAACACCGTTAAGTGGACTGGGAAAGCTCTCCTCCAGAGAGTCAAGCACGAGGGATAGTGCAGGTAGAGAAGAGAGATACCCCCTCTCCTATGTGTTGAATCTTGACCTAAGATCATTCCGCCTGGCTACCGATACGGATTGGTGCCCATAATTTCCTATCCTAGGGACCACACAGGTGACTGCGGGGGGGAATACCCATGGTACCTAAGGCAGACGGTTCATCACTTCCATCAATACTTCTGGAGGGTGCCCATGCGAAGATTGGGGACTTGCACCAGCAAAGGTTGTTGTTAGGAGGTCAACGTAACTTTTTTTGTTACCTTCTCTAGTAGGCCTGGGTCGCAATTACCCCAGACTTCTTTCGGGAGGTCCTATTATTTCACTTTCTTGTATTTTGGTGTCTGACTCTCATCACCCGGAGCAGAAATACGTGAGAGCTGCTTGTCTGGTTGCATCTTAGGAACTTTTTAAGTGTCCTTTTTTCTCCTAAATTTCTTAGCTTCATATATTTTTTGAGTCTAGAATACATCTCTTAGAGTGGCTGACCGATCGCCTCTTCGATCGAGGAAGCTTCATGGGTTGTCTCCTGCGAGTGCCGAGCCTTCTTTACGAAGGCGTAGGAGTAATTCGAAGGGTGATTTTCACCCGGTGGTTTTAGACGCAGTGGAGAGAGATCCTCCGTTAGGGCTTGTTGTTTCTATGGGCGGTTCTGGTGTTGGTGTCAGTACAGAGAGGAGTGCCTCACTCATCTCGGGAGTTTTATTTCTGGCAGAAGAAGTAGAAGTAGAGGAATTCCCTCAAACTCCTGAGTCTCTTCCATCTCCTCTTCCCGCTAGTTATCCTTTCATTCAATACATCGGACCCGAGTCTCAGAGACCCGAATGTCTTTATCTGTCATATTCACACCTTTCAATGGCCATGACTGGGAACACAGCTTCGGTTGTGAGTGCTGCAAGTGTTCAGACCCCTCTTTCAATAGAAGAAGGGGGCATTATTGCTATATATACTATCACTTCTATTCCTACTTTGTTTGGCTCTGGTCACACCCAAGCATATGCTTTACAATCTTGTCCCTTTTATTTTGGAATGCCCACTAGTGGGATTCCTTCTTTCTCCTTTTCTGTTGCTTCAGCTACATCTACACCCATACCCTCTATGGCTAGTGGATCAGCTTCATTTCAAGGGTTCCCCTTTCGAAGTGGGCACATCTCTCATTTGACCCCTTCTTTAGGATCTTTACCTTTTTCTTCTCAGACTCAAGGTTTCAATCCATGGTCTAGAGGTCAAAGTTATAATACCTTTACAGGTTGGAACATTTTTTTTACAACATTGGGAGTAGGGAATCAGTTTCTCGCTGGTCAGCAAGGGAATGTTCCTTTCCCTTCATCAAGTACTTATCAGGATTTTTCTTCATTTTCAAATGCTTGGAACCCTTATCAAGGGGTTTCCTATCCATTCACTACCTCAGTGGGGGGAAATGGTCCTGTTTACAGTAACTCTATGTTGTCGAGCCGGGGGGGGGGTTCCTTCTCCGAATGTTGGGTCACAAGGATTTTCCTATGGCCCAGCATTTTCTAAGAATAGCATTTGGAAACCTGGTGCCTTAGTAAATACAGGATATTCTTTTCATAATGTTGGGAATCCTTCCTATGGAGGATGGAATTCCCAGGCTCCTCCTCTCTTACCATTTCTGGCAACGTTAAACTTTCCATATTTATCAAAATTGACTAACGATCCAATTCAGTATAGTCTGGGATGGCCTCCAGTCCCCACCAAACTCCCTTTGGACATTCCAAAATTTGAATGGAAGAATGGAGAGGATCCGGCAGATCATATCACCACTTTCCATTTATGGTGTTCATCGAACTTCCTGATTGATGATTCGATTAGGTTGAGGTTATTTCAACGCACCTTAACTGTAAATGTAGCCAAGTGGTATATTGAGTTAACTGGGGACAGTTTTTCCACTTTTGGATATTTGGTTACCATGTTCTTAAACCACTTTCAGTTACCTGTCCATTATGATCCCGGAACTGAACTCTTAGTCAATTTTTAGTAGGATACAACAACTCACATTTCTGATCATATTTAGGAATGGCGAAGAAGGAAGAGGCTCATTAAAGCCCATATTCCAAATGAATTCCTTCTGGAATGGTTTTTTAAATCTTTGCAGCCAGCTATTTCTAAATATGTATCCCTTTCAGGGTTATTTTCTGAAGAGCAGGCTATTTTCAGGGCTCAACAATTAGAATTGATATATTCTCAGTCTGGAGTCCTCAATAAAATTTTGTCAGATGCTCCTCACTCCAAATTGGACTTATCCAAAACTAAACCCGGTCCTCATGGTGATGGGTTTATTTGTTCGATCGATAGCGATGTACCTAACCTGCTTAGTCAATTGCAACAATTGTCTATACAATCTGCTTCTTCGAGTCAGGTTGTGCCTTCAGTGTCAACTCCTTCCCAGTCCTTGGAAATTAATGTTGTCCAGAATTCTAACCCCAATGGAAATAAACAATCTGATGGGAAGAAGAAAGGACGAAATAACAAGAATAAAGGCAAGGATGGCAAGGGGAATGCAAACAAAACCAACGATCATGTTGGAGAGGGTCAAAAGGATAATAAAACGAAAGTGGAATTTCCATGAAAATTATGCACTGGAGACCATCTTACGCACCTTTACCCTAAAATTCAGGATTGGAAGCACTTGTTAGCTCAACAAGGTTCTTCTAGTTCCCAGGTTGTGCTCACAAACCCTTTTCTCCAAGTGTAGCAATTAATTGCTGGCACGAATCAAAATACTGGGGCTCCCTCTAGGGGCAGCTAGGAAAGATAAAATACGTCAAATGTAATATTCCTAATTAGCCCAAGCGAATAGAAATATTTCATTTTGTTTTGATTTTCTTAACTGATGAATAAAATGTAAATGAGGACATGTAAACTCCTGAAAACATCAAACTAAATCAATGCCCAATGTGAACAGAGGAAAATCAGGGTTGTCTTAATAAAATCCACTTGTGTGTGAAACGGGATTGAGCCATTTGTCTGGGTCAATAGGACCAACTCTTAACACAGTCCAAATGCATTGAACCTCTTAGATGATCAGCACAGTTCTAGAAGGAGGTCCTCCATGTGAACAGGGTTAAATGAATGAAGGTGGTTTAGGGTTTTGCAAACCATAATCTTATAAAAGGGAGGAGAGGGCAGCCTAAGGAGGTTGTTGATTATTATCTAATTTTAGAGGATTGTGTCTGCTTAGACAAATCCACATTCTCTTGGCTGTTTAGCAGAGAATTGTGAGGGTTTCCTGTTTAGGAATTCCCTTCCCCTTCATTAAGAAGCTCTTGGAGGAGATTTTTCTTGCTTTGTCCACTATCTGGTTGGAGACCAAGTTTCTACTTCCAACTGCAACGCAGATCCAGTGAGGGTTTGCTTGCTTTTGTAAGTTTCAACAAGTGGAACACTAGATCTGTTTAGATCTAGCTTGTATTGGAGCCTCTTCTCAGTGAGTGTGTCTTTTAACCTCCTGGAAGAGTGTATCCATTGGTTGATATTTAGTTTGCATCTTGGCATTGGGCCAAAGTATTCTACATCACCATCTACGCAGTTCCTTGAAGAGACTGTGTTATTATGAATCTTTATTTGAAGTGTACGAAAAAAGACCACTTTAGCTGCACATAACAAACAGCCCTAACAGCAAAAGATGGCTGCTAATATCTTCAAATCTGCAGTTAGTTAATCAAGAAAAATGCTGCGAAAAGCCAGATCTATGCATAAAAAACATTAAGCAGTAAAAATAAGGTTTTTCTCCATGCATCCAATAAACAAGACAAGAACAATATTTTTGAAGAATTTTTATATTAATGCCAACTGGGAGGAAAACAAGAAAGGTGTTTCTAATTCTCCTCAATGGGATGGGTTCTTGGAAGTCCTTAGCACTTTAGATCTAGAATTTCTCTCTCTTGTTGGTGTAGAAAACCCAGACAAACATAGAACTCAAAGGGAGCTCACAAAACAAATAATAGAAAATATGACAATGATAATGGCTCAAAGTCAGACCAAGAGTATAGATCCAGAGTGATCTAAGAGGCAATAAAAGGTGATGAATGGTAGGAAAAACCCTTCTATTTATAACAAAATATTAGGTCATTCTAGATCTTGGTGCATGATTAAAATAATATTAACCAAATCTCGATCCACCTTTTATGGAATATTTTATTATATTTGTTGGAGGGGAAAGGAATTTGACTTGGGTCAAATCCCTTTATTTGTAAATAATAAATAAATAAATGATTTATTTATTATTTTAAGGAAGTGGTTGAATGATAATTACATAAATAATGATTTATTTAATTATTTATAAATGATTTAGTCATATTTAACAAGGAATATTAATTTAATAAGATTTAAATAATTATTCCTAGAAAATAAGAAGATAAATAAGGATTTATCTAATTAATTTCCTTGTTTTGGGTTAAATATGACCAGGAATAATAATTAAATTATTGTTTAATTAATTATTCCATGAGGAAAACCAAACAAATATAGATTTTTTTAATATTCCCCCTTGGGGTTTCCTGTTTAGACCGTAAACAACCTAATAAATGTGTTTTATTAAGTTATTTTACATAGTGAAAGCAATTTTACTTAGGGTAAAATTGTTCTTACATGGTGTACTTGGGTCCATCTAATGATAATAGGTTAGATGACCAAAAAATGGTGTAACAGAATACATCCTTTTTGCAGGCAGAGTTGCAGTGGGTTTTTTTTGGATCAGCTTGAAGGGAAGATCTCTGGTGAAATGGACCCTTCCCTTCACTATGGTGATCCATGGATTGGCCAATCAATCCATTTTAATTTCAGATTTTATCTACTGTGTATCATATGCTTCAAAAATTTCTAAATATTATTGCATATCTGTGGCTTAGATCTCAGATCTATTCATTGATATCCATATTTTGCTGAGATCCCCAAGGGGAGTGTAAAGAAGAGCCTCTTTGGCATATATATCTATAATAGATCTATATTTTTATGTAAATATCTGCCCTAGATCTGATGTATAATGAAATATTGCTTCAGCCTCTTGAAAATTACACTGTCAATCTCATTTTGCATTTTCTTGTGTTGTAGTATCTCATTTTAAAGCCTTGACCCATGTAAAACTTTTGTCTTTCTCTGATGTATTGCATAAATCATATAATAGGTCTGATTTATTTATTTTCATACTTATTTTCATATAATTCCTTCATAAATTTACGCTACATATGCTTCAGTCACATTCTGCATACTCTAGGTCATGGGAAATCGGCATTTTTAAGCCATTTTGGGAGTGGGAGATCTATTTAACCTAGCTAGCGTTATTTTTTTGGGCTGAAATTTGGTATAGGAGTTCCACATAACCTAAGATAAAGGATCCAACCATAATCCCTCCTTATTTTTATGCACATTCCTAAAATTAATCATTTTAGGGCTTAAATCACTGTCTTTCCCCACTTTGGGTTGAAGGGATAGATCACTTTCCTTGCTGCTGCATATATTACTAATATTAAAGTGTTTATTAACATATTCCATGTGTTATTAGCCTGCTAATACTCCAATACAGTGTTTATATATTATTGCAGTCCCTCATTGGACATTTATCAAGCCATACTAGGTGTGGGAGGCATGTTTGCCTCACCTAGTTTGTTTGGTTTCTGATATCCTCTTGGAATTGGGTCTTATATTATCAGATCTAAGGAATACAAGGGTTGATATTGGTTTCTGAAGCACACATCCCTGAAAATTTTGTTTTTTAGGCCTGTTTTGTTGAGCAGTCCCTTTTGGGATATTACAATGGTATAAGAGCAAGATCTTTGGCTCATCCTGTGGGATTCAAGACAAAGTAATATAAAGAAAAGAGAAAGTTCAGAATTATGGAGAATATGATATTACTCTCATCCATTTTTAGATCTAAGAAGAGCCTCTCCAATGAGGTTCAACCAATGGAAGAAGAGAGATGCAATGGAACTCCAAGAGGGTTTCAAGGAGGAGAAAGTTGAGTGAGACCTCTAGAAGGTTTCAAGGAGAAGAATAAGAGCCATGCACTTCCTATTCTTTGAGGAATAATGAGGAGCCTGAAGAGCACTTAGAACTGGAGATTCTAAGTCAGTACTTGGTAGAGTACAAACATCGGCTTAGAGCTTCCAAAGAGACTCTAGATCTTCCTCAGTTTATTCAATTGAAAGAAGAGAAGAGGTCATACAGTAATAGGATGATGAAGGGAAATAGGTTCCTATTTTCTACCTTCGATGGATCAGCCCTATGTTTAGTAGAATCTTGGGTGATGAAGCTAGAGGCATACTTCCTACTACACCCAGTAGTAGAGAGAGAGGTTGTGGAAATCTCAGCACTGCACTTGGAGGGCAAGGAAAGTACTTGGTGGTTCAACCATGTGGATCATGCAAGAGTGTCTACTTTTGCAGAATTCACCCACGAGGTGATCAAGAAGTTTAACAATAGAATATCAGAGGAGGAGGAGCACTCACCACTACTCGAGGAGTCTTGTACCAGCATTGTTTCAGCCATAGAGGAACAGCCATCTACATCAGTAGTTGGGTCAGCCAACACATTGAAGGGTGGAACTTTTGCAGCCACACAAAATATTCCTGAGACTCACCAAGGTATGCAGGAATATACATTTTTTATCATTTCAGGAAATCTAATGGAAAGCTGTTACACCATTTTTTGGTCATCTAACCTACTATCATTAGATGGATCCAAGTACACCATGTAAGACCAATTTTACCCTAAGTAAAATTGCTTTCACTATGTTAAATAACTTAATAAACCACATTTATTAGGTTGTTTATGGTCTAAACATAAAACCCCAAAAGGAAATATTAAACAAATCTATATTTGTTTGATTTTCCTCATGGAATAAATAATTAAACAATAATTTAATTATTATTCCTCATCATGTTTAACCCAAAACAAAGAAATTAATTAGATAAATCTCTATTTATCTTATTATTTTCTAGTAATAATTATTTAAATCTTATTTAAATAATATTCCTTGTTAAATATGACTAAATCACCCACAAATAATTAAATAAATCATTATTTATTTTATTATCATTCAACCACTTCCTTAAAACGATAAATAAATCATTTATTTATTTATTATTTACAAATAAATGGATTTGACCCAGGTCAAATACCTTTTCCCTCCAACAAATATAATAAAATATTCCAATAAAGGTGGATCTAGATTTGGTTAATGTTATTTTAATCATGCACCAAGATCTAGAATGACCCCATATTTTGTTATAAATAGGAGGGTTTTTCCCACCATTCTTCACCTTTTGTTGCCTATTAGATCACTCTGGATCTATACACTTGGTCACATTTCTACATTATTTGTTGTGTGAGCTCCCTTTGAGTTCTATGTTTGTCTGGGTTTTCTACACCAACAAGAGAGAGAGATTCTAGATCTGAAGTGTTGAGGACTTCCAAGAACCCATCCCATTGAGGAGAATTGGATACACCTTCTTGTTTTCCTCCCAGGTGCCCTTAATACAAAAATTCTTTCAAAAAACATTGTTCTTGTCTTGTCTATTGGATGTATGGAGCAAACTCTTGATTTTTACTGTTTAATGTCTTTCTATGCATAGATATGGTTTTTTGCAGCACTTGTCTTGATCAATTAACTGCAGATCTGAAGATGTTAGCAGCCACATTTGATGTTAGGGCTATAAGTTATGCGCAGCTAAAGTGGATTTTTTCGTACGCTTCGACAAAAGATTCATACTAACAATTGGCGACTCCACACGGGTTTTCAATTACGACCGCTGTCGTTTTTCATATTCCTGCATATCCAGCTACTTCAGACCCTAGGGTTTCTTTTCAGCATTTTTTTTTCCTATTTTCATGTTGTTTTTCACCTATAAAACCCTAAAACATTAAAATTTCTAACTTCCGCGTGTTTCTAGCCCTATTGTGCAGGTGATAGACATCAGCCGCAACTGAGACAGCAACTTTTCCAGAAATCTGCCGTCGGGACACCCGGAGCTTCAGGTCGCACTTTTCAGCCCATAAACTGCGACCTGGACCTCCAAGTCATACTTTTTAGCCCATTTTATGCGACCTGCACAGAAAACAGGTCAGAACCTGTGACCTGCCAATTTTTCTGTTGTTTTTCTGCAATCTTTCTGGGTTTTTCTGAAGCTTCTCTCAGGGTTTTCCAGCCTCTGTCTCAGCTCGTTTCGACCTGTTTCTGATCTGTTTTGCTCATCTAAGTGAGAACATAGCCCCCTAGGGCTTCAGTACCCTCCACTTTTGGTGGAAGAGTTTTTATCTGTTTCAGGTCTGTTTTTTCAGAGTTTCAGCCCCCCTTTTTCCAAATCTGATACCTCCTTTTCAGACCTCTTCTAATCAGCTCTTCTCCCTTTCAAATCACCTCCTAAAGATTTGTTTGGACCTAATTTTAGGGCCTCCTCCTTGCCCCTTCTGCTTTTTGCTGATTTCTTCCTTTTTTCCAGCCACCTTGCCTCTGCCTCTTGGCTGTGATCTGCACCTCTTTTCAGCAGCTTTTCCCTTTAGATCCCTGTCCCTCTCGACCCTAGATCTATTGGCCCCTTTTTACTGTGTTTTGACTAGATTTTTTCCTCTTTTAGATTAGTTTTGAGAGACCCACCTTTTTGGGTTAAATCGATGCAATAGTAGCTGTTAATTTTCTATTATTTCAGCATTATATACTGTCTTTGCAGCATTATTTTCAGTTACGCAGCACACTTTTTCTCTTGCTCTCAAAACGAAAAGGGTTTAAAAATTAAAATTAACGCACACCACACACTCACCCTAAGTGAAGAAGAGCCTGGTTTACACCGCCAGGCAAAGACTTTAAAATCAATTGACACTGCACCTATCTGCCCTTGTTTCGACATTGTAATCACTTGATTTTGCACCTCCTTGCCCTTGTGGTCATTCTTCTTCCCCATGTGCCATGTTTGTGTTGTCATCATTGCGCCCCCAAGGCGCACCTCCCGGAAACTTCTTGGCCTTCACCCTCAGTTTCTGGTCTGTCGACCTGCTCCGTCCCACCGTCGTCGAGCCAGTCCCCCTCTGAGTCCGCATTCCGACTCCTCTTCTGATTCATTGGGTTCTCCTTTTACTTTTGATTCTCCCCCTGTCACCTTCACTATGTCTGGTCTAGGGCCTAACGCTAGCAGTAATCCCAGCCCTAATGCCGGAACTACTACTAGCGGAACCGCCACAGGAACTACCTCGGCCGCACCCTTGCTGACATACATCGCAGGCCTCAGCCTCCCTGATTTCAATCAATTGATCAATGACCCTATCCGCCACGATGTTGGTTGGCCTACTATGCCAACCAAGCTCCCCTTCGACATCTCTAAGTTCGAAGGCCTGGCTGGAGAAGATCCAACCAACCATGTCCGATCTTTCCACTTGTGGTGTTCCTCCAATTCCATTACCGACGATTCCATCCGTCTTCGGTTGTTCCAACGCACACTTACCGGTGAAGCTTCTAAATGGTATGTTGACCAAGCCACCTCTTCCCATACCACCTTTGCGACCATTTCCCAAGCCTTTTTATCTTATTTCTAGCTCCCTCTCCGATACGATACTAGTACGGAGCTCTTGACTTCCTTCAAGCAAACCTCTTCGACCCACCTTTCTACCCATGTCTAGGAATGGCGAAGAAGACAGAGCTTATGTCGAGCTCCCCCCTTCGAATATCAGGTTTATATGGACTGGGTCCTTCGCACTCTCTTAGCTCCTATCGGCAAAGATGTCGCCTCCCATTTCCCTCAAACTGAAGAAGCCACCCTCCAAATAGCCTTGAAATATGACCTGATATATGCTCAGTCTGGTTATGTTTATACTGTCCTTCCTGACCTCCCCAGGCCCGGAGCCGCTAATGCCCCGGGGGCATCTCATTCCGCCAAAGGTATCGTTGGAGCCCTTTCTCATCCGTATGCCCAACCTCCTATGGGCTATGGTCTCCCTCAAGGAGGGGCCAGCACCTCTAGCACTTGTCCCCCTCTAGGTAGCATGTACCCAGGATACGGCATGCCTCATCCTTTTTCCCAACCTCCTGCTTACCTCAATGTTGCCCAACCTAACCATTACCCTTATCCGCAGCCTGGTGCGCCAGCTCCCCCAGCATATGCGCTTCCACCTCCCTTGCCTCCTCCAACCCCGCAATAGCACCTACAGCCCCCTCCAGGGCAAGTATTTGCACAGCAGGGCACGACTAATCCTCCTTCTTCTCAAATAAGGCGGAGAGGCAATCCAAACCAATCTTCCCCTGGTACTCGTGGACCCAATCCTCAAGGTATTGACCCTAACACTGCTAACCAGCAACAGGGCACTCAGCCCAAGCTGGACAGGCCTCTTCGCACAAATAAGCCTTGTTCGTGTTGCGGTGTTTATGGTCATTACACCCATGATTGTCCCCTCTTACCATAGATGTGGCAGATGTGGGAGTCTCAAGCCACATTGCGAGGACAACATGCCTCCCCTCATGCTCCCCCTAATGTGGCCACTACTCAACTAGCTGTGTTTACTGATCCTTTCCCTCAGCAAGGATTCGTGGCTGCCCAACCACCTGACGGATAGGTCGCCACTCAACCTTCCCCTTCTGGTTCCTCTGATTACCAGATCCTCATGATGAACTCTGATCCACCCCCAACCGTCAACCTTCACCTTCCAACTCGGTCTTGCCAGTACCCCAAGCCTCCCGCTCAGTCTTCCCCCGAGTCCCCTTCTTCCAGTTCTACAGAGGCTCTTTCGACATCCAATGGCCCCTTACATATCCCTCAACCCAAAGTTGAGGTTCATACCAAGATTCCTAAGGGACCATTATTTCGAAATGCTACTTCTGGTCGAGCTGCTCATTCGTATAGCATAGTAGATGATTTGGCACAATCTCCTGCTGCCATTTCCACATTGGAACTCCTCCAGTCGTGCACTTCCCAAAAGAAGGCTCTGCTATCTGTCGTGGGCACTATAGATCCTGCTGATGACCAAATGATCGTTTTCAATGCCCATCAATCAGAACATCCTCCTCTTCCTGCTTCCGTCACCTTCCAAATCCCAGTCAAAATCCGAAATGCCAACGTTTCTCGGTGTATAATTGATGAGGGGGCATCCACCTATGTGATGTCCGCTTCGGTTTGGAAGCAACTCGAATCTCCTGACATGTCCCCTTCCACGATCACTCTTCAAGCGTGGGATGGCCATGCCTCCCAGCCCATTGGTCTTTTTCATAATTGTCCTATCACCCTTGCCGGTAAGACTGTTTGCGTTGACGTCGAAGTCATCGACGCCCCTCTAGACTACAACATTCTATTGGGGTGAAGCTACACCTATGCCATGTCTGTTGTCCCATCCGCGGTTTTTCGCAAGATGTCTTTTCCTCACAATGGAAAGATAGTCACCATCGACCAGTTGACTTATCATGAGCCAAAGTCTCAGACCTCCCCTGAGATGACCATCTCTTCTGTAGCCAATAAGCAAACCATCGATTCCTTGACCAGTGTCTCCCCCGGCGTCTACAAAGATTCCTCCCTACTTGGAACTTTTCCTGGTCTCCCCTCTCCTCACATCTCTGATCCCAGCTTATCGAATGTTTGCATGATGCACTCGTCTCGGGCTACCCTTAAGCGACCCGCTTCGGCTAGCCAGCAACCTCAGACTCAACCTCGCCCACCGCAACCCGCTCCTAGCCCTTCATCTCTGCCAGTCGGACCTCCTCCTTCTGGCCCGTCTCCTACAGCTGGTATCCCTGAACCCCTTTATCCCCCTGGATCGGTTCCCCCAGGCCTTAACCATCTCAGAGCTATCCCTCCTGGTCATTATCCCGCTGGTCAGATACCGTTCCTAGCTCCCCCTCCCGGAGTCTATTCGGTCCCCGTCATGGCCCCCCTCTCTCTCCCTAACCTGACCCTGGGTATACCCGTCTGGTACCTTGACCCTCCAGCCGCTACCCCTCCTGGTCACCCCAAACCCTATCTTGCTTTGACACCGGTTCAACCGGTCCCCCTCGCTTCCTCCATTGCTACCATGCCCCCTGCACCTCCCCAGGACCCTACCCCTGTGGTGGCAGCTCCAGGAAAGAAAGGCAAAGCTCGCAAGGGGGAATCCAAAGACAAGGCCACCCTGACTGACCCAGCTCCTTCTCCACTCGCAAAGCCTTGCGCCTTGTGTGATGTCGTCGGTCACGCCACCCATACTTGTCCTGAGTTGCCCCGCATTCAACCCATGGTTAAAGTCGCGTTCCCTGAGTCTACGGTCTCCGACCCTTCTCTTTCGTCCTCGTCCGTAACCAAGAACCAAAAAACTATTCGCACTAGAAAACCCTGTGCTTTGTGCGGTGTCTGTGGCCATTACTCCCACCATTGTCCTCACCTGACGCATTACCGCGCCTCTTTAGAAGTAGTCCAAGAGTATGAGGTTGAAAAAAATCAATCCGCCTCTCCCATACTCGCGCAGTATGCTTCGAGCCAACTTGAGGATCCCCCCGCTCCCATCGACATTCCCCCCCCTGATGTCCAGATGACGGAGTCTACTATGACCATTCTTTACCTATCATCCTCTGTGCGACCCTCAGAGTACATTCCCTCGGATTCATCCCCTGATGGTTCCCTCGACCCCCCTTCAGCAACCACCCTGGGCTTAACATCCTTTGACCATCTGTTTATCTGTTCCTCTGTCATCCCCCGTGACAACCCGTATGTTAGCCTTTCTTCCCATACTGATGATTTAGGTAGCTTTGCCGCGTCATGTGACTTCCCTTCCTCTCGTCATACCCTCTGTTCCCGTCAGGATGCCCTCTTAGAATCCCTCTCCACCCATCACCTCCTCCTTCCCGCCCATAACCGGGATCACCCCACCCCTATCCACGATGACCTCCACAGCCTGAGTCCCATCCACTCCTCCTATAACCCTCATATACCACCATTTCATTCGTATATGAGTCATAGCCATCCTTCCCATCGCACTCCCTCCCGCAGTTGCCACTTGATTTCTCCTATACACTCACGCTGCCGTCATTGTTCCTCCTTCTCCCATTTTTTGTCTTGTACCACCATTCCGCAGGACCTCCTGTCCACACCCTATATCGGTTACGCTGACGGTGCAAGTCGTTATTCCCGAAATCTTGCCTCAGCAGGTTGGGCCATATTTACCCCCTTGCATGCCCTTGTTCTCTCAAACGGGGTCTGCATTGGTCTTGCCACCAACAATCAGGCCGAATACGATGCAATGCGGTGTCTTTTAGCCGATGCCCTCTCTCATCGCATCCTTCATCTGCATGTTCATATAGATTCCCTACTTCTTGTCATGAAACTAAATGGTGTCTATCGTGTGCATAATCCTGTGCTGTTTAGACGATATTTACGAGTGAAACTCTTGATACGTGAATTTGAAACCATAACTTTCAACCATGTACCTCGAGAACAAAATCACTATGTAGATAGCATTGCAAACCATGTTCTAGATTGGCATTTATCACACGCATTTTATACAAGACAATAACATTCATAATCATTAAACAAGATGCATATCCATAATATGTGTCACAAAACATGTGTTTAGAGTCCATCTACTCTGATACATATGACATGCCCATTGCATGTTACAAAAAAATCAAAACTGGGGGCACCACATGCCCCACACCTAATCACTATCTGGCAGATCCCGAGCCAATGGCTTTGCTCCTACAGCCTGTAGATCCCGTATCCCCTGACCGGCCATCGCCATGCACCGCATGACCCCTCGCCATTCCGAGGGTAGCCCAATACATGGCTCTATGTACTGGTCGTCTAAGTCCTGCCACCCGCGCTCTAAAACACCGGTTAGCAACCTCTCACATCTACGGCAGATGTCCTCCAGGAGGGCGGCTGCATCCTCATCATGCGCTGCTCTCGCTCCACTCAGACCTGCAGCTCCAGATGTTGCCGGTCGTCCCATATATCCGGCCGGTTTTACCGGATCTATATCTACATACCAAAATTACATGAATCAGTACCCTATCTACTATTCACTAACTTTAACATGCCCAAAAAAGAATAGTTACTTATCACTTACCATCGGGTCCCCATACTCGACCAGGCGGAAGTGGTAGGTCCGGATCCCCACAATAACTCATCCCACTGTAGGGATAGTCATCTATGTATAACGGCATCTGATCCCAATGGGCAAAGAACTCAGGTCAAAACACTCGTCCGACCGCCCCTCCTCCTCCTTTGCATAGTAGCCGCCCCCACCGGCGCATCCTGGGCTCTCTAGGGCCCCCATCTAGGAGTTGTATACAAGGTCATAAGGTCGGTATCTTCTCAAAAAAGAATGAACACAATAAAGTCCCATACGAGCAATCGTGGTTCACTTGCCGCTTGCAAAGCGACAGCTGTCATTTTAACGACACCAACATCATTTGGGCCCACCCATAGTAGGTCCCACTCAACACACTCTCTACGATCATCACCTGCCCCCCAGTGATGTGATGGAATGCTTGGTTGCCCAGGATCCGCAACACCGCTGCGGCCACTGCCCGGGTCTCCAGTCTCTCTAGGTCCCCGATCGGTATCCGTGTCCCTTTGACTTGGAGACCCAGTCGACAATGCCGCTCCACAAACTCCATGATGTTCCGCCCCCGCGGTAACACTGGCTGTGTATTTCCCACCATCCCAAGTGGCGGGCGCTGTCAGCCATCATTTGTGGGCGATTCCAGTCCTTGGCCTGCCCTGCTAAGGGCCTCATGCTCTGGATCCAATCGCGGTAATCCGGGCCAAAAGGGCTCTCCGGCTCATCAACGGGTTCTCCAAAAACTTTAGAACCCCAAACCTGGCCAACACACGATGGACACCCTGATCCGACTGGATCTCTGCCCGTAATGTACCCAAGTCTCTCTCTCTCCATTTAACACATGCCATATATCACCTAAACATCTTTGTGGGGAAACAGATCTGAATCTCATAATAAGCAAAACCCATGTACGCAAACAACCTCAAATCCCCTCCTCTTCAGTGCCCACTTTTACGCGGAAATCTACGGGCCGGAGTCGCACCTTTTTGGCTCAAAACTGCGTCCAGTCCTGAATTTTTGGCAGAGTGTGAAACTCGAAAGATGCAAGGGGAGTGTTCACTGACTTTCTGTGCCTAATAGACTTTCGTCATAGTAAAGGTTAGGCCTCTTACCTGCAACTGACGGATCTCGATTCCAATGGTCGGTTTGTCCGCTACGCTCGCCACAAGATTTAGGGCCTTCTCTCCTCTCTACATTCACAACAGCAACAATAGCAAATGAGTGAATTTGGAGGGAAAACTGCCTTATTAAAAGAGAACCCCTGTTTCTTCTTTCGACTGCTGCGACCATACCGTAGCCCCGTTTGACAAACCGTCTGCACCGTTGGAAAGCTCTCACCGAGCCCTCAAATGGGTATCTGTTATTTTTTTGTGATTTGATACTTCACCAGGACACATTTTTTCCAAGAAGGGTCACTTCACCTCTCCTTAAAATCGAATTTCCTCACTTACGACACTTGTACTTGGGGCACCATTTTGCCTCCTTACTTGTCTTTGTTCGTGTCAATTTTCGTCATGAGTTACCATCTTGTACTCATGTTTTCATGGTCCCCCATTGGGCCTTTACTATGTGGCAGCACCATCAAGTCGCCCTTGTTTAGAGCATCCAAGTTGAGTCATCATCGCATTCATGGAGTCTATCCCGAGTCCCTTTGTACCCCGTTATAGCCCTCCATCCTTCATTTCTTGGTCTCTCTCTTGTGTCGCACATTATGACCTTCAGTCCTTGTCCAAGGGAGTGATATTGTGTCGATCCATTTTATGTCATTCATGCCCTTTATGTCTAACAGGGGAACTGGATCACATTATGCCTGAGTCCTTCATTCTGTCATCATTGTTATCATTAAATACGTCGCTCTACTATTTTCTCTGTGCAGATTTGAGGATATCTACGTGCCTGCACTAAGCGGGACCTCTTCCCATCGACATCAACTCCATTGTTCCGGAAGATAGGTCTAGAGGCGGTGTATCCTTGCCTTGGTTCCGAAACTACCACTTTCTTGTTGTTCTTTTAGGATCGGGCAAAGGGATCTCTCATTTCCTTTGACTTGATTTTTCTCCCTCTGACTCCTTTCAGCATGATCGAGATCCGTATACTTGATGGTTCAGTGATGCAACAGCAGCTCTTGGTGATTCCCGGGTGTGTGTGAGATGTCTCAGCCCTCATGAGGGGGTGGCCCTACAGGTAGCCCCCCACATGCCCGAATGACCTCTTCATTGCAGCCCTCGATGCAGCTCCATATATTTGATGATGTCGACCTTAGCCGCTTGCAGCGCCTCTTTGATTTGCATGTACCAGTCAGATTTTTTGAGCCCTTCCCCACTTATAGGGGGCATTTGGGTTGTATTGGTATCTCATGTACTCAGATATTATTGTATAAGTCCTGGCTGTTATCCCAGGCACAGCATGTATGTGGGATCCTTCATTGTATTTTTATCTGGCTCATATTTATGCCGGCTGTACTTTATGGTTCGGTCCCTTGTTTACTGGACACACTATTCTTTTGTACTTTATCTTGGCGGGCATAGGTATGCCTCCCCCGCTGCCTTTAGCACAGGTACCCTCTCATAAAAAGAGACTTGTTGCACCTGCAAGTCTCGTCTCCTCAAGGTCTAGTTCTTCATCACATTAGTCTACCTTGCATCTCTCTCTCTAACTTCCCTTTTGATGTCTGGTGATTGAGTTCTTACAACGTACTTTGGTCATACGATTTGCTCCTAACATTCGCACGCTGGGGGGCAATCTGTTACACCATTTTTTGGTCATCTAACCTACTATCATTATATGGACCCAAGTACACCATGTAAGACCAATTTTACCCTAAGTAAAATTGCTGTCACTATGTTAAATAACTTAATAAACCACATTTATTAGGTTTTTTATGGTCTAAACAGGAAACCCCAAAAGGAAATATTAAACAAATCTATATTTGTTTGATTTTCCTCATGGAATAATTAATTAAACAATAATTTAATTATTATTCCTCATCATGTTTAACCCAAAACAAAGAAATTAATTAGATAAATCTCTATTTATCTCATTATTTTCTAGGAATAATTATTTAAATCTTATTTAAATATTATTCCATGTTAAATATGACTAAATCACCCACAAATAATTAAATAAATCATTATTTATTTGATTATCATTCAACCACTTCCTTAAAATGATAAATAAATCATTTATTTATTTATTATTTACAAATAAAGGGATTTGACCCAAGTCAAATACCTTTTCCCCCCAACAAATATAATAAAATATTCCAATAAAGGTGGATCTAGATTTGGTTAATGTTATTTTAATCATGCACCAAGATCTAGAATGACCCTATATTTTGTTATAAATAGGAGGGTTTTTCCTACCATTCTTCACCTTTTGTTGCCTATTAGATCACTCTGGATCTATACACTTGGTCACATTTCTACATTATTTGTTGTGTGAGCTCCCTTTGAGTTCTATCTTTGTCTGGGTTTTCTACACCAACAAGAGAGAGAGATTCTAGATCTGAAGTGCTGAGGACTTCCAAGAACCCATCCCATTGAGGAGAATTGGATGCACCTTCTTGTTTTCCTCCCAGGTGCCCTTAATACAAAAATTCTTTCAAAAAACATTGTTCTTGTCTTGTCTATTGGATGTATGGAGCAAACTCTTGATTTTTACTGTTTAATGTCTTTCTATGCATAGATCTGGTTTTTTGCAGCACTTGTCTTGATCAATTAACTGCAGATCTGAAGATGTTAGCAGCCACATTTGATGTTAGGGCTATAAGTTATGCGTAGCTAAAGTGGTATTTTTTCGTACGCTTCGACAAAAGATTCATACTAACAGAAGCCTTGGAAATTTGTCCTTGTATGACCCAAGATCATCACTTACTGCTAATCTAGAGCAGCAAGGGAGCACTACGCTGTCTAAAGATAGCAGTGAAGAAATAAGGACCCATTCCTCATGGGAACATTCATATGATAACTTCATTCAAGGAGCCATGAAAAAAGAGATGTCAAAAGGTAGACATCCTAAGCTGAGAAACATTTTCTCCTCTCTAGATGACACTCTCTCAATGAGCATGCCACAGCTCAAAGAGAGACTTCTACTTGCAGCAGATCCAAGACTTCATTGGTTTTGGAAGGCCATACATGAGGAGGAGGTCTCATCAAGAGATCCCATTGAAGGTGTACTTCCGCATTTCATGAAGTGAAAATATCTTCAAAGATGTGAAGAAATTGGTGTCCTACTATGGGAGACGTGTGGAGATCAAGGCACAATTCATGACCTACATGTGCCATTGATAAGGAGGTGTAGAACCATGGAGACACAAGGAGGAGATGGGGAATAAATTCAACCTCATCCCTATCTGTGGCAAGAAGGTGATTGGATTGCGTAGTGGAAGCATGGAGAGTTTTTTCCATTCATTTATTCAGTCATCTCTTGTTGAGGATGTCTCACTATATGGGGACATTTCACCAAGGAGACCACTAGATCAGCAAAGGAGGATGGATGCTTCACATGTTGAGGCATCATTCATTGATGATAGAGGAGTGAAGACCTTGGGAGAGTTTGGCACAACACTAGGAGTCTTGGGTAGACCCAAGGAGGAGAGAATAATTCTCTCAACATCATCTACACCCACTCTCATTTCATATTCTACATTGTGGAAAAAGCAACATGGGGAGGAAAACTTTCCACATGACACCTTTGGCATGGAAGAAGTCAAAAGGAGGGAGTTTGATTTCAGCCAACCCTTTTCTATGAGGCTCAACAAAATCAACTTGAGGAGCTATTGTTGTGGGGGCTTTGAAGGAGAGCTACATCATCATTGTCAAAGATGCATGAAAAATGTAAAGATGGATCAGCCACATGACTCTAAGGGAGAGTTATATCAGCCCTCTCTTCCTTCTGTTGAGGAAGAGAATAGATCCTTGCACCACTCCTTGAATAGGAGAAGGATTATTGGTGAAGAACATGATCATATTACACATGCTTTATATTCTAATTTCATGCATTCTTACACCATGTTTTTGCAGGTCATGGCTCCAAGGAGGAGTGTTATATCATATGAGCTTCTTCGCCAACATTAGGCCCCAAAAATTTCTGAATTGGGCCACTCCCTTGAGAGAAAAAGGGAGATTTTGCAACATGATGGGTGCTTCCCCAAAGCACCATATGTATATCACATTTCCAGCCATGGTGATATGGTGTGGGCAGAAAGTAAGTGGTGGGAGAACCACTTACCATATCTATATTTGATGCAACCCGGGGATGCCTTGCGTTGGTTCCACATGTGGAACTATGACCCACCTCCATATGTACAATTTTTTGTTTTCATGTACATTATTTTGATTTCCTATCTTGATGATGTACTTATAATTTTTATGGGAATGTATGGAGGAAGGAAGGAAGGATGGCATGTGCCTCATGGGATGACCACTCTCCATGTATCTTATATTTCATTGTTCAGAGAGAGCATGGGAAAAACCATGTTTGTTTCATATGATTAATTGTCTCCTTATGGGATGAGCTATTTACATCTCATGAGAACTTTGGAGGAGCAAGACATGGATAGATGGATGGGTGAACACTTGGCTTATCGGGGGAGCTTATCTCATGTTGATTTCACCAAAGAAGGAAGAGAAGTGTTGCAACACTCACCTTATCAGTTGCTTGAGGACAAGCAAAATTTTGGAGGGGAGGACTGTAATATTCCTAATTAGCCTAAGCTAATAGGAATATTTCATTTTGTTTTGATTTTCTTAACTGATGAATAAAATGTAAAGGAGGACATGTAAACTCCTGAAAACATCAATGACCAAAGTGAACAGAGGCAAATCGGGGTTGTCTTAATAAAATCCACTTGTGTGTGAAACAGGATTGAGCCATTTGACTGGATCAACAGGACCAACTACAACACAGTCTAGATGCATTGAACCTCTTGGATGATCAGCACAATTCTAGAAGGAGGTCCTCCATGTGAATAGGGTTAAATGAATGAAGGTGGTTTAGGGTTTTTCAAACCCTAATCTTATAAAATGGAGGAGAGGGTAGCCTAAGGAGGTTGTTGATTATTATCTGATTTTAGAGGATTGTGTCTGCTTAGACAAATCCACATTCTCTTGGTTGTTTAGCAGAGAATTGTGAGGGTTTCCTGTCTAGGAATTCCCTTCCCCTTCATTGAGTAGCTCTTGGAGGAGATTTTTCCTGCTTTGTCCACTATCTGGTTGGAGACCAAGCTTCTACTTCCAACTGCAACTCAGATCCAGTGAGGGTTTTCTTGCTTTTGTAAGCTGCAGCAAGTGGAACACTAGATCTATTCAGATCTAGCTTGTATTGGAGCCTCTTCTTAGTGAGTGTGTCTTTTAACCTCCTGGAAGAGTGCATCCATTGGTTGAGATTCAATTTGCATCTTGGTATTAGGCCAAAGTATTCTACATCACCATATGCGCAGTTCCTTGAAGAGACTGCGTCCTTTTTACAGGCAGAGTTGCAGTGGGTTTTTTTTGTATCAGCTTGAAGGAAAGATATCTTGTGAAAGGGACCCTTCCCTTCACTGTGGTGATCCATGGATTGGCCAACCAATCCATGTTCATTTCAGATCTGATCTACTGTGTATCATATGCTTCATAAATTTCTGAATATTACTGTAGATTTGTGGCTTAGATCTCAGATCTATTCATTGATATCCATATTTTGTTGAGATCCCCAAGGCGAGTGTAAATAAGAGCCTCTTTGGAATATATATCTGTAATAGATCTATATTTTTATGTAAATATATTCCCTAGATCTGAGATATAATGAAATATTTCTTCAGCCTCCTGAAAATTACGCTTTCAATCTCATTCTGCATTTTCTTGTGTTGTAGTATCTCATTTTGAAGCCTTGACCCATGTAAAACTCCTATCTTTCTCTGATATATTTCATAAATCATATCGTAGGCCTGATTTACTGATTTTAATACTTATTTTCATCTAATTCCTTCAGAAATTTACGCTGCATATGCTTCAGTCACATTCTGCATACTCTAGGTCATGGGAAATTAGCATTTTTAAGCCATTTTGGGAGGGGGAGATCTGTTTAACCTAGCTAGCATTATTTTTTTGGGCTAAAATTTGGTATAGGAGTTCCACATAACCTAAGATAAAGTTTCCAACCATAATCCCTCCTTATTTTTACACACATTCCTGATTAATCATTTTAGGGCTTAAATCACTGTCTTTCCCCACTTTGGGTTGAAGGGATAGATCACTTTCCTTGCTGCTGCATATATTACTGATATTAAAATGTTTATTAACATATTGCATGTGTTATTAGCCTGATACTACTCCAATATAGTGTTTATATATTGTTGCAGTCCCTCATTGGACATTTATCAAGCCATACTAGGTGTGGGAGGCCTATTTGCCTCACCTAGTTTGTTTGGTTTCTGATCTCCTCTTGGAATTGGGTCTAAGATTATCAAATCTAAGGAATACAAGGGCTGATCTTGGTTTCTGAAGCACACATCCCTAAAAAATGTGTTTTCAAGGCCTATTTTGCTAAGCAATCCCTTTTGGGATATTACATCAAACATATACATGATGAATGCTCACGTAGATATCGCTACAATATCTCGTGATTATGGTGAAGCTAAGTCTTCAAAAGCTAAGGGTACTCCTGATAGTGTTGAACCACTTCATATTACGAATCCTATTTTTGATCCTATACCTCAGATGCCAAATGCATCTTCAAAACACACGATGATTAATCCAAATGTCAAGGTCACCCAAAACTATTCCATTGTAGAATATCTGGCTCAGAGTCCTTGTGCCATGTCTGCATTAGAGGTGCTCGAGTCTTGTCCTGCTGAGCGAGTGCTTTTATCACTAATATTGGAGCTGTAGATCCAAAGAACTCTCTTATGATTACATTTTATATGTCTAATTTTAAAAAGAGACTCCCTCATCATATGGCTTTTCATATTAGATCGAGTTATCGAAAATTTAATATCTTTCGAACGGTCGTAAATGAAGGGGCTTCCACATGTGTAATGTATCTTTCATGTTGGAAGGGTATTTGATCTCCTGTATTTTTTCCTTTAGCCACTCTTCTGACTGTGTTTGACGGTCATTCTCACAAGCTGTATGGTATTGTTCCGGCTTTTCCCATCTGTGTTGGGGGCAATGCCGTTAATACCGAAGTTGCGATAGTCTATGCAAGATTAGACTATAACCTTTTGTTGGGGCGAAAATGGATCTATGAGATGGATGCTATTGAATCCTAGTTATTTTGTATTGTTTATTTCCCTCACGAAGGGATAATTGTCACAGTTGACCAACTGGATTGTTCTCCTATAGATTAAAATGCATCTTCTGACTCAACCATTCCTTTGGTGAAGGATACCAAGGCACCTGTTGAGAATTTGGGGGTCGGAATGTATTCTTCTTTGATGGGTACTTTTGATCTTCCACCTCCTTCAGTTCATATCAATGTGATTTTATCCTCTAGGGCTCCTATTCAAAGAAATTTTTTCTGAACTCATTATTTTTCGGACCCTTGGACCTTACCTTTCCTACCTCCACATTAGCAAAAGGTCAAGTGGGTGGAATGGAATTTCCAATGGCTGCATCTGAGATTGCTTATGGCTCTATTGTTGACTCTGCAGAGTCCATTCCAGTTTCTCTTTCACCAGAGGAATTTGATGGAGATGTGGCTCCAGCTTGGACTCTTAGTTCATCTTTGGCCCAAGATTTCCTTGATACCACTCTTCCATCTAAAGAGGCCATCCTGGAAGCTATGACTAGTATAGAGAGACCGTGGGATGATTTGCATCATCAGTCTTACTTTCTTCTAGATTTGAGTGAAGTTGAATCAATTTTTCCTCGCCCTCAGTCTTCTGGTCCTGTTCACCCAGTCTTGACCCTTTAGCACCAACACAGGTTTTTGCTACAGGGAACATGGTTGTGATTTCTCCTACTATCCTAGTGAACATTTCCAGAGATCCCATCATTATAGATAATGTTTTCATCGGAGCTGAATGTTCCCCTGAAGAGGTTCAAATTTACACTGACCTATTTCGAGAGTTTATGGATGTGTTCACTCGGTCTTATGAGGAAATGCCTGGTATAGATCCATCTATTGTCCAGCATGAGATCAAGTTGTACGAAAATGCTAAGCCTGTTAGGAAAAAGCTTCGTCTGGTCAACCCTAGCAAGGAAGCAGCTATCAAAGCTGAGGTGGAGAACCTTCTTAAAGCGGGATTCATTCTTCCTATTCCTTTGACAGAGTGGGTTTCAAATCCAATTCCTTTGGACAAGAAACAAGGAACAATTCAAGTTTGCATCGATTTCAAGGACCTAAATAAATCATGTCCAAAAGTTAAGTACCCCACACCATTTATAGATCATATTATTGATGAGTGTGTGGGGAATGAGATTTTCTCCTTCATGAACGGTTTCTCTAGATATAATCAAATTACTATCCGTCCTGAAGATCAACATAATACTACATTTATTTTTCCCTAGGGTACCTTTGCTTACAAGAAAATGCCTTTTGGCCTTAAAAATGTTGGAGCTACTTTTCAGCAGGCTATGTCTTATGCCTTCCATGACATCAAACATATTATTGAGGCATACTTGGATGATTTAGCTGCTCATTCTCGTAAGAGAATTGATCATCCTTTTCACCTCCATCAAGTATTTAAATGATGTCCACATTACAAAATCTGGTTGAATCCAAACAAGTGTGTTTTCATGGTCACATCCGGTCGGTTGTTGGAATTTATTGTGTCTACGGAAGGGATTTAGGTAGATCCCTTCAAGGTTGAGGCAATACTCCAGTTGCCTCCCCCGCCTTCAATTCGTCAACTTCAAAGTTTGCAAGGAAAAGCTGATTTTCTACAGAGATTTAATGTAAATTATGCCGAGATTATGAAAGGATTTATGAGATTATTAAAGAAAGGAGTTCCATTCTTTTGGGATGACTTTGCTCAACTCTCATTTGATGCTTTGGAAAAAGCATTTACCTTTGCTCCTCTACTGATTCCACCTGATTATAGCATGGATTTCCTTTTGTATCTCGCAGCAGCAGAATCTACCATTGGTATGGTTCTGGTTCAGGAAGATGATGCTCTTTCATAGCATGTTATTTACTACCTTAGTTGAGGCTTGATAGGACCTGGACTTCGGTACTCTCCGATAGAGAAGCTTGCTTTAGCAGCTTCTCATGTTGTGCAGCGGCTCAGACATTATATTCTTCTTCGAAAAGCCTACATTTTGGCAGCAGTCAATCCATTTCAGTTTGTTCTCAGTAGGCAAGTGATTGGGGGCAAATAAAATCAATGGATTGCAATTTCACAAGAGTTGGATCTTGAGTTTATGTCTGCCAAGTCCAAGAAATCATTGGTTTTTGCGGAATTGATTTCTGAGTTTCCCTATGGAGAAGAAATGGTTTATTATGAATCCTTCCCAGATGAACATATTTTTCTCATTTCTTCACAGGATCCTTGGTATGGGGATCTCATAGTATATCTCCAGACTTCGAATTTTCCCTCAAATTTTTCGAAAGATGAGCGTCGTAAGTTACGTCACCTAGCTAAAAGTTACTTGATCATTGGTGACACTTTATATCGTCACAGGGTTGATTAAATCTTTATACAGTGCTTAACTCTCGAAGAAGCTGAGGTTGTGCTGAATGATTACCACAGTGGAGCTTGTGGTGGTCATTTATCTGGGCTTGCTACAGCCCAAAAAATCTTGCGTGCAAGATACCTTTGGCCTTCAATTTTCAAAGATTGTATGGAATCGGTCAAAAGGTGTCATCCATGTCAGGTTTATACTTGAAAGATGCACGTTCATCCAGCTCCGCTCTTTCCTGTCATCACTGTCAGCCCCTTTACAAAGTGGGGTATTGATTATACTACTTGTAACCCACCTTCGGCCAAAGGTCACAAGTACATTATTGTAACCGTAGACTACTTCACAAAGTGGGTCGAGGCTATGCCTACTTTTGGGGATGATGGTGAGACAGAATCTCTTTTTCTCTTCAATCAAGTCATTTCTCGCTTTGGTATTCCCAAATATATTTTCATTGATCATGGCAGTCACTTTCAGAACATCGTGATGGCTAAATTGGCTCTGAAATTAGGTTTTCGGCAAGAGCACTCATCACCGTATTATCCTCAAGCCAATGGGCAAGTGGAAGCCATAAACAAATCCTTGAAGACAATTCTTCAATGGACAATCGACAAAGCTCAATCCAATTGGCACATTATGTTGTATCATGTGCTTTGGGCATATCATATGTCAGTCAAAACTGCAACTGGTTTTACTCCGTTTCAACTGGCTTATGGGTTGGAATCTATATTTCCCATCGAGTGTGAAATTCCTTCTCTTAAGTTAGTTGTAGAGCTTCTTCTTGACACTTCCAGTCTCGAATAACGTCTCCTTCATCTAGAACATCTCGATGAGAAGTGTCTTGATGCCGCCACAATGAATGAGGCACATAAGAAATGGATAAAGGTTCAGTACGATAAAGTAGTCAAACCTAGGGTTTTCTCTGAAGGAGACCTTGTCTTGGTTTATGCCCAAGAGAAGAATGCCCTAGGAGCAGGCAAGTTTAAATCTATGTGGTATGGCCCCTTCATCGTTAAAAATGTCCTCAAGAAAGGAGCTTATTCCTTGGTTGATTTTGATGTAAATGAGTTGTCAGAGCCCAAAAATGGGCTCTATTTGAAAAAGTATTATGCTTAGGCTTTGGCCTAGCATCTTGCTTTTTCTATATATATATATATATATATTTTTTTTGGTACATATCTGAGTTTTCGATTTTTGGTGTGATTATGATGCATTTGATCTGCTTTGGAAGGTTGTGTTGGATGTCATGAGTCATTTTGGTTTCGTCGATGGTGCTAGTATACATACCCGAAACTTAGCCTCTGTGACTTGGGTACTTCATTATCCATCCGGTCAGTTGTTGGTTTCAAGAGGTGTCTTCATTGGTCCTGCTTCGAACAACGTAGCAGAATACACTGCAGTAATTTACCTACTCTCGAAATCAATATCTTTGGGTGTTGATTTGTTAGTAGTTTTCTTGGACTCCCAGCTGGTGGTTTCGCAGTTGAACAACACATATCGGGTTCGAGATCCATTTTTGCACCAATTATTTTTTAGGGTATGTTTTTTACAAAGATCATTTCAATTTCTAACATTAATTCACATTCGTCGAGCTGAAGATTGGATGGCAGACTTATTGGCTAATCAAGCAATTTATTTTCATATTCATCATTCAACATTTTAATCAATATATCAAATACATCATTCATTTTTCATAAATTTGAGTCATCACATAATATAAATTGTTGTATATATATAGTTAGAGTGTTCAAAAATATACAAAATTTTGACCCATCTATCCTACAAAATTAGGGCTTATGCTCGATCATGTTCAGTATCAAAAATATATTACAGTCATCCGGTAAAATATATAAATATAATCCTGTGGTCCCTGTCCAACATTCATGTTCCTATAGAACACGATAGCAGTCGCTACACGGCGGAATAACCGCACCCAATCTCATGGTACTCTGACTACCTGTCTCTGGAGAGCCTCTGGTAGGTCCTCTACTGCAGACATAGGCACTTGCCAAGTCAAAATCTCCAAGTTTCTCTCGACGGCATGGAGGGTCTTACCAGGGTCTTCAGCATTTTCTCACCTCTGCGGCATTATGCCTTGGGTATCCCTCAGGTATGACTGGTCTTATATCTGTATCATGATCATTCATAATCTTGTAAGTCATTTGAAGTTCAATCAAAAATCAAAAATTTCAATCTCACTAATTGCACCCCATGTTGCGCTGGGTGGAAGGACTAGATCTGGATCACCGTGAAAATCCATCCCAGCATAGGGATAATCTTCCACGGTGATAACTTGTTCCTCCCACCATTGGAAGAAATATTCATCCCAAGTGGTTCAGAGAACTTCACTTCCCCCCAATCTCTTGATCAGATCAGCCCACTAGGCTATTCTGGGATCTCTGGGACTGCTGATGGTTGAGATGACTTTGGGCCAAAGCCCTAGAATCCTCTCAAAGAAGAATGTCAGTAAAATAGTTCCATACCCAAAATGTTTAGTTTTTGCCTTCCAGATCGAAGTCAACTATCTTTTCATGTTGCTCAGCAATGTCGTGCACCAATCAAAGAGGTGAATCAAACATTCTACTGCAATGCTCATTTGTATCCTCGAAGCTTTATGTAGAGAAGCAGATCCTGATACTCTGCCAATGGTGAAAAGGAGAGTCTTCATATATAGTTATTTCAAATATTTTATTGCAATCTATGTACCTACTTTTTGATACCCCTCTACGCAATAGACCTGGACGTAATCTTCCACAGTAAGACCTCCCAAAGGATTTCCATGCAAATCTACTGGATCTCCTCTCTGAGCGAGTCCAGTGATGAAATATATGTATTCCACCTCTATGCGTATTGGAATTTGATCAATCATGAAGTAGTCTTATTCCAGCTCCCAGTGATCTACCAACATTTGGAGCAACCAGACATTACTTTTCATATTTTGCATTTTAAATAACTTGAGCAATCAACAATTTCGAAGGATATCGAGTGAATTTTGATCTTCCATCACTTCATTATCGATGGCACTATGTTCATGCTCCCTCCAGCTAATTAACATCCTGGGGAAATTCATCAAATTATTCATTAAGTTCAATTTTTAAATTCTTGTTCTACGCATACGCAGCTTCGTTTACACACAGTTGCGTAGCATACGCAAGTTCGTCCACACAAGCCTGCGTATGCGTAGAGGGTTTCATCAAAACAAATGTTTCCTACAGTCAAATTTCTAAATTTATATCTTAAAATAGAAAGAAATTGATGACAAAGATGAATTTAGAGCTTACCTTGCTAATTCGTTGCGATTTGATGGTTGACTGCTCCGGTTTTGAGAAAAGGAATTTTTTCTCCAAAAGCTCCTTCTCCACTTTTGCAATGTAACAATGACCCAAATATGAGGGAAATGGTGTATTTATACCTAGATTTTGAAAAGTTTTGCAAAATTCCTTTGTGATTATTTTTTCAAATCTATCTAAGGTTGTATAACCGTGTTTCTTGTAAGTGTTGGGTAAGGTATTTTTCAGGGACATTTTACTGAAGTTGATATTTTTTCCGATTTTTTCGGATCCATGACTACTAACCTATCATGGCAAGTATATAATTTCAAACTGGCATATAGGCTAGGGAATCCACCTTCCGTTGCATTCTGCATACTAGCCTCCATTCTGATCACTTTCCATAGGGTCGATCCCATCATTTCATGAGTACTTAACCCATTTCACTCACTGATTTTTAATGATGACTTGGTGGTAGAGCCTTCCTTTACATGGGCTTCCTAGTTAGTTCCTCGCTATAATTTGTCGCCCATGCTGCAATTTATGTAGGATCGGGAGTCCTCTTTAGTCTCGCCATGACATATATGTTGAAGCTTCATTCTTTTTCTTCTTCGCTATCATTTTTCTGGACATTACCCTAGAGGCTCCCTTTTGTTGTCAAGTTGTATTACTGCATTGCATATTGACTACTTGTTTATCTTGGCCTTCAGCTGGCTTCATTTGGACTCAATGTTTAAGCCATATTTTTACCATGACTTTCTGTACAAGTTAACCATGCAATCACTTAGCTACCGCGACTTGACACCTTTTTACCCATGGATGGAACATTCCTTTGAGTATCACTTACTAGTTTCTACCACCTTGCATTGAGCATAGGATTGTTCCTATCCCAGGAATTAGTGCATCTGTTTCATGATAATCGTTCTATCCATTGTACTCTAGAATTATTTTATTATTTTTTAGGTTTTGAATATGAAAAAGAAAAAAAAATCAAATATGTGAAAAAGAGTGGGAATGGGATATTACTTCATATTTTGATGGTAGCTACAGTGTCAGTTTTGTCGCCCTTGAACAAAGCACAAAAAATTATGTCTTTCCTTCATTTGGGATGGTTTTATTTTTGACTTAGGAGAAGCCATAACCTTGTTACATGTTTCATTTCTCCCCCGGATGATTATCTCTTCCAATCATATGGAGGGTTTGTTCATGCCTCCTGCATGACAAACTTATACAAAGTTATCATTTGCTGCCATAATCAACATGAATCATGATTTTTTTCAAGGGAATTTAACCTGAGTCGCCCTTTCTGCGGTGTCTCTTGACTCATTTTTCAGTCGCCCTTCCCGGTCTTTTCAGTATCTTTTTCTATTACATCAGATGTTTGGTCCTATGCTCGTGTTGGTTTGAGAAGGTATCCATTGACTTCTTTCTGGCGAGTTTGTCTCTTATCGACTACGACATATTGCTCTGAGAGCAAACCTAGAGTCGCACCCTGGCCCTATTTACATCATTGATAGGTGACCTTGTGCTCAGCATTTGATTATCATTATGGGTCTTTGACTGAGTGGTTTCCCTTGTGTTCGATATCAGCTTACATTATCACACCTGGGATTCATGCAGTACCTTGATTTCCATTTGACCCTATTGGTGGATATCTCGCTTCTTTGTCAGCTTTCATTATTGGTTGGTTCAAAGGGTTTCTACCGTGCGCTAGCTTCATCTTGTGCATGCTAGAAACGTACTTCGGGTTGGTTACTTCACTCTACTTAATCTAATTCCTTCCAAATCTCGACCTGTAGGTTACACTCGTGCCGGAATGATGTGGGATGCCTTAATGCCTTCCCTCCAGCAGATATTTTCCCATCAAATCTGACTCATTGCTCTCGAAATAAGTTCTAGAGTCCTTTTTGTCAATACCTTAGGGTTTGCAGTCATCAGTGGCAGAATCTTCACTATCGATAGTGAGGATACATCATTGCCTCCTTATTGATAGATTCTTTCAAGTGTTCGACTTCAACACATTTATTTTCACTTGTTGGATTGTACTGGGGCACCTTGACACTCATTATCATTATCGGTGGGTTGTCTCGCATTTGTTAACGGTATACATCAATGACCAGTAATCAAATGATTTCTCACATGATCGACTTCAACTCATTTATTCCCATCATGTAGAATTATGCCATTGTGATTGGTGAAGACCTCAAGTTTGCATCAGCATGATTCGGTTCACTTAGATAGCTTCTTCAGTTTTCTTCCAGTGACACCGTCCACCCTTATATTTTGCATTTTCACCATAGCAGCATCCTATATGTTGGCTCCCGAGTTGCATGTAGTAACATTTGTTCCACCACTTATGATTTGGTACTTGGAGATTCAGTTGTGACTTTTGTGATCATATATCTATTGCAGCATCATTGATCAGTCTTCTATATGTGATACTTGGACATGATTTTGACTTGTACTTTCGGGAAGTGATCAGATGATTCACTATGTATTTTACATTTTTCATCTATACTTGTATACATTTTGTATCCGCTCTGTACTTCATATGCAGATATGATTTTCTTTCACTGAGCATGGGTATGCCCGCCTTAGACATGAGCTATCTCTTTGATTTCTCTCACTAGTTTTTTGGCAGGCTGAAATATGGTGAAGTCCTCTCTAGTCCTTGAAAGGTTCTTTCTATTGCACATAATACATTTCAGCCATCATGTACCCCTTCTGATCTCATATATTAGGGGCATCTTTTATAGTGTCATTTATCACCTTCATGTACTTGATGATTTACACTTTGGCCTTGGGCACCCTTTTACCTCAAAGTTGAACATTTTCACAAAAAACAGTATCTTAAAACCCATATGTGACTCTGCCTAGAATTTTCCAAGTATACGCGCGAGTCCATTCATAGAGATCCGCATATACCTTTTTAATTATTAAAAAAATATTTTTTTCCCTATTTTTGAGGCAGGTTTGATGGTTATTCCAGTATTTCAACCACCCCATCCCGTAGCCTAACTGCTCCTAACTGCAGAAACTAATTTGAGGGAGTATAAAATCCCCTCAAAGGGATGGCTTAAGGGAGAGAGAAAAATATAGATATTATACTCTGTTGGAGCCCTATTCAAGTCTGATATTCCTATGCCTCCTGCACTTCCCAGGTATATTTAGGAAACCATAGTTTCCTTGAGATGTTCATCACCCTATATGACATCTATTGTGCACAGATCTTGGAATAATTCTTGCGAGGCTAGGGATGGATGGATCCAGAGGACGGTATGCTCGAAGGCCGCGGTAGGATTCAAGTGATCTCTCCACGTTTTAATTATTGTACGTGTCATTAATAATAAGAAGAGCCATCTTGTTCCCGATGTTTGCGTGTTTATGATGCTTTATACATGTGTAATAATCATTAATTAAACATTTCATATTGTTTTTATGATATTATGCATGATTTTCACTGACATATAGGAACTATATATGTTTTACAAATAGGTTTTTGTGTTCGTTCTTTGTGGATTTATAGGTTTCAGAACACAAAGTGTTGCAGGGGGTTTGCACCCCGTGGGATCTACATCAATTGAGGGACTTTTGGGTAAGTTCTGAAACTAGTAGTATCTAGTTTTCAGTATAAAAGTTGGTTAAGTGAGTCCTTCTTGAATGGCATGCCCTTGATCTGTGAAGGTTGTCAACCCAAGACCTTTAGGGTATTGTTTCCTGAAACAGTCATGCACAAAATTATAATAAAAATGGAATCAATCCATGAAGTCAATCAAATAAAGCCACAAAACATAAGCATTAAAACAAATCAATCCCCAAAAATAAACTCAATCCCCATGATTCCAACATTCATGGCACTCTCATCCATCATACAAGTGTGCATATGTATACATATGTGTATATTCACACACCACATTAGTTCAAGGCTTCTTTACAAGGATAGCACCAACCTTGAATTCTTACGTTCCCCAAAACTTCACAGGGAACCTTTTAAACACACACACTGTTATATATATATATATATATATATATATATATATATATATATATATATATATATATATATATATATATATCAAGGACATGGAGGGAATTCCCCCTCCTCCTTCTCGGTGTCCTGCTTGGTTTATTCACGTTGTTTTGGCCCATAGAGCTATTGTCTTCCCTCTTTTTCTTGCGGGGACAATGATTTTTCATATGCTCTTCTCCATAGAACTGATGGGAGATTTTCCTCTCCTCCTTTTCAGCCTTTTGAGGCCTCTTCATAATATTTTTATCCTTTCTTTTGTAGGATTTAGCTTGACATTTCATTTTTTGCAACTCATCATTGCACTCAGTTAGTTATTTTTGTTTCCTGTTGGTTTTTCTCAGTTCTACTATGCATATATTTAGCTCATCTTCCAATTCTTTGAGTTAAACCTCCAAATTCTTGAGGGTTCTCTTCTTTTGGATGGATTTCCCTCTTTCTCGTTCTTAATGGAATTGTTCCATATCCTGCTACACCATGCTACGATACATGTTTCTTTTCACTTCCACTAAGTCTTGTTATGTGTTGCCATACACTCATTTGTTAGTGCATTAATATATACATATATACAAATATACCAGTTTCCTTTCCTTTTTGTACCAATCATGCTACCCTGCAACTGTAGACATGTCTCACTTTATGTATTAATCATGTCTCAAAATCCATGACAAAATATTTCAACACAAAATTATTTTTATAAGGCCAGAATTTCTACATGCACATGAACATATCAGCTCATTCATAACCATACATTTATAATATTCCAGCTCCTTTATCAAGCTTATTTATAGTTGGAAACGATATACCATGCCAAATTAACATTATTAAATACATTCAGTCTCTATACCAATAACACCACCACTAGTCGAGAAGTCATCCTTTTCACAAGCAACCAAAGTAGCATGTATGTTCATCCTCATCATGCAAGGACAATGATATTAATGCATCTCATTTCCTCATTGTCTGAGCTACATTTTTCGAGTGCATTTCCACTTTACTAGAAGAATGCCTCAATCACCATAAAGAAAAATTCAACCTCTATTGAGGTTCATTTCCATGTAGCAATCTGGAAATGTGACTCCCAATCCAATCAATACATTCATGTACACATACTATTATTAAATAGAAAAAATCCATGTTATCTAGGATACAACATCATACAATCATATACCTATCACTTTACAACTTATAATTTTCCCATCTGTGCAGTATATTGTAAATATACAGATAGTTTCCCAATCAGTGAATATATATATATATATTCACCTAATTCATGGTGCCACACCTGACACCTATATATACAAGCACACATTCACTTCACCTTTCCCCTTCCATTACTTAAACAAGGAAGGCCTTACCCAAGGGAACCAATCATTAGTACAATGCTACATACTTGGACCACAAGGTAACCCTTCAATCATGCATGCCATAAATCATTTACAACTTCCATTTTAACACCTAAACGTTTGTTTTATTAATTTTATGAAAATAATTACGAAACCCCTTTACTAAGGGACCTACCTTTACTTTCCCATGATAGATCCCATCTATTCCAAATATTGAACCTAGATGCTCTAATACCACTTGTAAAAACCACCACGCCACCTACCCCAGTGAGATGGATGCTACTTGGTAATCCAACTCCTCTTATACTGTTAGAAGAATGGGATTTTAAAAAAATGCATTTTCCTCCTTAATTCCATTTCGCTCGTTGAGAATCTAAAGCAGCTTAATTGAGGGTTATGGCTTCTCTTGCTTCACCTAAGCACTAGGGCTTAGAATTCCATAGCTTCATTTTATTTAGTTATGCACAAGTCTAGCACTTCCATATATATATATATATATGTGTGTGTGTGTGTGTGTGTGTGTATATATGTATGTATATATATAGATATATATATATATATATATATATATATATATATATATATATATATGTATATATATATGTATATATATATATATATATATATATATATATATATATATGTATATGTGTATGTATATATGTATGTATATATATAGATATATATATGTATATATATATATATATATATATATATATATATATATATATATATATATATATGTGTGTATATATATATATATATATATATATATATATATATATATATATGTATATGTATATATGTATATGTATATATGTATATGTATATATGTATATGTATATATGTATATGTATATATATGTATATGTATATATGTATATGTATATATGTATATGTATATATGTATATGTATATATATGTATATGTATATATATATATATATATATATGTATATATATATATATATATGTATATATATATATATATATATGTATATATATATATATATATATATGTATATACATATATATATGTATATACATATATATATATACATATATATATATATACATATATATATATATATATATATATATATTCATTTTTCTTACCATTAGTCATGTTCTTGATAGCCATTAATTCAAGTATGTGTGTGTGTGTGTGTGTGCATAAACATATAAATACATATATAAATCAATAAATATAAATAAAAACATATATAAACATATATATATATATATATATAGAGAGAGAGAGAGAGAGAGATTGGAGGTTTCTGTGGTGTTGATTTTCTGATGCAGAACTCAAAATATCCACAGTCTTCATTTTCAGTCTATATATATATATATATAGTTTTTCAATCCCATGCTCTGTTACCCATATGTTATGGACCCTACAATTCTACGCCCTAGCACCAATAACAATTCACTAGATCGCTTGTTTTGATGGTCCTTTCCAACATCACATAAAAGACATGCAGGATTCTGGGTGGATCCCCCCACATTCAAATAGCAAGGTCATCGCACATAATTCTGACTGGGTAACATGCACGGAGGTTATGAGGGGGTCACCCCTTGGAATGGGAAGTAAGGGAACACTGACGACCACTATATCAATGGATCACATTCATTCTAACACCCTCCCTCACCCTTTTTGAAACCACCGTAGGGGATGTCGGAAAAGTCGATATCAGGTTTTCCAAATCCGCTTACGCTTTTTTCGAATAGGCGTGTGATGTCAAGAGGGGACCATTTTCTCAAACTTCCATGTCATCCCACTATGCCTTATTTCAACGCTTTCCATAGATGTTATCCATTGCACCTATTGTACCTTGACAGACAACCCCTAGCTAAAAATAGGTCAGTGCACAAGAAATTTATTAAGAACAATAATGAAATTGGTTTGTTGTCTCATTGTTTTGAAACCATTGAGATTTTAATTCTTAGAAGTATTCAATCTGAGAATAGTCTTTCATAATGGCCTTCTGATGTTGAATACAAATGAAAATACAGAGCAGAAAGAAGTGATGATGGAAAGTCTTTAACAATAGGTTCATTTTGCAAAATCTCTTGTTTCCAACTTTAGAAGAAATATGTAGTTATCATGAATTGAAATATAGAAAATAGGAGTGCATCATTAATGGTTTTAACTTTAATCTACAGAACTGTAAAGTTAAAGACCAGTAGCTTCATTACTCATTTCTAAATTAGAATAACATAAAATAAGATGCAACAGGAAAGACAAATCATACTCAACAAATTCCGGAATCACTTGAAAGATTTATTCAAATCCACATGAAGATTGAAAATAAAAATAAACTTTTCTTCTGAGGTCCAAAAACTCGAAACCCCCTTTCTCATTCTGAATTAAATTTTATACAAAATTTCAGAAAGGGACAGTTACGAAAACTATCAACTACGAAAAATGATAACCCCCTAAACTACTTCGAAATTAATTGTTCCTTCAGGAATTTCATCTTGAAAATAAAAAGAAAAAATGATCTCTGATAATCATTAAAAGGCTGGTGAATGTCGTGAACGATGAAGTGGCGAAACGGCTACACGAACCTGCACTTGTCTGCTGACGTAATACGGGGGCAGACTCTTATACAAAGGAAATCCAATGAAATCCCCCCGTAATCATTGTGAGTTGTTGACTTTCGGCCAAATAATATAATGAAACGTCTATGCGGAGGCACTCGGAGAGCTAACTGTTGGGCACATTTTGTCGTCGAGTTTGCTCCATTCGATGGCTCCCTCTCTCATTTTTCATCGCGCCCGGAAACATAAATGATATTTAACACTCAGACTTTGTTGTTTTCAAATTTGATATTGGTACCCACCTTCTTAATAAATTAATTTTTCACTAATATTTAATTAGTGAAACTTAATCCACCATTACATACTAATCAAAATTCAAAATTGAAATTTTTTTGTCTCGTGATTTTATTTCTGTTTTGATTATATATATATATATATATATATATTTTTTTTTCTTTTTTCTTTTTTCTTTTTTCTTTTTTCTTTTTTCTTTTTTCTTTTTTTTTTCTTTTTTTTTTCTTTAACATTGAGAAAAGTGAAATGAGCTACAAAATCTGGCTCCACCTAGGGATAGTGTTTTGAAAAAAAACACTAAGAAATGCAGATTAGTGCCCTCACCTCGGGATGGAGTCAAAATTATAGCTTGACACATTGGAATGAAGAGCTCATTGAATATTCATATGTTAAAAATGGTATAAACAATGATGAAATAGAATGAATTCAGTGCCAAAAGTAGTGTTTTGTAAATTTTCCATTTACTGGTAGTGGCAATTGTTCATCATCCAAATTCTCCAAAATGAAATTGTTATTGGTTCTGGCTTCTAGATTCTACTATTTTGAATGGACCAAACCATAAAGGATCAAACTTGCAATGTTTTCCTTTATATTCTCTCCTTGTATCCCATCGAAGAACCAAATATACAGGCTAAAAAATAATGTCTCTGGCTTTTCTATTAAATATTAACTTCATATTTTCTTGATAATTGATCAACTTCTCCATTACTTTCTCTTTGTTTTTATTAAATTCCACTAACTGATTCATCCTTCTCGTTAGTGAATAATAGTTTTTACCAATTAATTTTGAAATAATTTAGTTGTTCCATATACTAACTCAAAAGGTGATTTTACAGTTGACCTTCTAGTAGTAACTGTGTTTTCCCATAGGGCAAATTTTATCTTTGTATACCAATTTTTTTTATTCCCTACAATTGTTGTCTTAAGTATATTTACCAGAGTTTTATTTGAATATTCTGCCAGCCCATTTCCCTGGGGGTGATAGGTGTTAGAATTAGAAACTATCATATTATATTTCTGGTAGAAGTCAATCAATTTTGCAGATCTAAAAACCTAACCATTATTTGCTACTAACCTTTTGGGACAGCCAAATTTGTTGAAAATATTTTCTTCTAAAAATTTAATTACCACTGAATCGTTAGCCCTCCTAGTTGGAACAACTTCCACCCATTTGATAAAATAATTTTTACCTGTCAAAATCCACTTGTGTTTTCCACTAGAAGATGGATTTATCTCCCCTATAAAATCCAGACCCCATTTTCTAAATGGTTCTTCCACAAACATAGGAATCAATGGTAATGGTACTAATCTTTTCTTTTCAGTAAATATCTAACATTTTTCACAACTCCTCGCCAGTCTATAGATATCAGAAAATAGAGAGGGCTAAAAGAATTCAGCCTTCAATATCTAATGTGTTGTGACCTTCTAACTTTAATGACCACCACAAAAAATTCCATGATATTCATTGACAACTTTAATAGTTTCTCCTTCTATCAAGAAGAGCAGTAAAATACCAGTTGGATCTCTCCAATACAACTTTCCATTTGCTATTACATACTTTTGAGATTTGACCCTGAGAGATTTGTATTTTATTCTATTTAAAGAAGAATGACAGCGAAGGAAACATAGATAATGGACAATATGTTTATACAAGTGAGAAAAAATATATTTGTATTGAATTATATTATCAAGTTCTTTATTCTTACCTTGTTCCTCTTTTGTTTTAGATTCAACAACTTCAGCCAGAAAATTGATTCCCATAGCTTGATAATTAAATTCCATTAATATTTTTTATAATCCTTGTCCCTTTACCAGCTTATTTGATTTTATGTCCATTTCGTATTCTTAAATTTTTGTTATCCATTTCCCTCTTTTTCCTTCACTATCACTCTGAGTCAACACATCTTTAACAGCAGCACTATGAACATAAGCAGTAATTTATGATTGAAAAATATAAACTCTAAATGCCTTTAGTGCCTTGACTAAATCATAAGCTTGTTTTTCTAAAATGTTATATTTCAACTCTACATCTCTTAACACCTTGCTGAAAAATGCTACAGGATGTTCCCTATTCTCTTGATTTCTTTGAAAAAGCATTGTTGCAAGAGTAAAAGGAGAGGAAAAAAAATATCTGGAAAGGTTTTTCATAATTTGGACTCACCAATACAGGGGCTTCTTGAAAATAGTCCTTGATCCTTGAAAAATATTCTCTGGAAGTTGTGGTCCACCTGACTTCCACATTCTTTTTCAACATGTCAGTAATTTCCTTAACAATGTTTGCATAATTTGGGAAAAACCTTCTTAGAAAAATTATTTTTCCCAAAAAACTTTGAATCTTTTTTTTAATCCTTGGTAGAAGTATGTTTTTTATTTCTTCCACTCTTTTTGGATCTATCTTGACCCCTTCTTTAAATAAAATATGACCAATCAATTTTCCTTCTTTCAAATCAAAAAGAGATTTCTTGGGGTTTAAGGATAAGCCATACCTTTTGCATTTCTCAAAATTTTGTTGCAAATGCTCCTCATCTGATTTGGAGAAAAGGGTGATGTCATCCAAATAAATTACCACGAACTTCCCTTTTACACCCACAAAGGCTATATACATAGCCCTCTGGAAAATAGCACCAGCATTCATTAATCCAAAAGGCATATTCGCGTGCATAAAAGTGCCCTGTGGAGTTGTAAACATTGTCTTTTAATGATCTTCTAGTTGTACTGAAATTTGATTATAGCTTGAAAATCCATCAATCATTGTTAATCTAGAAGATCATGTTACTCTTTACAATATGTAATCCATTTTAGGAAGAGGATAATTATTATCCTTCAGAGATTCTCTATTCAAATTTTGGAAGTCAATACACAACCGAATTTCCTCGTTCTTCTTCCTCACGGGTACTGAATTAGCCACCCAATGAGAATATCTCAAAGGAATAATAATTTTAGCCTATAATAATTTCTTGACTTCCTTCTCAATTGATGGTAACAATAAAGGATTAATTTTCCTCAACTTATGCTTATAAGGTTTAAACCTTGGTTTTATAATAAATTTATGTTGAATTATGTTGGTATCATAAGTCTTCAAGTGTTCATAATACCACGCAAATATATTAACAAATTTCTTGAAAATATCTACATACCTCTGTTTAAACTCTTTTATAACATCCTTTGTCAATCTCACCATATTTGGTTGTTGTGTTTTCCAATATTGCAATTTCAAAATCGTCTTTTGAATCTATTTTCTTTGTACTGACAGCAACATCATTAGCACTAAACAATCTCTCCAAGGGTACCAAACCTTTAGGTATCACATTGTTCTTTAGCTTCATAATCTTCTGATCTCCTATAAAATCATTTAAAGTCAATTCATTGTTTGATCCTTCTTCTTGAACTTCTTCAGCTTCATCTTCCTGATCAATATCTAAATTAGAAAATGTGCCTACCATTTCCAGAAAATCCTTAATCTTCTCCTCATTTTAAAACACTTTCCATTTTTTTATATTATCTGGAATAGAAGGCTTGTTTCCTATTTCTGTTTCATACATAAGCCTGGGATTTAATGGAGGCTTAAAATATTTGGTTGCAACGGCTAATGAATCAGCAGGTCTATTCCCTTCCCTAGGTATAAACTCTATATTAAAACCAGAGAAGAAGTTATCCACCAAATCCCACACTTCATTTCTATATGTTTTCAGCCTTGGATGTTTAGCTTGACATTGATTCTTGATTTTTTTAACTACTAACTCTAAATCTCGACAAAAAAAACATTGTATTCCTAAATTTTTTGCAGCTTGTAAACCAAGAATCAAAGCTTTATATTTAGTAATATTGTCTGTAGAGTTAAATTCTAATTTATAAGAGAATGGAGTAATATGACCTTTTGGAGAAATCAAAAGAACTCCATATTCATTCCCTTCTTTCGAGTATGCACCATCGAAATACAACTTCCATACTCCACTGACTATCAACTCCTTGCTTTTAAATTCTAAAGGGAGCTACAATTTTTTGTATTCAGCAATTTCTTGTGATTCCTGTAACATAAAACAGGAAAAATCATCTTGTTCCTAAATATAAACTAGGGAATTACTCGAACCCTCCTTTTTTATAGTCTTTAAAAACCTAGTCTCTCGATACAAACTCCTTTCTTCTCCACCAAAAATCGGAATAATAGCATAAGTGAAATCCAGTTTGAGCACTCCTCCCAACTTGGCTCTGCAGGATATAGAGAGAAAAAATCCAAAATGGGTTGGTATATCTACAACAACCACATCTATTATAATGTTGCTGGCTAGAATTTGAGCCAATAAAACCACCAAATTCTTAATCATTCCCACACATTTGCATTTTTAGAATCAAAAGAATAAAGGTCTATATATGGATTTGTAATCTATAAGTTTAATTTCTTCATAACTGAATGTGGCATTATACTTTGAGAGGCTCCCTAATCCAACATACAATTGTGAAGAATAAAGGTATGCATCATCAAGGAAATATACAAATGAGGTGTGGATGAATTTAGTTCTTCCACATGAGGGCCAAACATCACTACTAGCCTTTCCTCCTACAAATTAACTGTATCTACTAAATGATTGTCCTGTGAAAGATTTATAAAATCATAAAATTTCTTTTTGTAAGTAGGGGTCTTCACCAAATCAGTTAAAGGAATTGGAATTTTAATTTCTTTTAATTGTTTCAATAAATTGAAATAATGTCCTTCTTTTACTATTTTCAATTGTTCCTCTTCATTTAACTTCTGATGTGAGACATTTTGAGAATTGACTACAGGTTTTCGAACAGATTTGTGTAACACCCCTGATTCCTTCTTACTCTTGGAACTTTCCCCTTGTTGAACTGTAACTATTGGGACTGTGTTGATTTGTTGTTTTCCTTTATCAACTTGTTTTGTGGGTTATTGTTGGAATGTCCAATCTGTTTTCTCCTCTACACTACCTTGAAACCTTGATCTCTTCCTCGATCTTAGTTCATAATTTTTATGCAACTCTGCTTGCATAAAATCTATAAATTTCTTACAATATTCTTCAATTTCTTCTTCACCCAAAGAAACCTAAAATTCCAAATTTGAATATTCACCTATGACTTCCTCTCCTTCCTCCCCATACAAATAAGAAATATGATTTTCCTACTCTTTAAGAGTTTCTTCCATTGCTTCCTCTGGATCATTTTCAATATACAAAGGTGGTTGTATATGACCTTGGTCATTCCTATCCCTGTGCATAGTTTGTAGTGGTTTCCCTCTAAGGATTAAAATTTTTGTTCTTCCCTTGTTGAATCTGTCTTGGAGGATTTTTTATTTCTAACTCCAATTTCACCAATTTATTGGACATGTTCCTAATCACTTTAGTCATTTCATCCAGCTTTTTCTCATGAAAATCTATAGGTTGACTAGCAGCCTTTACTTCTTATTTTCCTTTTCCCTTATCTTCAACATGTTTCTTTGGCTTAATTTTCCCTACGGCAGATAAATTGGCCTCAATTTATAATGCATAATTCTGGATTTGGTCTAAAGTAGGAGATATCCTCTCCCTCAGTGTTAAACCAAAGTCAGATACAAATGCCCCTACAAACACCACTTTTGCTCCTGCATGTGGGGGCTTTATTTTTGTTGGTAGATTGTTATACAATTTATTAAACCTTTTAATAAATTCATTCAAATCCTCTTCTAGTTTTCTTTTAATTGCATTGAATTCAGTCGGAAAATAACTATGATCATTTTTCTCACCCCATCTTTGTATGAACACATTCTCTAATTCCTCCCAAGTATTAATAGAATTAGCGAGAAGTGTTTTGAACCACTTCCTTGCTTCTCCATCAAGTGACTGCAAAAATAATCTTAGCACTACATCTAGATATTCCACATTCAAATTCTCAGCAAAAGCACAAAAGGAAGCGATATGTTTCTCTGTTGTTACTTCATCTTCTCCTGTAAACCTCGGCAACAATTTAAGATAATCGTGTGGAAAAACATTCATCGGCTGAGAAATATTTAAAGTTGCGTATATGTTTAAGAGAAATGTCAAAATAGCCATGTTTGAATTTGAGTGGGACACAGAAGAGATTCTTGCCTGAAATACAAATGATTGAGGAGGGACAACAAAAATATGAACTGGATGATTGATAGCAGGAACAGAATCATGTGGAACTAAAAAAATGACAGTTTTAATCTCTTCAATTTCTTGAAAATAAAATGACACTGACTCAAACAATTCTCCTTCCAATGTAGGCTCTAGGAAGATATTTTGAGGAAAAAATGAACTTTCCTGAGAAAAGACAAGATTTCTTATAACTTCTTCTGAATGAAAACCCGGAAATTGTGGAACAGAACTAGTACCAGGAGCAGAAAAAGCAAGGTTTGGAGTTACTAGGGACTTTTCTTTCCAAACTCTCCAAGAAACTAATTTCTTTGTATCATAAAGGATGTGAGATTTCTACTGTGAGGTATCTGACTTCATGTGGCATATTTTCGGAGCTAGGATTATTAACTTGGTGAGAAACTCAGCCTAATCACTTTCTTTTCTCACTAGACAATGAAATAATTATTAAGAAAAACCCAAGGAAAAATAACTTCGTGTCTCTATTCCCCAACAATAGCACCAAAAAATGTTGTACCTTGAGAGACAACCCTTGGTTGAAAAGAGATCAGTTCCCAAGACATTTATTAAGAACAATAATGAAATTGGATTTTTTCCCATTGTTTTGAAACCCCATAGATTTAAATTCTTATAAGTCTTCAATGTGAGAACAGTCTTTCAGAGTGGCCTTCTGATGTTGAATGAAAATTAAAATACAGAACAGAAAGAAGTGATGGTGGAAAGTCTTTAACAATAGGATGCTTTTGCAAAATCTCTTGTTTCCAACTTTAGAATAAATATGTAGTTATCATGAAGTGAAATATAGAAAAGAGGAGTGCATCATTAAGGGTTTTAACTTTAATTTACATAACTGTAAAATTAAAGACTAGCAGCTTCATTACTCATTTCTAAAGAAGAATAACATAAAATGAGATGCAATGGGAAAGAAAAATCATACTTATAAAATCCTGGAATCACTTGAAAACTTTATTCGTATCCACATGAAGATTGAAAATACAAAATAGTCTCTACTTTTGAGGTCTAAAATGTTATGAAACCAACTCAAAAATAGAAAAAAATATAGATCAACGATTTATAAATAAGTGTCTTCGAAAGGGAAACCTCCTTTACATTATATAAATGAATAATTATTGGATGATACAAATGACAAAACCGCATTTGTATATACAGGAGTCCAATGGGTCACAATATAATCCTAGTTGACATAACAATAACAATGTAAGGGCACAAAAATAACTATAGTGGGCTTCTATGGGGACTGCATGGGCACAACAATAACAATAAGGGGGCTACACTAACAATAACAATAAGGGGATACACTATTATTATAGGAACCTAGTGTTATAACCAAATTGAGTCATGTTTGGATGCTCCAATGGTCAACTTGAAGTAACTATTTCATACCATATTTTGACTAAATATTAGCCTCTTCAGTCCAAGAGCGCTCCCTCAAGATAAATTATGATTTTTTCAATAAAAAATCTATTATAGTTCCAACTCTATGATAATGACTTGATTATATATGATTGCAGGTGGAAAATGTAGAGGATTTGCTACCATTGGGCTTATGGAGTCAGTGCTAGGGAAGCTGAGGCATGTAGATATCTAAATGAAAGGAAAACAAACACATAATTTACTCCATATATTAATTTTCAAAGGAATTCAAAGCATGAGAAACATGAATTTTGAGTAATGAACATTAAGATATTGAAAGCAGAATATTGAGAAAGATATACAATAGTTTAATGCTTGAAGGAAGTCATAGCATGATGTACATGAATTCTGAGTAATCAAACATTAATATATTTAAATAAAAGTGGCAAGATACATAGTACAATGTTCATGAAAACATCAAATGAATCTCAAGTGAAGAATAAAGCCCACAGCCACTGTCTATTAGTAATCAAAAAAATTTACAATAGTAGTAGTCACAAGTAACATCTTCCAACCCCTTCTAACTCTAAAACCATCTCATTTATAGAGTGAGGACTCATACAAAATATTTTCCACCTTGATAGCTTCAAATTCACACCTCAGAGACCTATTTCAAACATGATTACATCACTTGGAGACTTCCTAGGGTTATTTTTGTTTTGCAGAGTTTGAATACAAAAAGGTCTCTTCTTTCATTAAATAGTTCAACAAATCAATTTAATAAACTTTATCAACTATAACCAACTAATTTTCTGAGTGTATTGGAGTGCTTATGTGTCATTATGCCACATGGATGCTGAGTTGGACCTCCTCCAAGTCGAATTTTACAATTTTTTCATAAATCTAGTTAGTGAAAATTTTGAAAAATAGGCTTCAAATATGAGTGTATAATTTCCAAAAATTGATGGCTTTGCAGAAACTGAGAGAGTTTTTTGAGTGTATAATTTCGTAGCAACTTTTCATAACGCCTCTATTTTAAACACTTTTCCCAATAAATTTATCTTTATTCTGCCATGAGCCTTTAAAAAAATTTAGGAGGGCTTCATGAAACATGTATTCCTACTTTTAAGGAGATGTTGTCGTCACACACGATGAAATACATCCATGTTGAATTGATAATTTGAAGATGAGTTGGACAGCTTCGTGGACCAAACCTATATGAAAATATCCTCCTGACCATATTTGACCTCCACATGTGATCAACTGACCTTGAATGCACCACTTCAAAACAAAATTCCTTCAAAATTTAACTCGCTGCCAAAACAAGCGAAAACAAGGCAGTTGCATAGCAACTTTTGGTAGCAAATTTAATTTACCAATTCCCACCACCTCTTAGCTCTCTTTTCTGTCATAAATATATTTAATAGGTTTAAAGAGCTAATAAAAAACATTTCCAAGATTTAATTTCAATTTTAACCACCCTTTTTATCAAAAATTCATCTTCAGAAATTTCATAGCGCTTTTTGGGCTTCAAGCATGGCTGGCGCTATGAAAACACTAAAGTGTAGAAAATTAAAAATTCTCCCTTTTCTTCAAAATTTCACCAGTAGGTCTAAAAATTGATATGATTCAGGATGATAAAGCAAACTTGGTTCAAAATTCCTCTTACCCTCCTCAAAAAGCATCATTTTCAACTTTATAGTTATATTTTCTTCGGAATTCTAGAAAAACAGACAGGTGGCCATTTTTCCGATTTTAAGACTATGCAAGTGAACCTAAAGTGGATTTTAATGGAAATGACTAACAATGACAAGACTAATGAAGTGTTTATGACCTAGGATAGACATGATAAAATGAATTTCTCATCAAATGAATGACCCAAACCTTATGAGACAAGGTGAAACTTAGGTGACCCTATCAAAATAAATTTGAAAACTTTATGAGTGATAACAGTGGCTCCATTGGGGATGGTGTTCCCCTGTGGTACAGCAAAGAACTAGTAGTTCCATTTCCATCTTCATTGGGCTTCTCCCATCCTCAAAATGTAAACTTTCAACCTGTTATGACCTGTAACCTTGGCACTGAAAAACCAATAGCTGCTAAAGAACTGAAAGTACACATGTTGAATTTAAAACTGAAGCTAACCAAATGCTTGGTCCTCAAGATTATTTATGTATAAATGATCCTACTATACTTGCTCATCATAAAATCCAAATCAAGTGATCTCATTATTCCAATGAAGCCAATCAAGAATTTGGGTACTAGATTGGAATGGGCATTCCAATTCTCTGGTCACAAAGCCATTCCTGAGATATGATAACTTGTTCCACCATCTGAATTTTTCTACATAATTTATGATCATTATGAAACTCATTTCCATTGAATACTCCAGCAGAGCTGCGAAAGGATCTTTGAGATCATGCACAAATAATTCTTGTTGATCAATAAGAAAATATAAGTATGGTCCTTTGATGTTTTTCCTTGTTCAAATTCTTCATTATAACTCTTTTGATCATTCTCAGATAAAAAAGAAGCAATCTGTTGATCATTATTTTAATTTGGGAGAAAGAAAAACTTGGAGTATTCTTGGACATTTTCAAAAGGAAGTGCTTCAGCATGTACCATAGGAATTTCTAAGGTAACTCTTCATATGATTCAACAAGCATATCCATCTGATTGTCTAAAATTTCCTTTTCAAAATTTTCTTCATTTGTTGTAAGTTGGTGCAAGGAATGACATGAAGAATAAATTTCTTCCTTCACCTGAAAATTATAGCGATTATCTTCTAGTATTTCCTCCTATTGTTGGAAATGATTCTCATATTCTTGATTATCAAAAGACTGACAAGTCTGCTACAAATTTGCATCAAACTAGGAAGATGTAACATGATTGCCATAAATAAACTCCTTATGGGTTTCATTTTCATCCAAGAGAGAGGCTACCCTTTCTTCTTGGTGATGAAAGGGATTGTCATGAAGGGCCTCTAAAATTTCCTCATCCTTGAACTCATCATCTTCATAACTATTCTCCAAGTATTCAATAAAACTCACAAAATGTTTACAGCAGTCTTGACCAGCAATAAGGAATAATGACATTCTTTATACATCTCATAAAATGCAACATGGAAATCAGAAAGAGAATGTAAGGAAAATTTGGCAGGCTTTCATACTAAGGCCATGTGTTTCCCTCTAAAGTGACCATAAACATCTTCATGAGACAATCCTCAAGAAACTAAACCTTACTTCTACGTACATGCATATGGAATATAACCAAGTGAAGAGCAGCATTGTCTTTCTCTTCATCTTTAAATATGGTACTTTTGGCATACGATTTGGAAAATTAGGGATGTGATACCGATTCATAGGGGCATACCTGGCATTAATTCTTGCAATGGAACTCATATTGGAACTTCATCAAGCTACTGTTCATCAAGCAATGGAGTCACCATCCAATTGATTATTTGATGTGTGGAGTTTCCAAAGATAAATACAGCCAATATGTGCCTAAGTGTCTGCTGCTTTCAGACCTTAGAACTGAAACTTTTTCGTTCTTCCCAAAGAAAATTTACACCTTCGTTCCCCAGTAACGGCGCCAAAATGTTATCACCAACTTGAGTCTTGCTGGGCTGCTTCAATGGTCAACTTGGAGTAACTATTTCATACCATCTTTTGACTTAATATTAGCCTCTTCAGTCTGAGAGGGATCTCTCAAGCTAAATTATGATTTTTTCAACAAAAAATTTAATACATGGCTAACTCTATGATAATGACTTGATTTTATATTATTGCATGTGGAAAAGGTAGAGGATTTAATACCATTGGGCTTATGGATTCAGTTCTAGGGAACTCAATGACAATGGCTCTCCCTGTGGAAGCTGAGGCATGCAGATATTTAAATGAAAGAAAAACACACACAGTAGTGACTCAATATATTAATGTTCAAAGGAAGTCAGAGCATGAGAAACATGAATTCTGAGTAATTAACATTAAGATATTGAAAGTAGAATACTGAGAAAGATATACAAAATTTTAATGCTTGAAGGAAGTCAGAGCATGATGTACATGAATTCTGAGTAATCAAACATTAATATATTGAAATAAAATTAGCAAGATACATAGGACAAGGTTCGTGAAAACATCAAATGAATCTCAGGGGAAGAAGAAATCCCACTGTCTATTACTGATCAGAAAAATTTACAATAGCAGTAGTCACAAGTAACATCTTCCAAACCCTTCTAAATCTAAAACTACCTCATTTATAGATTGAGGACTCATAAAAATAATTTTCCACATTGCTAGCTTCGAATTCTATTAGGTCCCTATATTAATATTCTAGTCCCTTATTATGTTATATTATCCCCCCTTATTGTTATTGTTGTACCCCTATAACCCCCATATTGTTATTATTGTTACCTTACATTATTATTTTTAGGTCGGCTAGGATTATATTGTGACCCCATGGACTCCTATATATAGAAAGGAGGTTTTTTCATTTGTATCATCCAAGAAATGTTCATTTATGTAATGCATTGGAGGTTTCCCCCTTGAAGTGGCTTATTTCTAAGGCATTGATCTCTCTTTTCTTCTATTTTTGGAGTTGGTTTCATAACATTTGGTAGTAGACCTTTGGATTCTAGGGTTTCGCTGCTCCAAACAGGTCATCGTGGAATTTTTGCTCTAACTTTGTTTCTACGAAGGTTCAGAAGCTGAAATTCTTATAGATTGAATTCAAAATCCTGAGGAATAGCATGTAAAAATTTCAATTCTTGGTTCGCAATATTTTTGGAGATATGATCTGTGGAAGTTAGGATTTTTGTAGGCTCCCGAATTTCACCTAAAACATGTCATCATGGAATTTGCGCTATAAATTTTTTTCCAAAAAGGTTCAGAATCGAAATTTTTATAGAGAGAGAATTTGAGATTCTATGGAACTTCCTATACAAATTTCATATCTTGGTTCGCAATATTTTCGAAGATATGATCTATGGAAGTTAGTGTTTTTTCAGGATCCTGAATTTCATCTCAAAGAGGTGGTCGTGGGAAAATCGTCATAACTCTCTCTCTAAGCATCAGATTGGAATTATGTAGAAGTGACCACAAGTACACAAAATTTAGTTTCCTTTCTATCAATTTCAGAGCCGATAGAGGAAACAGTGACACGTGGCATGTCGTACAAGTTCGCTCTACTGAACCAGTCCATAATTAGGTCATTGTGGGAGATTGAGCATAAATTTGTCTCTAAGAATCCAAATCAGGTCAGACCTGTGGCATTGGAAAGAATATTCAGAGGGCTACTATAGGACCAAATATTGAAGATCCGAAATCACAGATATAATTAAGTTTCAATATTGAGATCCTCAAAAGCAAGAAAAAGTCCTCAGAAAGCTATACTATGATGCATGAAGAGGAAGAATTGCATTATGAGATATCAAAATTATGGTACCAAGTGTAACAAATTTCGATCTTACAAAGAGAAATCAAACATGACATAGATGGTTTAGAAGAAAAAATGGAGGCTAAGTTGAATGGTTTGAACGATCAAATGAAAGATAGTATGGATAATGAAGTAGTGGAATATCACATCGAGAATCAACAACAAGTTCTCCAAATCTCAAAGGATAACCTAACTTTGGTGCAAAATCGAATGAAACAACGGGAAGATCAACATCACAATGAAAGAAGTTTTGAAGCAGTCACCGAAACAAGAATTTGACAAGTAAAAAGAAAATCAATTTCAGAGTATCTCAGCAAGCGAAATAACTTTATCGTTGAAGATTCCACATGGGAGGATGAGAATTTTATACAGAAGCATCAAGAAATAATCAAGCATTGAGGACACCACGTGTTTGAAGGAGAGGGGCATGTTAGGTCCCTATATTACTAGACTAGTCCCTTATTATGTTAGAGTAGCCCCCCTTATTGTTATTGTTTTACCCCTGAAACCCCCATATTGTTATTATTTTTCCCTTAGATTATTATTTTTAGGTTGGCTATGATTATATTGTGACCACATGGACTCTGATATATAGAAAGGAGGTTTTTTCATTTGTATCATCCAAGAATTGTTCATTTATGTAATGTATTGGAGGTTTCCCCCTCAAAGTGCCTTATTTCTAAGGTGTTGATCTCTCTTTTCTTCTATTTTTGGAGCTGGTTTCATAAAAAATTCCCACCTCAAAGACCTATTTCAAACATAATTACATCACTTGGAGACTTCCGAGGGATATTTCTGTTTTGCAGAGTTTTAATACAAAACGGACTCTTCTTTCATTAAATAGTTCAAAAAATCCATTTAAAACCCTTATCAACTGAAACCAACTAATTTTTTGGGTGTAATGGAGTGCTAATGTGTCATTATGCCACATGGATGCTGAGTTGGACCTCCTCCAAGTCGAATTTTACAATTTTTTCATAAATCTAGTTAGTGAAATTTCTAAAAAATAGGTTTCAAAGATGAGTGTATAATTTATAAACCCTGATGGATTTGCAAAACTTGAGAGAGGTTTTTGTATACGGACCTGTTCTTAAGAAAAACCTCTTTCAAATTTATAAAATACGTTTTCATTTGGTCATAAATAAAACTTGAATTTGACTGCTAAAATAGTGACGTACATAAAATTTTGTAGCGCTCATTTCATAGCAACTTTTCGTAGCGCCTCTGTTTTAAACATTTTTTCCAATAAATTTGACTTTATGCTGCCATGAGCCTTTAAATAATGTTATGAGGGCTTCATGAAACATTTCTTCCTACTTTTAAGGAGTTTTTTCCGTCACACATGATGAAATACCTCCATGATGAATTGATAATTTGAAGATGAGTTGGATAGCCTCGTGGACCAAACATATATGAAAATATCCTCCTAATCATATTTGACCTCCACATGTGATCAGCTGACCTTTAATGCACCACTTCAAAACAAAAAAATTTCAAAATTTAACTCACTACCAAAATAGGGGAAAACAAGGCAGTTTCGTAGCAACTTTTGGCAGTAATTTACCAATTTCCACCACCTCTTAGCTCTCTTTTATGTCATGGATCTATTTGATAGGTTTAAAGAGCTAATAAAAAAAATTTCCAAGATTTAATTTCAATTTTTACCACCCTTTTTATCAAAAATTCATCTTCAGAAATTTCGTAGTGCTTTTTGGGCTTCAAGCCTAGTTGGCGCTACAAAAACACCTAAAGTGTAGAAAATTTGAAATTCTCCTTTTTCTTCAAAATTCCACCAATAGGTCTGAAAATTGATATGATGAAGGATGATAAATAAAAATTGGTTCAACATGCCTCTTACCCTCCTCAAAAATCATCATTTTCACATTTATTGTTATATTTGCTTCGGAATTCTGGAAAAACAGACAGGTGGTCATTTTTCCGATTTTAAGACTATGCAAGTGAACCTAAAGTGGATTTTAATGGAAATGAATAAAAATGACAAGACTAATGAACTGTTTATGACCTAGGATAGACATGATATAATGAATTTCTCATCAAATAAATGAACCAAACCTTATGAGACAAGGTGAAACTTAGTTGACCCTGTCAAAATAAATATGAAAAATTTATGAGTGATAAAAGTGGCTCCACTAGGGATGGTGTGCCCCTGTGGTACAGCAAAGAATTATTAGTTCCAGTTTCATCTTCATTGGTCTACTCCTATCTTCAAAATGAAAACTTGTGACGTACTCTAACCTATAACCTTGGCAATGAAAAAACCAATAGTTGCTAAAGAACTGAAAGTACACATGCTAAATTTAAAACTGAAACTAACAAAATGCTTGATTCTCAAGCTTATTTATGTACAAATGATCCTACTCTACTTGCTCAGCATAAAATCCAAATCAAATGATCTCACACTTCCAATGAAGCCAATCAAGAAGTTGGGTACTAGATTGGAATGGGCATTCCACTTCTCTGGTCACAAAGCCATTCCTGAGATATGATAACCTTTTCCACCATCTAAAATTTTCTACACAATTGAAGATCATTATGAAACTCATTTCCATTGAAGATTTGAGCAGAGCCATGAAAGAATATTTAAGATCATGCACAAATATTTCTTGTTGATCAATAAGAAAATATGAGTAAGTATGGTCCTTTGATGGTGTTCCTTGTTCAAATTATTCATTATAACTCTTGTGATCATTCTCAAATAAAAAAGAAGCAATCTCTTGATTATTATTTTCATTTGGGAGAAAGAAAAACTTGGAGTATTCTTGGACATTTTCAAAAGGAAGTGCCTCAACATGTACCACAGGAATTTCTAAAGGTAATTCTTCATATGATTCAACAGTCATATCCATCTGATTGTCTAAAATTTGCTTTTCAAAATTTCCTTAATTTTTTGTAAGCTTATGAAAGGAATGACATGAATAATAAATTTCTTCCTTCACCTAAAGATTATAGAAATTATCTTCCAGTATTTCCTCCTGATGTTGGAAATGATTTTCATATTCCTAATTATCAAAATACTGACAAGTCTGTTGCAAATGTTCATCAAACTTAGAAGATGTAACATGATTGCCATAAATAACTTTCTTCATGGTGATGAAAGGGATTTTCATGAAGGGCCTCTAAAATTTCATCATCCATGAACTCATCATATTCATAACAATTCTCCAAGTATTCAATAAAACTCACAAATTTTTACAGCAGTCTTTTACCAGCAATAAGGAAGAATGAAATTCTTTATACATCTCATAAAATGCAACATGGAAATCAGCAAGAGAATGTAATGAACCATTTGGCAGGATTTCGTACCAAGACCATGTTTTTCCTTCTAAAGTTACCATAAACATCTTCAAGAGACAATCCTTAGGAAACTGAACCTTAAGTCTGCATACATGCATAAGGAATCTAACCAAGTGAAGAGCACCATTTTCTTTCTTTTAATCTTTAAATATGGGAAGATAAGTTAACCAATTTTCTTTTGGCATAGGATTTGGAAAACCAGGGATGTGAGACTGATTCATAGGGGAATACCTAGAATTCATTCTTGCAATGGAAATCATCTTGGAATTTCATCAAGCTACTGATCTTCAAGCAGTGGAGTCACCTTCCAATTGATTATTTGATGTGCGGAGTCTCCACAGCAGAAATACAGCCAATATGTGCCTAAGTGTTTGTTGCTCTCAGACCATAGAACTGAAACTTTGTCGTTCTTCCCAGGGAAAATTTACACCTTCGTTCCCTGGAAATGGTGCCAAAATGTTATCCCCAAATTGAGTCCTTTTGGGCTACTTCAATGATCAACTTGGAGTAACTATTTCATACCAGCTTTTGACTGAAGATTAGGCTCTTCAGTATGAGAGGGATCTCTCAAGATAAATTATGATTTCTCAATAAAACCTCTATTAGATGGCTAACGCTATGATAATTACTTGATTTTTATATGATTGCGGGTGGAAAATATAGAGGATTTTCTACCATTGGGCTTATGGAGTCAGTGCTAGGGAACTCAATGACAATGGCTCTCTTTGTGGAAGTTGAGGGATGTAGATATTTAAATGAAAGGAAAACACACATAGAAGTTACTCAATAGATTACTGTTCAAAGGAAGTCAGAGCATTAGAAACACAAATTCGGAGTAATGAACATTAAGATATTGAAAGAAAAATATTGAGAAAGATATATAATAGTTTAATGCTTGAAGGAAGTGAGAGCATGATGTACATGAATTCTGAGTAATAAAACATTAATATATTGAAATAAAATTAGCAATATACATAGGACAAGTATAGAAATTATATAACTGATATGTTATATGTCCAAGATTCTCCTGATCAAACACTATTTTAACTTCATGCACAATACAGAATCTCTTCTACTATTGATCATCATATGCGGAAAGTAAATCAATTGCATGCACACATTGAAACCATAAAAATTCACACATATGAACACAGTGTTTTAATAGGAAATACTGAAGCTAAAAACCCCAACTATCTGTATAATACATATGTCATAGATATCATGTAACAATCCTCATAAAAAGCTTCTCACAAGCTCTCAGTACAATACAGTCGTTACACATTAATCAGGTCCTGATCTAGCAAATCCATGGACTGATCTCTGCCACCTGCTAGCCTGCTTCTACTGCATAATCCCTGTTGAAGAATGGCTCTGAATGAACTCGAATTGGTCCAGCCGTGCTCACGCAATCCTCATTGACATCTCCACTGAGTGTTGGATGCAATCAATGCATCACTATAGTCACAACTGATAGTCATCTTGCCCTTTCACCTATCGCTCCACTGGTTTCCACTAAAACTGTCCATGCACTGTAGTTAACTGATGTATTCTTCAGTTGATTAATGAGTTAATATTTAGTGAATTAATTATTAATTAATTCACACCACTCACTATGTATCATGTTCCAAGTTCCAAATAGACTAGATACAACTAGCTCAACTGTGTCTAACTGAGTTAAACTGAACACAACTCCACCAACTACTTCTACAACTCCACCAAACTCTGTCACATGAGTTCTAACTAAAGTCTCCATGAAATATCTCCACTTAACCCTTAGGAATATCACAAATCCTTCTGTCAATTCCTGTGCCACATCTGTGCACTTAACTGAAGTGCTCCAAGAGAATAAGTTAATGTTTATAGTCCAAATATTATTAAGAGCTAATAATATTCGACATATCTATTTTTATACTGGCAATCTAAAAATAGATTCCACCCAATATGTCTAAAAATAGAATTCCATCTATTTTTCCAACTTGACCAACCATCCACAAATAGCATCCTGCAATTCATAGAATATGATCGACATGTCTAAAAATAGATTTGCGCCAAAAATAGCCTGTGTGTCCACTTAGTGAAGGCGACTCTTTTCACTAAGCTCATCATCTTGTTGCAATCTCAACACTCCCTCTCAACAAGATAGGGATTATCTGACACCCCGATATTGCCTCTATGGTATTCAAATTTTCTCCTGGTGAGCGCCTTCATCAAGATATCAGCATCCTGATCCTCTGTAGGAATGTAAGATAGTAACTTGGTATTCCGTTGCACACAATCTCTGATATGATGATACCGGATGTCAATGTGTTTAGATATATCATGAAATAATGGATTAACTGAGAGTTTAATGCAACTCTGATTATCACAATATATCACAGTATGATCTAAGTGTGAACCGAACAACCCGACCAGGATCTTCCTCATCCATATGGCCTCGCATGCAGCCAAACTTGCTGCCATGTACTCAGCCTCCGCTGAACTGAGTGCCATGGATCTCTGTTTCCTTTTGTAACACGAAACTTCTGTAGACCGATACTGAATATCCCTCCAGATGTGCTCTTTCTGTCCGTTGGGCTCCTTGCCCAATTTGAATCCATGAAGCCATGCAACTTCACCTCATCCGACTGTCTGTACCGTAATCCATATCCCAATGTGCCTCTAAGATATCTCAATACAAGCTTCCCCACCTTCCAAAAGAGCTTGGTATGCTTAACCATAGCTTTTGAAAGCTGGTTAACAGCATAGCATATGTCTAGTCATGTATTGACTAGATACATAAGCAAACCAACCAACTGTCGGTAAACAGTGGCATCCACTACCTCTGCCGATGTAGCATCCTATTTCCTCCAACCACCAGGAAGAGGAGTGTCGATAGGCTTGTAGCCATGCATGTTGAACTTCTCCAGTATCTCTCGGGCATACTTTCCTTAAGACACAAACAGTCCATCACTACGCTGCTAAATTTCCAATCCCAAGAAATAATGAAGAAAGCCCAAGTCCTTCATCTCAAACTCCTTTGCAAGATCAGCCTTGCATGAGAGTATCAACTGTTCATCACCCGTCAATATCAAATCATCTACATAAACTAAAATGATAAGCAACTTACCCTCCACCACAATTTGGTATAGGTTCAGATCCACCTCACTCTTGGTGAATCCAAGACCGGTGAAATAACTGTCTATCTGTGTGTACCAAGCACGAGATGCTTGTTTCAGCCCATACAGTGCTCTTTTGAGCCTGCACACATGCGACTCGCTACTGAAGATCTTGAAACCTTCGGTCTACTCTATGTACACCTCCTCGTCAATGACTCCTTTGAGGAATGTAGTCTTCACATCTATCTGATGAATGTGCCAACCCATCTGCACTGAGATAGCTAGGATGCTCCATATGGAAGAATACCTTGCGACAGGTGAAAAGGTTTCTTCATATTCGATCCCCTCAATCTATGAGAAGCCTCAGGCAACAAATATTTCCTTGTACTTCTCAATGCTCCCGTCAGCAGCTTTCTTCACTTTGTAGATCCATCTCAAACCTACCACTGATTTCCCTTCTGAACTTGGGACAATATCCCATGCACTTTTTCTGACATTCGAATCATACTCTTCCACCATGGCATCTACCCATGCAGGGTCCTCCATAGCTTCCTCGAAAGATGATGGTTCTGTCACGATACACTTACTCATCAGAGCCATGTATCCAGTATATCGGTCAGGTGACTATCTCTATCTGCGTTGTGATGTAGGTGCTCCTACAATCTTCTCTGCATCAAGATTCAGTTGCTCAGCTTCTGTAGTGCGCTTCCGCCCTCTGATGTTTGGCGGTGCATGAGTGGTTTCTTCCACTCCATGAACCTCCTCTTGTGGCTGATCCACATCCTAAGGCTCATCCTTAGGAACTAATAGCTCCTCATCTGCATGCAATTGTAGCTCCCTTTCAAGCGAACACTTCATGGCTTTCTCCTCATGAAATTTGATATCCTGTCACACAACAGTCTTCCAACTATCTAGAAAATACACATGATAGTTGTGGGGTGTTTCTGTGTACCCCACAAATATCCCAACCTATGCGGTCGGCTCCAGCTTCTTTTTGGCATCCTTCATCACATTAATGTAAACAGGTGAGCCAAAAATATTCAAATGAGAAATATCAGGCTTCTTACCAGAAAACGCCTCCTCGGGTTTACTTATGCCAAGTACTCTATGAGGACAACGGTTTTGCACATAAACCGCAGTGTTGCAAGCTTCAGCCCACAAGTGTATGGGAAGGACCTGATCATGCAACATTGCCCATGCAGCACCCACGATTGTTCTATTCTTTCACTCCGCGACCCCATTCTGTTGTGGGTTATGAGGTGCTATGAGCTCTCTTCGAATTGCTTCTGCGCTGCAAAAGTATTTGAATTTTCCAGAAATGAATTCACCACCATTATCGCTCCTAAGAGCCTTCACCTGCTTCCCTGATTCTTTCTCAACCAGTGCCTTGAACTCACAGAACTTTGAGTATGTCTCGCTCTTCTTCTACATGAAGAAGATCTAGCACTTACGAGAAAAATCATCAACAAATATCACATAGTACCTGTGCTTTGTTGTCGAAGCTACTGAGAAAGGTCCACACACGTCTATGTGAATTCTCTCAAGGATCGTCGTGGCGCAACTATCCTTCTCATGAAAGGTGGCTTTCACAAATTTTCCCAAAGTACATCCTTTGCACTGATCTGACTATGCAAGTGTACCCTTGGGAAGCCCAGTAGAAATCTGCTGTAAAATTTTTAAAGCTCCATGGTGAAGATGGCCCAATCTCCTGTGCCATAGCTCACCCTCATCCCGGCTCACCACTCCTTTTGCTTTGCTTGCCATTGTTGCACAGCCATCTACCTGCAATTGATAAGGGTTCTTAACTCGAACCCCTATCCTCCGGGTTTCACCAGTTGCCTTACTACGCAGGAAAGTCTTTCCCTCGCTAAATACATCATATCCCTTGTCTTCCATCATTGCCACAGAGATCATATTCTTCTTCAATCCTGGAACATGCATGACATCCTTTAACATGAAGGGTTTACCAGACTCCCTCTTAAAGGAAATGGTCCCGATACTGGTTGCACTATATCTACCATCATCGCCCATCTCAATGTGCACTCCAAGATCTTTCTCATCCAGATCAGCAAACAAATCTTTGTCTCCAGTCATATGGAAAGACGCACCACTTTCAAGAAACCACACTGATCCCATCATACTTGAGACCAAGCATGCGATCAGCAAAAATCCAGCTCAAACTGCGAGGATAAGGCCTCTCCAGCTGTAGATCCAGCAGCCTGCTTATTTTTCTTCTTATGTGGACAATTAGTGGCGTAATTTCCGTGTTGGTGACAGTGAAAGCACTTCACCTTGGACATGTCCTGCTTCTTGCCTTTCGCACCGGATTGAGAAGGATTTTTCTTTCCCTTCCCTTTCCTTGCTTTGGCAACCAAAGCACAATTTTACTCTTCTTCATTCTTCGATGAAGCTCCATCCCTAGTACTCCACCTTATCTCCTCCTGCACAAGATCCGACCAAAGTCGCTCCCATCCCGGCAGTTTCTCCTGACCATTGACAGAGTCCTCATAGGAATGCCAACTCTTAGGAAGCCCAAGGAGAGCCAAGCTCACCGAGTCCTCTTCATCTACAGTAACCCCCACACTTCCCAACTCATCACTGCACTGGACAAACTTCGTGAGGTACTTGGGTATATTGTCGTCTTTCTCCATTTTTATTTTCCTAAGTTTATCTTTGAGCGCCAACATCCTCTGGTCGCTCTTGCTTTGGAATAATTCTGTCAAAGCTTTACACATCAAGAATGGAGAAGCTTTACCGTGAATTTTGGACACTATGTGATCCTTCACACCTTCCAACAGAATCCTTCGACATTTTGTTGTCTTCTTTTGCCATGTGTCAAGTGTTTGGTCAATTTAGTGTGTCCTAAATTGCTAACATAAATTATCAACCAGGGATTCGTAAGCTGACGAAGTGCGGTGCACTATATGTGCAAGATAACCTATCTCTTACTTTTTGTCGTTTTTGGATTTTTATGAAATTCTAAAAGACAAGTATGGTTATGGATATTCAAGGCAATGATGTCATTTATAATGATTTACCAACTTGAAACTGAAAAAGGAATTTGAAACATACAATGACAAAACTTGAAAGGAAATGAAAATGTGCTACTGAAATGAAAAAGGTGCTGCTAATCTAATAAATCAAAACAGTGAACTAGTGAGTATGAAACCAAACTATTCTTGGTGCTGTCTAAACACAAAAGAAACTATGCTGAAAGAAATCCAAAAGTTGCAATAAAGTAAATCTAAATCAAATTACATCAACTTGTCTTCTGATCCCTCATCATTAGTCCAGCTATGATTTTCGGAAGTAACCATAAACAACTTGAGTAACCGATATCTAACTTGCAGAAAGTAAACTAATATCAAACCACACATTCATAATCCAATCCCTCACCATCAGTCCAGCTGTGGCTTTCGGAGGTAACTGAAGATGTCATGCACAATTTAATATTTCTAACTTGCAGAAAGGAAAACTAATATCAAACTACACGTCCATAATTCAATCCCTCACCATCAGTCCAGCTGTGGCTTTCGGAGGCAACTGAAGATGTTATGAGCAATTTAATATATCTAACTTGCAGAAAGGAAACTAATATCAAACCACACATTTCATAATACAATCCCTCACCATCAGTCCAGCTGTGGCTTTCGGAGGCAACTGAAGATGTTATGAGCAGTTTAATATATCTAAATTTGTAGAAAGGAAACTAATATCAAACTACACATTTCATAATACAATCCTCACCATCATCTACCAGGTTTATAATCAAACACATGATAAATTTAATATATCTTAACTAACTAACAAGTAAATGAAAGACCAAATAAAACAAAGTAATACCGAATTAAACAAAACTAAGAAAATAAATTAACAAAGCAGAACAATATTGATTCCATGTCATTAGTCAAAAGATATGCAATGCCCTAAGCAATGCTGAAAAATTATGTTAAAAGCTATGATTTTAAAAAGAAATCTAAGTAAGGAAATATGACAAAAACAGAATTGAAAGCAACTTATCTAGAAAACATGTAAAAGCCTCCTTGGATAGCAGGGGCCCTCTGCTACCAATTTGGTGTAGTCCTTAGCTCCTTGAAGATAAGATCACAATAGCATCAAAGAACTAAGCTTCTTTATTCAAAAACTCATAAATCTACATCCCATTCCATCTTTGAACTTTGTTACAAATCTACTTCCTCATTACTTTCTCATTACCTCTTCATTACCTATGATAGGAGAAATCTTCTCCTATTTATACAAAATATGAGGAGACATCTCATTAATGGGAGTCCATGAATCTCTCCCTCCATCTCTAGAGTTACAATCAAAATAGGAAATGATAAGACACATGTCTTTCTAGAGTTTTAATACAACTTGAGGAATGAGACACATATCCTCTTAGAGTTTCAATACAACAAGGAAGTGAGACACATATCCTCTTGATCCCATAATCTTCTCCAACCAAATTCGAATTTGGCTTTAGAGTGCCACATAAGGGCTTCTTCATTACTTTCTCATTACTATGATAGGAGAAAGCTTCTCCTATTTATACAAAATATGAGGAGACATCTCATTAATGGGAGTCCATGAATCTCTCCCTCCATCTCTAGAGTTACAATCAAAATAGGAAATGATAAGACACATGTCTTTCTAGAGTTTCAACACAACTTTGAGGAATGAGACACATATCCTCTTAGAGTTTCAATACAACAAGTGAGACACATGTTCTCATGATCCCATGATCTTCTCCAACCAAATTCGAATTTGGCCTTAGAGTGCCACATAAGGGTCTTCTAGAAGTCTTCTTTTGACCTACACATGTCACAAAACTCACAACACATATATAGATATATGAAACTATGTTAATTTTCTAGTTTCTAATCATAAATTCACTTAAAATACATAAAATAAATAACTTTGGAAAACAAGGATCCTAACCCATATATTTATGAAAATGGTTACTTGATGTAAGGTTTTAGGTCAAATGGCTATGAAATAAGAGCTAAATGGTTATGACATAATGGAAATATGTATGAATATGGAGAACATTTTTGAGACTCAACATACCCCACAACTGAAGTTGTTGCATGTCCTCATGCAACCATTGCAATGATTCATTTGTCCATGAGTTGATCTTTTATGAGTTTTGACTCATATAGATTCATTCCAAACTTTGCTTCTTGATATTTTCCTTTTTGGCAAAGTATAATACATTTGATTGCAAATTTTTTTTTTCAATGGTTGGTTCTTATGTGACAACCATTTTTTTTTTATTTTTTTTTGAAGCATTGGTTCTTGTGTAACAATGCTTTATTTTCTTTGTTGCATCAAAGTTCATGAAAACATTTAGAATCAATTTCTTCATCAATGAATTGATCATTTGCAAGGCATATAATCTTTTGGATCATGTTGCAACAATAGTTGGTTGGGAAGTATATGTGGGTGGAAATGAAATGAAAATGTATGATGGTGTATGACATGTGGATATGAAATGATGTTCCTTCCCCCCCCCAACTAAAGATATGACAATGTGGAAAAGGGAGTGAGGAATTTTCCAAAGTTACAATTTTAGCATTCTAATGAATTACATGACTAAAAATTAGAAAACAACATACCTTCACTTACCTTAAATGTGGATGAGTTGTGTATGTGTAGTGGCTGCAAAATTCTGATCATATTCTTCTTCAAGTGGCTGAACAAGAGGAGTCATGGATAAAGAGATGAGATGACTTTTTATTGCTCCTACTAAAACTTACTGAATCTGCTCCAAAATGCTGAAAATAATAGTCTTCATGTCTTCAAAACTCATTGGCACAATTCCTACTATGTGAAAAGATGTTCTGATGTCGAACATAGTAGGAAATTGTTGACTTAGTGGCCATTAATGGATGCCACTAGTCAACACGAGAACTCTCACCATTGATGACAATGAGAATCAAGATGCCCAAACACATCTTGCTAGGTACGAATGATTTTATTGATGTCGAGTCACCTAGAAGATCTGATGAACAAGGGACATTAATGTATTCCCATTGTTTGTTAGCATGAGAACTTGCCATTAAGGCATGCAAGCCTCAAGGTGTTTTTACAAAGAACTTAGACTCAAAGGACTATGGACTCAATAATTTGCATTGAAGCAGGGCTTATTTGCGGAATGAAAATGACAAGAAATGGAAGATGGAAATGGAAGATGAAAATGGAAATGGACAATAAGCATGTGAATGAGAAATGACAATGGGCAATAAGCATGTGAATGAGCCTCTTGCTTTTATTTGTGGTTATGAATGAACAAAAAGAAATGGAAAGTGGATGTGAATGTAAATGGAAAATATGAAGTGAAATGAGGTGAATGGTTTATTATGAGGTATGGATGTGATGGAGACAATGGTATCTGAAAGTTTTTCAAATGTTTGGATCTGATTTTGCATCAGCATATTTCTTCTTTGTTGCTGATCATCCTCTTATGAAACAAATTGGTTTCTTATAGAGACACCATTCTCTTGTAGTCATTTGTCCTTCCTCCTGGAACCTGCAAAAAAAACTAATAATTCTTCTGCAATGGAATGTAAGATTATCAAAGGGAGAGAGGTGATCAATCTCTCTAGTTATGACATTTAAACACAAAACTAAGAATTTGTATTAATGAAACAAGTTCTCAAAGGAAAAATCAAAAGAATTTATACCTGTTTTGGAATTAGTGCCTCAAGTTGAATGTAGATTCTTTTCAGCAATTTATTTCATTATTTTCCATTTCAAACTCTAATGATGGATTTCTCATTGTATAGATCTTGTTGAGACCTTTCCAACGATACTTAAATCATCAAAATCTGATTTTGTATGAGAAAGTTAGGGTGATTTGAACAATGAGGTTTTTCAGCTGCTAAAAATTTTGAATAAAAAGTTAGTCATTCATCTTTCATCATCAGTCCAAATTTAATCAATACCTTCAGAAAAGTGAGCAAATAACTTATTCATTTCATTGATTCAATTTTTTTTATTTTTTTTATTTTTTTGAATTTTTTTTATTTTTTGAATTTTATTTTTTATTTTTTTGAATTTTTTTGAATTTTTTTTATTTTTATTTTTATTTTTATTTTTTAAATGAAATAAAGCATGGATGAAATAATTGTCCTTATGAATATTTTTGAAACAAAGTCATGCCAATGCCTCTTTCATACAAAATAAAAATAAAAAGCTTGAAATTTCTAAAGTCAAATTCCTAACTATGAAGGAGATGAAGGCAGAGTCATTTTCAATTTATACAACTTGTATTTGATGCACATGTGATAATGTGCTTGCCTCAAATAATCCATTTGTCATTCATCATATGCCACCACACATGAATTCTGCCACATTTTCCCTCAAGTAAGGAAATTAGTTCCTTGATTATTTCTCAAAACCGTGACTGTTTTCATAATGAAAAAAAAAAACATTTTTTCTCTCACGCACACTGCAAATTAGTGCTCCGAAGAACCCTGAATTTCTCCCAAATGGCTGCGAATTTCAGAAAGTTCTTATAGGATTACCTAATTCACCCCGTTCCCAAAAAAACCCATGTTTTATTTTTTTCTAATTCATCCTGGTTTGCTCAGAAAATACGTTTTAAAATCAGGTGTTTTTGACAATGACGCATTTCGTTTTCTGGCAATTACTTGTGGTTTGATTTGTTTTTATTTTGCAGGTTTTGAAGTGTAATGGCTTGTATCTCACAGAGAAGTTCAGATTGATCTTTCTCATTCCAATTACTTGCAATGGAATCTACAATCTTCTCTTCATCAACAGTCTGAAATCTTCTCTTCATCAGCAATTTCTTCATATGATACACTTCCATTATATGTCCCTACAATTGAATTTGTAATCTTCTCTTCATCAGCAAATTGCAATCTTCTTCTCATCAAAAATTTGCAATCTTTTCCTCATCAACCATTTCTTCATGTGATATACATTCATTGTGTGCAAATTTTTTTTTTTAAATGATTTCTAATAACTGTTGTTTGAGGAAAAATGAATATGAAAAAGAGAAGGTTTTTTTTTTTTTAAATTGCAGTGCATGGGTCTTTGTGTGGATTGAAGGTCTGCATATATGTGTAAAGCCAAGCCAAAGAATGGCCTCATGCATATGCGTGGGTCTTATTTCCATGAGATTTTTTTTTTTTTAAATTGATTTGTTAATAAAATTATGTATGTTATATTTTCAAAAATTTTAAAAATACACATATATATTCATTAAACAAAACAATTTATTGAAATCAAAGTTTTTCATGAAAACATTTTTTTTTTTAAATTGTTGAATCAATTGAAATGATGAAGTTTTATTTTGTCTCCTCTTTTTTTTTTCTTTTTTTTTTCTTTTTCACATAACAATTCTTTTTCTGATCCTCCAGATCACACAAAGTGCAAGAGGAGAGCATACTCAAGAATTATTAATTTTTTTTTTTTACATAACAATTCATTTTCTGATCCTCCAGATCACACAAAGTGCAGGAGGAGAGCATAGTCAAGAATTATTAAATTTTTTTTAGATGTAAGAAATAAGGCTACCTAGTTACACTTCCCCGGCAACGGCGCCAAAATGTTTGGTCAATTTAGTGTGTCCTAAATTGCTAACATAAATTATCAACCAGGGATTCGTAAGCTGACGAAGTGCGGTGCACTATATGTGCAAGATAACCTATCTCTTACTTTTTGTCTTTTTTGGATTTTTATGAAATTCTAAAAGACAAGTATGGTTATGGATATTCAAGGCAATGATGTCCTTTATAATGATTTACCAACTTGAAACTGAAAAAGGAATTTGAAACATACAATGAAAAAACTTGAAAGGAAATGAAAATGTGCTACTGAAATGAAAAAGGTGTTGTTAATCTAATAAATCAAAACAGTGAACTAGTGAGCATGAAACCAAACTATTCTTGCTGTTGTCTAAACACAAAAGAAACTATGCTGAAAGAAATCCAAAAGTTGCAATAAAGTAAATCTAAATCAAATTACATCAACTTGTCTTCCGATCCCTCATCATTAGTCTAGCTATGATTTTCGGAAGTAACCATAAACAACTTGAGTAACTGATATCTAACTTGCAGAAAGTAAACTAATATCAAACCACACATTCATAATTCAATCCCTCACCATCAGTCCAGCTGTGGCTTTCGGAGGTAACTGAAGATGTCATGCACAATTTAATATTTCTAACTTGCATAAAGGAAACTAATATCAAACTACACATCCATAATTCAATCCCTCACCATCAGTCCAGCTGTGGCTTTCGGAGGCAACTGAAGATGTTATGAGCAATTTAATATATCTAACTTGCAGAAAGGGAACTAATATCAAACTACACATTTCATAATACAATCCCTCACCATCAGTCCAGCTGTGGCTTTCGGAGGCAACTGAAGATGTTATGAGCAGTTTAATATATCTAAATTTGCAGAAGGGAAACTAATATCAAACTACACATTTCATAATACAATCCCTCACCATCAGTCCAGCTGTGGCTTTCGGAGGCAACTGAAGATGTTATGAGCAGTTTAATATATCTAAATTTAATTACTGAAGCAAATGTGCAAGACTGAAATAAACAAAGCAATACTGGAATTAAACAAAAACTAAGAAAAAATAAATTAACAACAGAACAATATTGATTCCATGTCATTAGTCAAAAGATATGCAAATGCCCGGGCTGCCATGAAAAATTATGCTAAAAGCTATGATTTCAAAAAGCAATCTAAGTAAGGAAATATGACAAAACAGAATTGAAAGCAACTTATCTAGAAAACATGTAAAAGCCTCTTTGGATAGCAGGGGCCCTCTGCTACCAATTTGGTGTAGTCCTTCTTTAGCTCCTTAGAATTGTAAGCAAAACAACATCAAAGAACTAAATTTCTCTATTAAAAAAGAACTCACAAATCTACATCCCATTCCATCTTGAACTTTGTTACAAAATACTTCTCTACTACTTTTTCATTACTTCTTCATTACTTTCTCATTACTATGATAGGAGAAAGCTTCTCCTATTTATACAAAATATGAGGAGACATCTCATTAATGGGAGTCCATGAATCTCTCCCTCCATCTCTAGAGTTACAATCAAAATAGGAAATGATAAGACACATGTCTTTCTAGAGTTTTAACACAACTTGAGGAATGAGACACGTATCCTCTTAGAGTTTCAATACAACAAGGAAGTGAGACACATATCTTCTTGATCCCATAATCTTCTCCAACCAAATTCGAATTTGGCCTTAGAGTGCCACATATGGGTCTTCTAGAAGTCTCCTTTTGACCTACACATGTCACAAAACTCATAACACATATATAGATATATGAAACTATGTTAATTTTCTAGTTTCTAATCATAAATTCACTTAAAATACATAAAATAAATAACTTTGGAAAACAAGGATCCTAACCCATATATTTATGAAAATGGTTACTTGATGTAGGGTTTTAGGTCAAATGACTATGAAATAAGAGCTAAATGGTTATGACATAATGGAAATATGTATGAATATGGAGAACATTTTTGAGACTCAACATCAAGTGCGGCAACATCGCTAGAAGCAGGTTTTGGAATTTCTGCATCTATGAACTCCTTCAACCCATTATCCTCCAACACCGCATCCATCCTGTCCTTCCATGCAATATAATTCGATCTTCCCTCAAGGGCATACTCCAATTGCAATCCGTTGAAAGACATCTCAACTTTGACACTAAGAAGACACTACTGCAAATTCGAATTCCACCAGCACAAAACTCAACCGCTTCAATAGTTTACAATTGCTCCAATGATCAATATAGCTCCGATACCATGTATGTTATATGTCCAAGATTCTCCTGATCACACACTATTTTAACTTCATGCACAATACAGAATCTCTTCTACTATTGATCATCATATGCAGAAATTAAATCAATTGCATGCACACATTGAAACCACAAAAATTCACACATATGAACACAGTGTTTTAACGAGAAATCCTGAAGCTAAAAACCCCAACTATCTGTACAATATATATGTCATATATATCACGTAACAATCCTCATACAAATCTTCTCACAAGCTGTCATTACAATACAATTGTTACACACTAATCAGGTCCTGATCTAGCAAATCCATGCACCGATCTCTGTCACTTGCTAGCCGGCCTCTACATAGGACAAGTGTAGAAATTATATAACTGATATGTTATATGTCCAATATTCTCCTGATCACACACTATTTTAACTTCATGCACAATACAGAATCTCTTCTACTATTGATCATCATATGCGGAAATTAAATCAATTGCATGCACACATTGAAACCATAAAAATTCACACATATGAACACAGTGTTTTAATACGAAATCCTGAAGCTAAAAACCCCAAATATCTGTATAATATATATTTCATATAGATCATGTAAAAATCCTCATACAAAGCTTCTCACAAGCTCTCAATACAATACAATCGTTACACACTAATCAGGTCCTGATCTAGCAAATCCATGCACTGATCTTTGCCACCTGCTAGCCTGCCTCTACTATGTAATCCCTGCTGAAGAATGGCTATGAATGAACTTGAATTGGTCCAGCCATGATCATGCAATCCTCATTGGCATCTCCACTAAGTGTTGGATGCAATCAATGCATCATTATAGTCACAACTGATAGTCATCTTGCCCTTTCACCTATCTCTCCACTGGTTTCAACTAAAACTGTCCATGCACTGTAGTTAACTGATGTAATCTTCAGTTGATTAATGATTTAATATTTAGTGAATTAATTATTAATTAATTCACACCACTCTCACTAGTGTATCAATCAGTTAGAATAGATACAACTAGCTCAATTGTGTCTAACTGAGCTAAACTGAACACAACTCCACCAACTACTTCTACAACTCCACCAAACTCTATCACATGAGTTCTAACTAAATTATCCATGCAATAGCTCCACTCAACCCTCAGGAATAGTGTAATTCCTTCTGTTAGCTCCTATTCCACATCTGTGCACTCAACTGAAGTGCTCCAAGAGAATAAGTTAATGTTTATAGTCCAAATATTATTAAGAGCTAATAATATTCAACATATCTATTTTTAGACTAGCAATCTAAAAATAGATTCCTCCCAATATGTCTAAAAATAAAAGTCCATATATTTTTCCATCTTGACCAACCATCCACAAATAGCATCCTGCAACTCATAGAATATGATTGACATGTCTAAAAATAGACTTGCGCCAAAAATAGCCTGCGGACCCACTTAGTGAAGGCGACTCTTTTCACCAAGCTCATCATCTTGTTGCAATATCAACAACAAGGTTCATGAAAACATCAAATGAATCTCAAGTGAAGAAAAATCCCACAGCCACTGTCTATTACTGATCAGAAAAATTTAAATAGTAGTAGTCACAAGTAACATCTTTCAACCCCTTCTAACTCTAAAACTATCTCATTTATAGAGTGAGGACTCATACAAATTATTTGCCACATTGCTATATTTTAATTCTCACCTCATAGACCTATTTCAAACATGATTACATCACTTGGAAACTTCCTAGGATATTTCTATTTTGCAGAGTTTGAATACAAAAATGACTCTTCTTTCATTAAATAGTTCAACAAATCCATTTAATAACCCTTATCAGCTACAACCAACTAATTTTTTGAGTGTACTCGAGTGTTTATGTGTCATTATGCCACGTGGATGCTCAGTTGGACCTCCTCCAAGTTGAATTTTACAATTTTTTCATATATCTGGTTAGTGAAAATTTTGAAAAATAGGCTCAAAGATGATTCTATAATTTCAAAACCCTAATGGCTTTGCAGAAACTGAGAGAATTTTATGTAGATGGGATTTCTCTAAATAAAAACCTCTTTCATATTTCCAAAATCCTTTTACATTTGGTCAAAAATAAAACTTGAATGTAATATCCCAAAATCGGGATAGCTCATGAATCATGCATTAAAAACACACTCCCAGCAACATATGCAATAAAATAGTGAAATGGACTCTTGGATCCTATATATTAGTCAATTTAAAACCTAAATCCAAGAATAGAGCTTAAAAAAATCAAACTCGGTGAGTTAAACAGATCTCCCACACCTAGGATGGCCAAAATGTGCGAAAACCCCAAACACTGCAACACAAGAAATACTGCATAAAAGTAATTGCGCAGTCTAAGAGAGGGTTTACACATAAAAATGGAAGATACAAATAGATCTGGAGTTATATTAGTTAATATGCTCAGAAAATGAGATCTAGTCTCCTTTATACAAAATACAAGAGAACCCGACAAGGGTTTCTTGTCAAACACTCTGCATACAAAATGTGATATTCAGAAATTTACTGAATCACCACTGAAACACTAAATCATAAGAGTGTAGAAGGCTAAAATATGTATTATCTGATTTAGATCCCTCAAGGGCTTCCTCCCATGAAAGGTTGGACCTCTCAACCACAAGGAAACACTACAACGGAGCCACTAGACCATCTATTGAATGTTGCCTCCAAAATAACACATTCCCTGGCTAGAACAGCGCTAGGAATGTAAGGGAAATGTGTGGTCTGATACCAAAAATCTGAAATCAGCCCTAGAGCTCTCCAAACAGGTCCCTCAAGTGAAGGAAATCTTCCTCCAATGAGAAACTAGCTCAGAAACCGGGATTCCAATCCCTTCCACTGTTGCACCCTGCAACACTACACAATCTCCACCAAAACTACGTTGATGAAGTAGGCTGAAGCTTGGCCAGAAAACCTGATTTGGAATGATGAATAAAAACTCTCCCAATGAGGCTCATCAAAGGAAAGAGGTGGCATTCCCGCTCAGGAACACCTGGTGCTAAACAACACTCCTACCCTACTAAACAACAAGAGGAAGAAAATGTCTGAGCAGACAAGAATAATGATCTAAAAAATGATGAATAATGATGCCATCCTCTTCCTTATATAAAACTTGAGTTTCCTTGCCCTTGGCCCCACTCAATTAGGTCATCTCTATCCAAAGATACATCTCCCTCCAAAACTGCGTTATTCCTTCTTAGATTCCTCCTCCTCCACAACTACGTTGTTGACTTAGTCAAAGTGGACTGAATCAACTTGATTTTATCCCTGTTCACACATGGAGGTGTTTTATTAAGCTATTAAGAGTGTCCCCTTTCACACTTGGAGTGTTTTTATCCCTCCTTAGGAGACTTATGGGCTTTTCTACCCATTTATTCACCGGTTAGAGCTGTTGCTAACTCTAATGTTCCATTTAGCTTTGACGCTAAAATTTGTGAACATTACAGTCCTCCCCTCCAAAATATTTGCTTGTCCTCAAGAAAATGCATAAGGAGAGAAAAATTTCTCCTCTCCTCCTCATGTGGCCTCCCATCAATAGCCTCCATCACTACATCAAGATAATCTGTAATAAAATTGTAATCCAATGTTTCCTCCCAAGTATGCAAAACCAAATGGCTCACATTAATCAAAGGTGGAAAGTGTGAATGGAAACATGTTTGTTGTCCCATGGCCTCCACAAGTAGGAATGATGACCAAAATGGTGAATGAGTGCCTCCCTCACCCATGCTATCATCCAAATGAAGTGAGTCACCCTCCAACATGGCAACTCATGAAGAATTTCCTCCACCTTTGGCTCCTGAAATGTAGGTGGGCTGAATAAATGAACATGATAGGCAAGAAGACCTATCCCACGTTGTCCTCCTCTCCACTTATGATAATTTTATAGGGCATGTTGATCTTGGGCTGCAACATGATTGCCCTGCCGTGACAAGAAGAATATTGAGTCTCCAAGGACTCTTCCTCCAAAATCAGGAGACATGCCAACCCAAACCATTCCATCCAAGTTGAATGGCACATCATCACCATTTGGCATTCAAATCAGAAAAATGTTGAAATTTATGTGCAATTTTGGATGGTACCAAAGGTTCTCCAAGTGGATATTACGCAGTCTTCCCAACTGATGTTTGAGAATGTCATGTGGCAAGTGGCTCTGCAACAAGTTATAATCTATGTATGTTTGCTCTTCCAACATGGGGAAGTAAGAATCAATGTCTATCAGTTGTACATGGATAAAATAACAATACACTTGCCCAAAGTCATGTATATATGGGCTGCTATCATTACAAACATTGGCCCTAAAGTGACCGTGAAACCCAAAAATACTCTTACTCTCTTGTGGAACAATGCACTGCTCATATATGGTGAGAATATACAAATACTCAATGGAGTAATCAACAAGTTCAAAAATGTATTTCTTACCATGCATGGTGAGTAGGCTGAAGGTGAGTTCCATGTATAAGTTCCCCCGTGAGGATCCCCTCATAAAAATCTGCAAGAAGAAGGGATACATATACTCCTTGGAACATTCCATCAATAAGAACACACTCCCATGTGACAGCGTTGTAGGCCTTATAAATAGGGCTCCATGACTCCTCTCTTTGACATTCCATATGCCAAAGCCATCCACCATCATGCTGCTATGTGAGAAGATCTCCTTCCTACATGGAAGTCTCTCATGATCCTTCAATGCTGAAGCGTAGCCTCCTTGCACCATGAATGTGCCTTCCTCCTCTTTAGAAATTTCATGAAAAGTATGGGTATAATTCTACCCATGCTCTCCCAAGTGAAACCACAGCAACAACAACTCTTTCTGCTTCCCCATCTCTCCCTCATACAAGTCATGGAGTAAGATCATGATGGTCAACGTGTATGATGCCCCAACAAACAATTCAGCCATGAAGTGCCTCCTCAAGTTCTCCAGGTGGTTCCTTCCACAAGAAGAGAAAAAGTGTGATGTGGAAATCATGGTTTTCCCATGGTTCCTCCTGAAAGGTACAACATATAAAGTGGGGAGAATCATACTTCCAATGGGCATCTTCCATCTCAAGCCCACTCTCCAAAAAAAGCTCCCCATGAACATAAACATATCAGCAATATATGGAAGAAAATTATAATGAGAACAAGTTGCCAAATGACAACCGGAGAGTGAATCATAGTTCCACTCATGGAACCAGCCTAGTTCATCCTTTGCCTACTTCAAAATAAGAAATAACAAGTGCTCTACTAGCCACTTTTTTTTCTGCCACAGTCATCTTATGAGATGAAAACATGAAGTTACAATATGGTGTCAATGGTGCACACCAAGAATCATGTGGCTTCCCCCACAAACCATCAAAAGGATAGCCAAAATCAATGCTACAAGTAGCTGCAAGTACATCATCATACAATATGAAAGAAGAGATAATTCTTTTTGTTACATCTTGCTGCTCAAATAAGGAAAATAAGTACAATACAAAATATGAAATTATACCTCCTCCATCGTGTACTTGAGATCTTGAGCTAAAATGGCTCAACTGGAAAGTCTCCCTCACCTCCAAAGTGTAGGGAAGTGGCTATGACCTCCTCTTCATTACCATCCGGGCTATGAATCTCTCCATTTACTGATATATGTCATGCTGGATGCCCTCCCAAGTGAACTCCTCCATAAAATGGAAATATGCATCAAAGTGCATAGAAGAGAATTCCTCATGTGTTGCATGTAGCAGCTTCTCCTTGAGACTAGAAGATCTAGTCAAGAAGATCCTGCCATAGGAATAGATGACCGCATCATCCACCATGAATCTATCATCTCCATCCGAGTCATCAAGGATCATGCATGCACCAATATCCTTGGAATACTCTACCAAGAGCTGAGATCTCCAATAAGGATCAATCCTCCCGAGAAATAGCATTGGTGATCTGGCATGTGAAGCTCTCCTCGTGCTGCTGCCTGCTACTTTGAAATCCCCCATGCCAAATTATTCCTCCAAACTTTTCACCTCTCCAAAATCCAGGAGCGGTGAATCCAAAGACAAGATGTCTTCCATCAACTCCAAATCAGGTGGCCTCCCAGGTGGAATGCCTCCATGTAGTGAGACATCAATTTCAAGAGTAGACTGCTCATGTGATTGGGCAACCTTGCCCCTGCCCTTACAATGCAAATCAGTCTACCTCTTTCTTGCATTGGCTCTCTGAAATAGAGAAGGTTGTGTGCCCCTCATCAAGTGATGTTTCTCTTCCTCCCTACCTCCTCCTTCCAGCTATAATGCTGCACAATCATGCTACTAACTGATTGTGCTTGGACCTCCATGTCTGAGATCCTGGGGAAATTCTTGTAAGAATACAAGAATACCTCCTGTTGGAGCATGTGCTCCTCATCCCTTTGCATGAGGTACTGGATGTGCTCTAGATGTGACAGTGTTGTTTCCCTCATATTTCTCAATGTGTATGGGAAAGATCTCAATAGTTGGATCCTCCTGTGAAAAGGAGATCCCCATGCCCTCTTGTTCAAGAATATGAACTGGAGGTCTTGCTTCCAGCAATGTGTAATGCAAGATTTTAGCTCCCCCCATGGTTTTCTGAAGTGGAGTTTCCTCTATTACAGGCAAGGGTTTTGTTTTCTCCAGTTTTCCTTGCTCATGTGTCTTAGAAATTTTTTCACCAAACCTTCCCACCAATGTTTCTATGAATCTTGCATAAGAGGAAGTGTTTGCATTATTTAGAGAAGAATATTCAAAAATCCACCATGCATGAGCCTTACCTCTGAGATGAAACTCTACAACTATGATGGCTTCATCTTCAGAAATATGGTGCAGCTACAAGTAGGAGTCTAGCTCCTTCACCCAAGCTCCAGCTGAACATGTAGGTGATCCAGAAAAAGTAGATAGAATAAATATACCTGCATCCTGATGCTTGCTCTTCTCCACCTAGATCTTGGAAAACTCTTGGAAATCAGTATGATCTCTAAACCTCTCAGTTTCAGATTCATACTCTTGCAACAAATCACTAAGATTTCTCCTCTTATGCATTCTTCCTCCTCCCATCCATCTCAAGATAGATCTAGGCACTTGACTGCACTGTGTATCATGGTGTATAGCTGCATGCTCACACTCACCATCTAAAAATATAGATTCAGCTCTAGATCCAACTTCCCTTGGAGATCCCATCTCCATTCTCATTCTCTCCAGCTCTCCTTGAAAGCTTTGCATATATTTTGGAAGAAGCTTTGTAAGCTTGTCTTCCTTTCTTCCTTCACATACTGAAGCTTTAGGATTTATGTACATCTCTCCTTCCTCTAAAATTTAATGGCCTAAGATCCACAATCTGAGCCAAGACTATGCTCTGATACCATTGTAATATCCCAAAATCGGGACATCTCATGAATCATGCATTAAAAACGCACTCCCAGCAACATATACAATAAAATAGTGAAATGGACTCTTGGATCCTATATATTAGTCAATATAAAACCTAAATCCAAGAATAGAGCTGAAAAAAATCAAACTAGATGGGTTAAACAGATCTCCCACACCTAGGATGGCCAAAATGTGCTAAAACCCCAAACATTGCAACACAAGAAATACTGCATAAAAGTGACTACGCAGTATAAGAGAGGGTTTACACATAAAAATGATAGATAAAAATATATCTAGAATTAAATTAGGCCATATGCTCATAAAATGAGATCTAGTCTCTTTTATACAAAATACAAGAGAACCCGGCAAGGGTTTCTTGTCAAACACTCTGCATACAAAATGTGATATTCAGAAATTTAATGAATCACCACTGCAAAATTGAAGCATAAGAGTGTATAAGGCTGAAATATGTCTGATATTATGTAGATCCCTCAAGGGATTCCTCCCATGAAAGTTTGGACCTCTCAATGACATGGAAACACTACAACGGAGCCACTAGACCATCTGCTAAATACTGCCTCCAAAATAACGCATTCCCTGGCTGGAACAGCGCTGGGAATGTAGGTTAAATGTGTGATTTGATAAAAAAGATCTGAAATCAGCCCTGGAGCTCTCCAAACAGGTCCCTCAAGTGAAGGAAATCTTCCTCCAATGAGAAACTAGCTCAAAAACCGGGATTCCAATCCCTTCCACTGCTGCACCCTGCAACACTGCACAATCTTCGTCAAAACTATGTTGATGAAGTAGGCTGAAGCTTGGCCTGAAAACCTGATGTGGAATGATGAATAAAAACTCTCCCAATGAGTCTCTTCAAAGGAAAGAGGTGGGATTCCCGCTCGGGAACACTCGGTGCTAAACAACACTGCTACCTTGCTAAACAGCAAGAGGAAGCAAAAGTCTGAGCAGACAAGAATAATGATCTAAAACATGATGAATAATGCTTCCATCCTATTCCTTATATAAAACATTATTTTTCTTGCCCTTGGCCCTACTCATTTAGGTCATCTCTATCCAAAGATACATCTCCCTCCAAAACTACGTTATTCCTTCTTGGATTCCTCCTCCTCCACAACTGCGTTGTTGACTTAGTGAAAGTGGACTGAATCAACTTTATTTTATCCCTGTTCACACATGGAGGTGTTTTATTAAGCTATTAATAGTGTCCCCTTTTTAAATCTAATGTTCCATTTAGCTTTGAGGCTAAAATTTTGGAACATTACATTGAAGTTGACTGCTAAAACAGCCATGTATAGAAAATTTAGTAGCGCTCATTTCATAGCGCCCCTGTTTTAAACACTTTTTCCAATCAACTTGAATTTTTACTTACATGAGCCGATAAAAAAATTTATGAGGGCTTCATGAAACATGTCTTCCTACTTTTAAGGAGTTGTTGCCATCACACATAATGAAATACCTTCATGATGAATTGATAATTTGAATATGAGTTGGACATATTCGTGGACCAAACCTGTATGAAAATATCCTTTTGACCATATTTGACCTCCGCATCTGATCATCTGACCTTGAATGCACCATTTCAAAACAAAATTCCTTCAAAATTTAACTCGTTGCCAAAACAGGGGAAAACAAGGTAGTTTCATAGCAACTTTTGGTAGAAAATTTAATTTACCAGTTTCCACCATCTATAAGCTCTCTTTTATGTCATGGATCTATTTGATAGGTTTAAAGAGCTAATACACAAATTTTCCAAGATTTAATTTCAATTTTAACCACAATTTTTATCAAAAAGTCATCTTCAGAAATTTTGTAGCGCTTTTTGGGCTTCAAGCTTGGCTAGCGCTACGAAAACACTTAAAGTGTAGAAAATTCAAAATTCTCCTTTTTCTTCAAAATTTCACTAGTAGGTTTGAAAATTGATATGATGAAGAATGATAAAGAAAAATTGGTTCAAAATGCCTCTTACCCTCCTCAAAAAGCATCATTTTCACCTTTATAGTTATATTTGCTACGGAATTCTGGAAAAACATATAGGTGGCCATTTTTCCAATTTTAAGACAATGGAAGTGAACCTAAAGTGGATTTTAATGGAAATTAATAACAATGAAAAGAATAATGAAGTCTTAATGACCCAGGATAGACATGATATAATGAATTTTTCATCGAATGAATGACCCAAACCTTATGAGACAAGGTGAAACTTAGGTGACCCTATCAAAATAAATTTGAAAAATTTATGAGTGATAATAGTGGCTCCACTGGGGATAGTGTACCCCTGTGGTACAAAAAAGAACTAGTAGTTACAGTGCCATCTTCATTGGGTTGCTCCCATCTTCAAAATTAAAACTTGCAACCTGCTCTGACTTGTAACCTCGGCACTGAAAAATCAATAGCTGCTAAAGAACTAAAAGAACACATGTTGAATTTAAAACTGAAACTAACAAAATTCTTGATCCTCAAGCTTATTTATGTACAAATGATCCTACTATACTTTCTCAACATAAAATCCAATTCAATTGATCTCATACTTCCAATGAAGCCAATCAAGAATTTTGGTACTGGATTAGAATGGGCATTCCACTTCTTTGGTCACAAAGCCATTCCTGAGATATGATAACTTGTTCCACCATCTGAATTTTTTTACATAATTAATGATCATTATGAAACTCATTTCCATTGAAGATTCCAATAGAGCTATGAAAGGATCTTTGAGATCATGCATAAATAGTTCTTGTTGATCAATAATAAAATATGAGTAAGTATGGTCCTTTGATGTTGTTCCTTGTCCAAATTCTTCATTATAACTCTTGTGATCATTCTCAAATAAAAAAGAAGCAATATGTTGATCATTATTTTCATTTGGGAGAAAGAAAAACTTGGATTATTCTTGGACATTTTCAAAAGAAAGTGCCTCAGCATGTACCACAGGAATTTCTAAAGGTAACTCTTCATATGATTCAACAACCATATCCATCAGATTGTTTAAAATTTGTGTTTCAAAATTTTCTTCATTTGTTGTAATTTGATGCAAGGACTGACATGCAGAATAGATTTCTTCCTTCACCTGAAGATTATAGCAATTATCATCCATTATTTCCTCCTGATGTTGGAAATGATTCTCATATTCCTGATTATCAAAATACTGACAAGTCTGCTACAAATTTTCATCAAACTCACAAGATGTAACATGATTGCCATAAATAAAATCATGTTGGGTTTCATTTTCATCCAAGAGAGAGGCTACCCTTTCTGCTTGGTGATGAAATGGATTGTCATGAAGGGCCTCTAAAATTTCCTCATCCATGAATTCATCATCTTCATAACAATTCTCCAAGTATTCAATAAAACTGACAAAATGTTTACAGCAGTCTTTGACCAGAAATAAGGAAGAATGACATTATTTATACATCTCATAAAATGAAACATGGAAATCAGCAAGAGAATGTAAGGAACCATTTGGCAGGATTTCGTACCAAGACCATGATTTTCCCTCTAAAGTGACCATAAACATCTTCATGAGACAATCCTCATGAAACTGAACCTTAAGTCTACATACATGCATATGGAATCTAAACAAGTGAAGAGCACCATTTTCTTTATTTTCATCTTTAAATATGTGAAGACAAGTTAAACAATTTTCTTTTGGCATAGGATTTGGAAAACCAGGAATGTGAGACCGATTCATAGGGGCATACCTGGCATTCATTCTTGCAATGGAACTCATCTTGGAACTTCAACAATATATTGATCTTAAAGGAGTGGATTCAGCTCAATATATTGATCTTAAAGGAGTGGATTCAGCTTCCAATTGATTATTTGATGTCTGGAGTCGCTAGAGCAGAAATACAGCCAATATGTTCCTAAGTGTCTACTGCTCTCAAACCTTAGAACTGAAATTTTGTCGTTCTTCCCAAGGAAAATTTTCACCTTCGTTCCCCAGTAAAGGCGCAAAAATTTTATCACCAAATTGAGTCATGTTGGGCTACTTCAATGGTCAACTTGGAGTAATTATTTCATACCAAATTTTGATTGAAGATTAGCCTCTTTAGTATGAGAGGGCTCTCTCAAGACAACTTATGATTTTTTCAATAAAAACTCTATTATATGGATAACTCTATGATAATGACTTGATTTTATATAATTGTAGGTGGAAAATGTAGAGGATTTGCTACCTTTGGGCTTATGGATCAGTGCTAGGGAACTCAGTGACAATGTCTCTCCTTGTGGAAGTTGATGAATGTAGATATTTAAATGAAAGCAAAACATACACAGAATTTACTCAATAGATTAATTTTCAAAGGAAGTCATAGCATGAGATACATGAATTCTGAGTAATGAACATTAAGATATTGAAAGTAGAATATTGAGAAAGATATACAAAATTTTAATGCTTGAAAGAATTCAGAGCATGATGTACATGAATTCTGAGTAATAAAACATTAATATATTGAAATAAAAGTAGCAAGATACATAGGACAAGGTTCATGAAAACATCAAATGAATCTCAGGTGAAGAAGAAAGCCCACGGCCACTATCTATTACTGATCAAAAAAATTTACAATAGTAGTAGTCACAAGTAACATCTTCCAAACCCTTCTAACTCTAAAACTATCTCATTTATAAAGTGAGAAATCATAAAAATGATTTTCCACCTTGCTAGCTTCGAATTCCCACCTCAGAGACCTATTTCAAACATGATTACATCACTTGGAGTCTTCCTAGGGATATTTCTATTTTGGAGAGTTTGAATACAAAAAGGACTCTTATTTCATTAAATAGTTCAAAAAATCCATTTAATAACCCTTATCAACTGAAACCAACTAATTTTCATAGTGTACTAGAGTGTTGATGTGTCATTATGCCACGTGGATGTTGAGATGGACCTCCTCCAAGTCGAATTTTACAATTTTTTCATAAATCTGTTTAGTGAAAATTCTGAAAAATAGGCTTCAAAGATGAGTGTATAATTTTCAAAACTTGATGGATTTACAGAAACTGAGAGAGGTTTTTGTATATGGTCCTGTGTTGAATAAAAACCCCCTTCATATTTCCAAAATCATTTTTAATTTGGTCAAACATTAAGCTTGAAGTTGACTGTTAAAACAGTCATGTACAGAAAATTTCATAGCAACTTTTTGTAGTGCCTCTGTTTTAAACACTTTTCCCAATCAATTTGAATTTTTGCTACCATGAGCCTTTAAAAAATGTTAGGAGGGCTTCATGAAGCATGTCTTTCTACTTTTAAGGAGATGCTGCCATCACACATGATGAAATACCTCCATGATGAATTGATAATTTGAAGATGATTTGGATAGCTTCGTGGACCAAACCTGTATGAAAATATCCTCGTGACCATATTGACCTCCACATTTGATCATATGACCTTGAATGCACCACTTAAAAACAAAATTCCTTCAAAATTTAACTCATTGCCAAAACAGGGGAAAGCAAGGCAATTTCGTAGCAACTTTTGGTAGCAAAATTAATTTACCGATTTCCACCACCTCTTAGCTCTATTTTCTTTCATGGATCTATTTGATAGGTTTAAAGAGCTAATAAATAAAAATTCCAAGCTTTAATTTAAATTTTAACCACCCTTTTTTATCAAAAATTCATCTTCAAAAATTTCGTAGTGCTTTTTGGACTTCAAGCCTGGTTGGCGCTATGAAAACACCTAAAGTGTAGAAAATCAAAAATTCTCCTTTTTCTTCAAAATTTCACCAGTAGGTCTAAAAATTGATATGATGAAGGATGATAAAGAAAACTTTTTTCAAACTTCTCTTACCCTCCTCACAAAGCATCATTTTCACCTTTATAGTTATATTTGTTGCAGAATTCTAGAAAAACAGGCAAGTGGCCATTTTCCTGATTTTAAGACTATGCAAGTGAACCTAAAGTGGATTCCAATGGAAATGAATAACAATTAAAAGACTAATGAAGTGTTTATGACCTAGGATAGACATGATATAATTAATTTCTCATCAAATGAATGACCCGAACCTTATGAGACAAGGTGAAACTTAGGTGACCCTATCAAAATAAATTTGAAAATTTTTTGAGTGATAACACCTAGCATGCCCCTTTCCTTCAAAAAAAAATTGTCCTTAATGCTTTAGTAGCTCTAGATGCTTCTCTATAAAATTATCATCCTCCCATGTCGAATCTTCAACAGCTAAGTTCTTCCACTTGATGAGATACTTTGAAATTGATCAATTTCGTAGCTGTCGAGTTCATGTTTCCATGACTGATTTAGGTTCCAATATGATTTTTCCTTCCTCCTCAAGTCTTGGAAATATTGTTTGAACTGAGAGCTTGTCACCTATAACCTTCTTTAAGCATGAAACATGGAAAATTGGGTGCACTCGGGAAGATGCAGGAAGCTCCAATTTGTATGCCATAGTACCTGTTGTAACATTTCTTGTTTTGATAAGTTAGACATTTCAAAAGAAAAATTAAAAATTAAAAAATGTTAGGTTTGGATATGAATAGATGAAAATTCAAAAAAATTTAGGACTCAATGTCAAAATAAAATAATCATACCAAAAAATGATAGGATTAGATGCTTTAAAAATGGAAGGTAAAAAGATTTGAAAAATGCTAGGCATAGATAGAAGCAATAAAAGAAATAAAATTGCTTAGTTTCAAATAAGAAAAAAAGAAATAAGTTGTGTGCAGTTTGTTAAGATGCCACAACCTGAAATAATTTTTTTTTTATCATAATGCTTAAACATGATCAAAAGTATTTAAATTTATTCATTTTAGATTAGGAAACAAAAGTTCACCAAACTGTTTAATCTTGGTTGAACATTATACTTAGGAAAATTAATGGAAGCTAGTTTAAATGCGCCAAAAGTATATTAGGATTAAATTATGTTTCATTAGTATTAATTTATTCATTAATCAATTAATTATTATTATAATAAATCGCATGTTAACTTTATTCTAAGTCGCAACGTGACAAATTTATTTTTTCATTTTTTGTTAATTCCGGAGCAAATCTCAATAGTCCTCATCTTCCCCACCCAGATTAACAGCAAGGAAGGAATTTTGGACCCCCTTTATTTGTCTCCTATTAACAGCGGTGGGGGTCTGAAAAGCAGTTTCCTTTCGACAGACCCCTGGAAACGTGTCATTCCCTCATCATTTCGCACCCCCGCGCTCAAAACCACTTGTCCTTGCCTATCCCCTCTGAAATCCACCTATCCTCCCAATGTTCGTTTGACTTCCCACCAATGTCTATTTGACTTCCCACCAACGTACATATCCTAATGCCCAATCACCTCCTACCACCTGTAGTTGTTATGTTGCGTCCGCTCCCTTACCATTATGTTCAACTATGCCATTACCGTCGCTCCTTAACCATTATCAACTGCTATTATTTTCATCCACTCCATTACCGTTATCCATTAAACCACCATAGTTTTTTCTCCAACAGTCATCCCATATAATGGTAATCCAAGCATTTATAAAAAAACATATGCCATTTCTTGCACCAACCTTCGATTCGTTTGTCATTTTGTAGAATTGCAGGTTTTCATAGATACAATTTCAAATTACCACTCCACCATCTATCACCCTTGTCAACAAATTTATTGAGAGGCCTATCAGTTACTTGCAAAGACTACCTTCGTCTATTATCAATTTAGCAAAGAAATACTTATTATTTTTTCTTCTGCAGAAGAAATGGCTCCCAAAGGAAAGGGTCAAAAACCAGTCACTAAATAAATTCCAAATGTTTCCACCACCATAGATCTCAACCATGTCCCATTAACTAACGAGTTTTCCTGATTACAGACACAGAATGTGAATTCGAGATCTATGAATTGCATCTCTGGTTAAAACAGAAATATTTATACAAATAAGATGAAGTCAAGCTTTGGGAGACTTTATTGCCTCTATTCACCTTTCCTCAAACCCATGAATTCCTTGATCTAGTCACCTGGTGCCAAGCTAGGTATGATCCCCTTAAAAGGACTATAGTATCTCAGAATGGAGACTTTCTGGTTTCTATTACACCTAAGATCATACACCAGATGTTTCTAATCCCACAGAGTGATTCCCTCATCCATTTTTCCCAAGCTACCCTCATGGAATTATACCACAAACTGACTTTCCCTCAGAGAGCTCATATTTTTGAAACATTCCTCCCTGATAATGATGAACTTTCAAAAATTAACCCTCCTTATCCATCCACTATGTTCCCTGAAGCAACCAGGAAAATTATTTCCTTAATTTCTAGTCGTTAGGCTATCAAAATAACAGAACATTACATGAGTCAATTATGGGTTACTTTCCCATTTTCTTCAAAGAGAGTAAGCCATCATTCATGTAAAATTACAGCCAGTTCCTGGTTAATAATATGCATGAACATATAATGAATTTGACTACTCAAGGCATGTTCAAGTACACTTTGTTCCAGTTCATATGTTTCTTTTTTATCAAGGGGATCTATTACCAATTACATTTCATAAACAGGATGATCAGGGTGTTAATCTCATTCATTCATTAGACTCAATCGGTTAGATCCAATTCAACTGAATTTTCACTTTCATATTTCATTGACTCCTTCATTCATCCAGTTGCCCAACTTTTAAGTAGTCAGAATGAGCCTATGATTGGCTCGGACATCAAAAGGATACTTCATCTAAGTGGTCAAGTTAAAATAGGAGACAGGTATCTTTACCATGATTATACAAAGATCGAAGTATAAGGTTGTGAATTGGCACCTTACAAGCTGCCCAAATATGTTCCAATGATACTTTTCTCTCTGTAATATATTAGGAAAATTATTAACATGGATGAGTTTCATTTTGTTTCAGGTAAAAATAATCTCAATTTAAGATCAAGACTAAAGTAGGATTTTTCATTTGAAACACCAGTACAGAAGGAATTGAGGTAGATGCAATCCTCAAGAGGATGATTTTTTAGCCAAATTTCACTTGGAAATATGATCCATTCAGTATTATTTCAAACTTGAGGGTGGAGCTAAAGACAACGTCTTCTAATCATACTCCTACGCCAAAGATTGAGAAATTCATGAACCAATATCAGTGGGAAATAAACACACTGCAAGAAGCATATTAACAAATTATGTCCACCTATACTCTCCAAACTCCTATTTCTTAAGACAAGCAGCAGAAGATTCCTAGAGAAGAATCATATTCAACAAGCATGGAAAAATAATTCATTATCGAGAAGAAGAAGCAGAAGACAGACTTTACTATATCAATTTTAAAAAGTCAGAAAGACCAGGAGATTATTGATTTGCGTGATGCAAAAAATTTTACATAACCATATGAAAATATTTCTAACACTCCATCCTCCTCTTTAGCTTCACAAGATCCCATGCATATTATCCAATCAACAGGAACAAGTGAACAGGGTGAGCCTAATATTTTCTCCAATTTCTTAGAAATTAAATGGAAGAATGAAGCTCTAAATGCCAATATCTACAGTCAGTTTTGGAAGCAGACCTCTACATCACAACATAGGTTGTTGAAATATTTTGATAGTGAAAAGGGAAGGATGCAGTTCGCTTTTATACAGGCCCAAGTCCATTTTCCCAAATCCCCTTCTGATTACAATAAAACCATATTCTCTTTTGATGCAAATCATATTCATCCCATTGATCAAATGCACATGCACAGATATTCAGGAGAAACAATTTTCTCTACCATGACTAGCACTGCCATGCCATTGTCCAAATTAAGAACAGCTCTATCAAATGTACAGTCACAGCTAAAGATTGAGAAACTTTCCTCTTTGGCTAAATATAATAAGCTAAAATCATTAGAATATATAGTAATAAATATTTGGTATGGTCCTAAGGATGTTAAAGTTGTATAATAAATCCTTTAGAATAAGAATGCAGACATTGCAGCTCTTCGAAAGCAACTCAAATTACCTTCTACAGAGGATCCCCCAACCAAGGAGATAGAGTAAAGTGAACAGAAAAGAGAGGAAATTCTCAAACTTATCATTGAGCATAACATTAAAATAAAGAAGATGGAGGAACAAATTGGAGGTCTAATCAAGGAGAAGTAACAGTCAAATCAGTTGGCTATGATTCTAATTTTAGTTGTCCCTATTGCAGTTGCAGGCACAAAACTGAGTTCCTCGTCAACAGAAATATAATCTACACCAGTAGCAAGTGACCCAAGTAAACTTATGCAGGATTTGTCTCTACAAAAATAGGAGAATGAAAATCTTCTAGAGAAATTCAGGAATCTAGAAGCTCAGAAGATAAATAATGATACTCTTTACATGGAAGAAATGCAGAAATCTCATAGGTTAAAACAGAAATTTTAAAAGTTAGAGAGTGATTTATTGATGGTAGACACTTTTCCCAAGCCAAGGAAAGAATATAGACTGAAATAAATCAGGCTATGACTGAATTATGGCCCTCCATACAGATTATTTTTGAACAAGAAGAACTAATCACTAAGTGTAAAACAATCATTGAGCAGAAAAGGGTAGCACTTAAACAAAAACCAGTTGAATCTTCAGATATGATAAAGGTGTTGAATTAAAACAGCAGAGCCGAATTAGAATAGATTCATATCACATATAGAACAGAAATAATTTTATAAATAAAGAAACTTCTGCAAAAAAATAATTTGTTAAATCAGCTGGAAACCAAGTGCCAAGATTTGGACACTGTTTTCCAAATATTTCACATTAAATTCAACTTGTTGAATCAAAGAAGATTGTCAGGATTAGTAGCACCCATTGACAAGTTAATCATCTTGGAGGAGTATTGCAAGAAGCTTTACACAATTGCAATTGACAAAGCCAAATTTGCATGGATTAAATGTCATATGACAGGAAAGGATTTTCTGGAGGCTTTAGAGTTTGATTTAATAATCAGACATGAAATCAAACATCTCTTTATCAATAAGACTACTTTTGAGAGATATACTGAAGTAGATGAGTTTTTCATAAGATTGATTAATTTGGATATACCAAGTCAAGAAATATGGGATCACTTATGTGAAACTATTTAGTAAATTTCATTTCCAACAACATGACAGCAAAGTAGCACATTTTGGGGCCACATCATCATCCACTTCCTTGAAGACAGTGACATCTCAACACAACAGTTTTTGTATTCCTACATTTGGATACTATTTTTGTAATTTGTTTAGATGCTTCTAATAGATAGAATTTAGTATAAATAACTCTCTATTCGAGTTATTAAGGGTTGAACCCTTGGATGAGAACTTGTAAAAACATAATTGTATGAGCAAAGATCATTGATGATTAATAAAAGGATTCTGGATTTATTTCAAACAGTTTGTCTCCTTGTAATGTTTTCCAGTATATATTTCATTCTATTTTCTGCATATATTTAAGTTTTATGGAGATAATTAGGTAAGATAAAATTGAGTTTCAGTATATCTTAAATCCTCTGAAGTTATAATATATTTAAGATAATTATTTATTAGACTATTTTTTTGTATAAGTCCCTCTACATCAATTAATTGTCAGTAATCTTCATAAGGTTATATATATTTTGTTAAGTTGTAAACATTATTTGTCAGCCTTTCTTACTTATAATAAAATAAAGAATCGATCTGAATATTTAGTAGATCATATTTTCTTATAGTTTCTGCCTTCACGTATGAAAAATAAAATCATTTTTTTGAAGTAAATAACAGCCCTTTTCTTAATACTCAATACTGTCAAAGTTTAAAACATCTGCCTATTATTTTCTCAATACATTGGTCATCCAAAAACTATTTTTAAAACAACAAAAATTGTAGATGCTCTGGCATAATTAACTAACCTATAATTATATCTAAGGACAACAATACCAATCTTTTGCAACACCTTGTAAGGACCATAATACTTTGGTGATAATTATTATCCTTCTTATATTTCTTGAGGGACATCTATTTGTATGGTTTTAGCCTTAAAAATACCTAGTTGCCTACATCAAAACTTCTTTCGATGGGATTTTGATCTGTCTGTTGTTTCATTTGATTCTGCGCCAAAGTGAGGTTATCCTTTAAGAGTTGGATAACTTTTTGTTGATGCTCGATGTGATATTCCACTGCTTGAACCTTAGAATTTTATCTTAAATATGATATGATGGAGGGTGGATGATATCCATAAAGTGCCATAAATGGGGTCGTTTTTGCTGCAGTATGGAAGGAAGTGTTATACCACCATTCATCCAGAGGTAACCAATTGACCCATTGTGTTTTTTTATCAGATACACAGCAACGAATATGTCCTTCCAAATAATTATTCATTATCTCATTTTTATCATCATATTGAGGATGATATGATGAGCTATGAGCTAATTGAGTACCCAAAGAAGAAAATAAGTTCGTCCAAAAATTTCTTGTAAAAATTGGATCTATGTCGCTTACAATTATCTTTGGGTTTCCATGTAGCTTTTGAATTGTTTCCATAAATGTAGTAGCAACTATACTAGATTTAAATGGATGAGATAAAGCACAATAGTGTGCATACTTGGACATTCTATCAACTACCACCATGATGACAGTATTTCCTTCGGACTTCATTAAACCTATGATAAAATCCATTGAAACATCCTCCCAACGTTGACATATAATGGATAAAGGTTGTAACATACCAGGGGTCTTAATTGTCTCAACTTTAGTTTTTTAGAAAACCAAGTATTCTTCCACAAAAAATTTAATATCAGATTTAAGGCCATCCCAAATAGATTCCTTCTTGACCCTGTGGTAAGTTTTTAAATCTTGAGTGCCCTCCTAAGGGAGAGGTATGAAATTCCAAAAGGATCTTTTGTTTGAGTTGGGAATTCTTACAAAGATATAAAGGATTTGTGTACCATAATGAATCATGTTTCCAGCTAAATGTTTTAGATGTACTGGGATCTTGTTGCAACTTTTGAATGAGTATCCACACCTCTTCATCATTCTTCCATTCATCCCTTGCTTGGTTATCCACTCAGGTTGGATAATAGAAATGGCACAAAGAAATTCTTCCACATCCTCATTCTTTCTTGAGAGTTCATCTACAACAACATTTTGCTTTATTTTTTTCTAGATGATTTCAAAGTCATAACCCAACTTCTTTGTGACCCATTTTTGCTACTTTTCTGAAGATAATCTTTGTTCCAAAAATTATATAAGACTATCTGATATGTTTCTACCTTTAAGTTTCTTCCCATTAGGTAATGTCACCATTATTTTAGTGCATGTAGTATTGCCAACATTTCCTTCTCATAAATGGGCTTCATTAATATTCTTCAGTTGTTGGCTTTCAAAACATGGTTCTTCCTTTGCAGTCTGACACACCAATTCCATTTCTGGGCATCATTCCACCAATAAAGGTTTTTGAAGTCTAAACGTAGCTAAGACCGGTGTTAGGGAAAATTTCCTCTTTAAGATGTTCAATGGTGCTATATTAAGCGTGTTTTCTTAGGTAATGATATTGAAGTTATTATCTCACAATTCTTAAAAAATTGTGATATCACCATATTAATACAGAAATGTGAAGATTTCTTTATGGTTGTAGGTATTTTCTTTCCTTAATGGCTTTAATTTTGTTAGGGTCTACCTTAACACCATCATGAGATACAATATGACCTAGATATTCCACCTCTTGTACTCCAAAGAAACATTTGGATGTTTTTTCATATAATTGTTTATCCTCCAATAGTTTGATCACCCTGTCAACATGTTGAACATGATCCTTAGAACTTGACATGAGAATTCATATATATTCATGTAACACAAATTTTCTAAGGAAGAGGGTTTGAAAATGGGAGTTCATGAGCCTTGAAATGTGGAAGGTGCATTAGTGAGCCAAAGGGCATGACAAAATTCATAATGACCCTCATGGTTCTGATATTTTTTAAGATATCTTAGTCTTCTTCTATTTGTAATCTCACTAACAAATGCAGGTCGAACTGAACGTCAAATTTCTGGCCTCGTCCTTAATAATTCTGACAATACAGCAGGGTCTGAGAAATTTATCTTTAATAGTGAGATTTTTGAGCTCCCTATAATCCGGAAACATATGCCATGATCCATCCTTCTTGTGCAACAATACTACTGAAGCAAATAAAGAACTTTGACTAGGTTGAATTATACCAACCTCTAGCATTTCTACAGCCATGCGTTCAATATCACTCTTTTGGGCATAAGGATATCTATAAGGCCTGATGTTTGGAGGAACACTTCCTAAAATCAAATGAATAGCATGATCATGATCAAAAATAGGTGGGAGTCCTTTGGGAGTTTCAAACACCTTTGAATTATCTTAGCAATGAGAAGAAATGATTTTACATAGATTATGAAGAGGAGGAAGAGAATGAACAAGAAAATTTAAAAGAAGAGGATATACACCAGGAACTAACTTTAGAGAAAGAAGAAATGAATCCCACCATATCTTGTAATACATTGGTAGGAATTACCACTCCTCAAACTCTCAAGACAGAAAGACTAATCAAGAAGAAAAATGTAATATTGCTGATTGATTCAGGTAGTCCCATAATTTTATTCATTGTAAGGGAACCAAGGAATTGAATTGCTTCCTATACCCAGGACCAAAGTGTCAAGTGATGGTTTTAAATGGAGGAACTATAAATTTCTTTAGAAAGTACCATAATATCAAGCTAACCATGGGGGAATATCTATTGAATATTCCAATGCTCTTGATTCCAATGGGTGGTGTTGATGTTGTACTAGGAGTCCTATGGTTACAATCTTTGGGGATGATAGCTTTTAATTTTCAAGAATTTTTTTTTGGGAAGGAAAGGAATTTGAATTACGGAGTATCATAGGGAAGCCTAAACTCTAATGTCATGCAAAAGATTCCGAAGAAAGAACAACAAGGCATAATTTCACAATTATGCTCACTAGAGGTTCAAACATCAAAATCATGTATTTCTCCAGATCTCCAAAAAGTCTTGGATAATAATTCCAAGGTGTTTGAAACTCCCAAAGGACTCCCACCTATTTTTTATCATGATCATGCTATTCATTTGATTTTAGGAAGTGTTCCTCCAAACATCAGGCTTTATAGATATCCTTATGCCCAAAAGAGTGATATTGAACGCATGGCTGTAGAAATGCTAGAGGTTGGTATAACTCAACCTAGTCAAAGTTCTTTATCTGCTTTAGTAGTATTGTTGCACAAGAAGGACGGATCATGGCATATGTTTCCGGATTATAGGGAGCTCAAAAATCTCACTATTAAAGATAAATTTCCCATCCCTGTCATTAATGAATTATTGGATGAATTACATGGAGAAATTTACTTCACCAAGCTAGATCTTTGTTATGGATATCATAAAATTAGAATGAAGACTAAAGACATTCTGAAAAAAAACATTCAGAACTCATGAGGATCATTATGAATTTTTTGTCATGCCCTTTTGCCTTACTAATGCACCTTCCACATTTCAAGGTTTGATGAATTCCATTTTCAAACCCTTCCTTTGAAAATTTGTGTTAGTATTTTTTGATGATATAATAATCTACAACAAGTCTTGGAAGGATCATGTTCAACATGTTGACATGGTGCTCAAACTATTGGAGGAGAAACAATTGTATGCAAAAACCTCCAAATGTTTCTTTGGAGTACAAGAGGTGGAATATTTGGGTCATATTGTATCTCATGATGGTGTTAAGGTAGACCCTAAATTAGTGTATTTTCTATCACAACTATAGCAAAGCCCTTTTTCTCTTTTTTCTTCCAATTGGTGTGGTGTCAACCTTGTAAGTTGTGGAATTCTAGTATTAGAAACACTTCCATCTTTATAGTTGAGAGTGGTAGCCTTCCTTGTCACCATAATTTTTCTTTAAATTTTTCTTGCAAACTTGAATGCCTTCTCCATTGAATATGTTATGAAACGAGCTCCAAAAATAGAAGAAAAGAGAGATCGACGCTTTAGAAATCAGCCACTTCGAGGGGGAAACCTTCTTTACATTACATAAATGTACAATTCTTGGATGATACAAATGAAAAAACCTCATTTCTATATATAAGAGTTCATGGGGTCACAATATAATCCTAGCCGGCCTAAAAATAATAATGTAAGGGCACAACAATAACAATAGTGGATTTAATGGGGCACAATAATAACAATATGGGGGCTACAGGGCTACAACAATAAAAATAAGGGGGTTGTTGGGTGTGGAGCCTGATTATATTCTTTATTAATATCACAGCATTGGACCCTTGTTCTTAATGGGGCGGCAACGCTGCTCGTAATTAAACGCTGCTTGGGGGGTCCAGGGGGGGTGGCTGCGAATTTATGGAGCCCCCCCTTGGCGGGGGGTTTCGGGGGCATCGCACCCAAAGCTAAAAATAGATGCAAAATTGCCTTGTAAAAGTATTATAATTTCTATTCAATCTAGGTTGTTTATTAGGCGGATGATCTGACAGTAGAAGTTATGTTTAATTTAGGGGTTTTTTCCTTAGAAGGCAACCCTTCATTTTTTTTTAGGGTATTGCATTGTGGCTATGTATTGTATGTGTATTCTCAGAGAGAGAAATAGAGGGAGACTATGAGAGAGAACAGAGGATATTATAGTGGATCTGTTGTAGGTTATGTCTCTTCATTTTTCTAGATAATAGAAAGGAAGGACTGGTTTTTTGGGGCCCAAACTGGGTGAACCATGTATATCTGTGTCTCTCTGGTTTTATGTGTTTTATATATTTTTGTTTTCCACATATTTTATGTGTTGCATTTCTCTGTAATATATCATTTTCTAACAACTGGTATCAGAGCCGAAGCTCTGTTTGGCTGATAAACTCGCAGGAAAGAAGGGCTCCTGGTTCGAGTGGGAGAAATGGCGGAATATGGTAAGTTTAGGGTCAAGAAATTTAACAGCCAAAACTTCCCACTGTGGAAGATGCAGTTGGAAGAAATATTTGTACCTACCATTGAGTGGAAAAAAAAAAAGCCGACGACTATGACAAACGTAGAATGGGAGATTCTCGATAGAAAGGCACTTGGAACAATACAGTTGTGCCTCAATATTAGCCTTCAATATTATACTTGGAGATTCTCGTGGCATCGTTAGCCTTCAATATTTCAAAGGAAACAACAACAGAGGGTTTGATTAAGGAATTGGTGAAACTATATGAAAACCCTAGGCCTCAAACAAGGTATTTCTTATGAAATGTTTATTTAATATGAATATGTCAGAAGGTGGATCTGTTGCGGACCATTTAAATGATTTTAATATGGTTTCCAGTCAGTTAAATTCTATAGTGGTAAACTTTGATGATGAAGTTATGGCTCTGTTATTTTTGTGCTCATTTCCAGAAAGCTAGAATGGTTTAGTTATGGCCATTAGTAACTATGTCTCTGGATATAGTACTTTAAAGTTTGATGATGTTGTCGATGCTATCCTGAGGAAATGTGATGGAGAAGCTCCAGTGAGACATCGAGTAATGGTTTGAGTGCAGAGTCCAAGGGAAGAAAAATGGAAAGAGGAAAGAGCTCAGGATATTGCAGCAAATCAAGGAAAGGTAGATCCAAGTATAGATCGGGGATAGTATGCTGGAAATGCGGAAAGAAAGGACACCTGAAGAAATAATGTATATCTCGGAAGGGAAAAGAAGGAGATGCACAACAAGAAAACAATCATGAAGCAAATGTGACAGGTGATTTGTTACAATATGCTTTGATTATTTATTTCGAAAATGTTACTGATTCCTGGGTGGTAGATTCAGGCGCCTCATTCCATGCCACACTTGATAAGAAATATTTTCACGACTATGTTCAAGGAGATTTTGGACAAGTCCGTTTGGGTGATGATAAACCCTATAAAATTTTTGGAATGGGTAAATTTATTGTAAAACAATATAATGGAAACTAATGGCTATTAAATGAGGTAAGGCATGTTCCAGATCTGAAGAAAAATATGATTTCAACAGGGCAGTTAGGTGGTGAAGGTTGTGTGGCAACTTTCACAGATAAAACTTGGAAGGTCACCAAAGGAGCTCTGGTAATAGCAAAGGTGAAAAGGTTGGTACAAGGTTGGAGCATGCAAGGTGCATGAGATTGCATGCAGGATTTCATTTACAATTTTTAGCAGATGTTGTAGATATTGTTGTTTATCTAATAAACAGAGGGCCTTCAAGTTCCTTGGATGGTGGTATTCCAGAGGAAGCATGGACATGTAAAAAGGTAAACTACTCTTTTTTAAAGCCTTTTGGTTGTGAGGTCTTTGTCCATATTAATAAAGAAAATAGAACAAATCTTGAGGAAAAATCAAAGAAATGTACCTTTATTGGATATGATGTTAATGATTTTGGTTATCACTTATATGATTATGAAAATTACAAAATCACTAGGAGCAGATATGTAATATTCAATGAAAAGGTCTTGTATAAGAATCAGTTGCAGGAAAAGAAACAGGAAAAATAAAATAAAGAATACACAGTTCTTGATGAGATCACAGAAAAAGTAAAGGTGCCTGAAAATACTAATAATCAACAGCCACAACAATAGCAACAGACACCTCAAACACCTGAAAGTGGTGTCAAAAGATCTACCAAGATAAATATACCCCCTGAACGATACTCTCCTTCATTATATTATTTATTGTTGACTGATTCTGGTGAACCTAAATGCTATGAAGAAGCAATGTAGGTTGAAACCAGGAAGAAGTGGGAGCTAGCCATGAAAGAAGAGATGGAATCCTTAATACATAACCAGACTTGAGACTTAGTCAAGTTTCCTGCAGGTAAAACAGTATTGCAGAATAAATGGGTTTGCAGGCTTAAGGAAGAAGATGGAGGAAAATAGCGGTACAAAGCTAGACTTGTGGTGAAGGGGTTTGCACAAAATAAAGGTATTTATTTTGATAAAATATTTTCCCATCTTGTTAAGATGACTTCAATCAGAACTATTTTAAGTCTTGTAGCAGCGGAAGTTTTTCATCTTGAACAGTTAGATGTAAAGACAGCATTTCTCCGTGGATATTTGGAGGAAGAGATCTATATGCAGGAACCAGAAGGATATGAGGTCAAAGGGAAAGAAAAATTAGTGTGCAGGTTAAAGAAGAGCTTGTATGGCTTAAAACATGCTCCAAGGCAGTGGTATCTAAAATTTGACAGGTTTATGTCTGAACAAGGTTATACTAGATGTCACTTTGATCATTGTGTTTATCTGAAAAAGAAAAATGATGGTAGCTATATTATATTGTTATTGTATGTAGATAACATGCTTGTTGCAGGATCTAACATGCAGGAAATAAATGTGCTCAAAGGAAATTTGGCAAATTCATTTGCAATGAAGGATTTGGGAGCTGCAAAACAAATCCTTAGTATGAGAATAACTAGAGACAGGAAAAATCCCAAATTAACACTGTCTCAAAATGAGTACATATAGAAGGTGTTGAAAAGTGTTAATATGCAGAATGAAAAACCATTTAGTACACCTTTCGTTAGCAATTTCAAACTTAGTAAGGAGATGTGCCCCAAGACCCAAGAAGAAATGGATTACATATCTTAAGTTCCATATGCATCAGCAGTTGGAAGCTTAATGAATGCAAAGGTCTGGAAAAGGCCTGATATTGCACATGCGGTGGGAGTTGTAAGCAGGTACATGAACAATCCAAGAAAAGAACATTGGATGGCAGTGAAATGGATTCTCAGATATTTGAGAGGTACCACAAATCAAGCATTATGCTTTGGTGTTTCGAACATTTCTCTACAAGGATATGTTGACGCAGATATGTCAGGTGACAGAGATAACAGGAGGAGCACTACAGGGTTTGTATTTACTGTACGTGGAACAGTTGTCATTTGGGTTTCAAAAATCCAAAGTGTTGTTGCACTTTTAACAACAGAAGCAGAGTATGTTGTTGCTATAGAGGCTAGCAAATAAATGATTTGATTACAAAGGTTTATGGATGAATTGGGTAAGAAGCATGATATGGGCACGTTATACAGTGATAGCCAAAGTGCCATTCATCATTAGGGGAATTTTGAGGTCTAAAATGGGCCTCCTAAGGAAATAATAAAATAATAGCTAAACCAATAAAATAATATTTACGAATTTGCAATTCACTTTTGCACCACAATCCATGTAACCATAGTTAAATTCAATTTGAAAGTTGTACCAAAATAAAATTAATAAAAAAATTGTATTGATGTGACTGTAAATAAGAATGAGTTTTTCAAGAAAAATTCATTATTATTGAACAAATAATGCATTTGTCCTTTGTACTTAAATAACTTAAAATAAAATATAAATATAAATTTATAAATTCTTAATTCTACTAGATGTTATTAATTAAAATTTATATTATTTAAATTGTATAATAACATGTAATTAATATACTATATAAAAATAATATAATATAATATAATAAAATAAATGTATAGGGATATGTATTGTTTCTTTCAAGAAATATGAAATGACAATAATATATTTTTATCAAAAAGTGTGAAATGACATTTATTATGAGTACTTTACTTTGAATTTAAAATTACTTAGAGCACTACCATGGTTAACCATGAGTTTTAATCCACCATTGAGAATGTGACAAGTAAGTACTTTTAACTCAAGCAATTCCACCTCAACCATTAGGGATGATGTCATCCCCTAAAATGTGATTGGTTCTCATAAAGTGAATTTTGATTATACATTTTCCTTAAGAGACTCATTTTAGACCTCAAAATTCCCCTGATCTTTCAAAGAACTCAGAATTTCACTCCATGACTAAACTCATACCGTTCAAGTACCATTTCATATGGTCAGCGTTGGAAGATGGACAGTTGAAGCTGGAAAAGATACACAGTAGACAGAATCCTACAGATATGCTAACAAAAGTTGTAACCAGGGAGAAACTAAGATTATGCTTAGTTTCAATTGGTCTTCAAGTATGATGATTAATATGAGAAACATCCAGGTCCAAAGTGGAGTCATTTTCCAGCAAATGAAGCAGTGGTGGAGTTGCTACAATCAGTCTCCAAGTGGGAGATTGTTGGGTGTGGAGTCTGATTATCTTCTTTATTAATACCACAGCATTGGACCCCTGTTCTTAATGGGGCAGCAATGCCGCCTATAATTAAATGTTTCCTGGGGGGTCCAGGGGGTGGCTATGACTTTATGGAGCCCCCCCTTATCGAGGGGTTTCGGGGGCAGCGCCCCTGAAGCTAAAAATAGATGTAAAATTGCCTTGTAAAGGTATTTTAATTTCTATTCAATTTGGGTCGTTCATTAGGTGGATGATCTAATGGTAGAAGTTATGTTTAATTTAGGGTTTTTTTCCCTAGAAGGCAACCCCTCATTTTGTATGAGGGTATTGTAATGTGGCTATGTATTGTATGTGTATTCTCAGAGAGAGAAACAGGTAGGGAGACTGTGAGAGAGAACAGTGTATCTGTTGTAGGTTGTGTCTCTTCATTTTGTTGGATAATGTAAAGGAAGGACTGGTTGTTTGGGGTGGATGTAACCCAAACTAGGTGAACCACGTATATCTATGTCTCTCTAGTTTTATGTGTTTTGTGTGTTTTTGTTTTCCGCATGTTTTATGTGTTTTATTGCTCTGTAATATATAATTTTCTAACAGGGGCTAAACTAATAATATAGGGACCTAACATGCCCCTCTCCTTCAAAAAATTGGTGTTCTCAACGCTTGAGTACCTCTGGATGCTTCTATATAAAATTCTCATCCTTCCATGTCAAATCTTCAGTGGGTAAGTTCTTCAAATTGATGAGATACTCTGAAATTGATCGATTTTCTAGATTTTGAGTTCTTATTTCTTTGACTGCTTCAGGTTCCAATATGATTTTTCCTTCCTCATCAAGTCCTAGCAATATTGTTTGGACTGGAAGTTTTTCACCTAGAACCTTCTTTAAGCATGAAACATGGAAAAATGGGTGCACTCAAGAAGAAGCAGGAAGCTCCAATTTGTATGCCATAGTACCAATATTTTGCAACACCTTGTAAGGGCCATATTACTTTGATGATAATTCATTATCCTTCTTATCTTTCTTGAGGGAAATTTGTCTGTATGGTTGTAGCCATAAAAATACATAATCTCCTACATCAAAACATCTCTTGTTGTGATGTTGATCTATCTGTTGTTTCATTTGATTTTGTGCCAAATTTAGGTTATCCTTTAAGAGTTGGATAACTTGTTGTTTATGCTCAATGTAATCTTCCACTGGTTGAACCTTAAAATTTTCTCTTAAATATGATGTGATGGACGGTGGATGATATCCATAAAGCATCGTAAATGGGGTCATTTTTGTTGCAATATAGAAGGAATTTTTATACCACCATTCAGCCAAAGGTAACCAATTGAACCATTATGTTTGTTTATCAAATACAAAACACGAATATATCCTTCCAAACATTTGTTCAATGTCTTAGTTTTCCCATCTGACTGAGGATGATAAGATGAGCTATGAGCTAGTTGAGTACCCAAACACGAAAATAATTTCGTCCAAAAATTTTTAGTAAAAATGGGATCTCTATCACTTACAATAATCTTTGGGTTTCCATGTAGTTTTTGAATTGTTTCCATAAATGCAGTAACAATATTACTTGCTTTAAATGGATGAGATAATGCACAAAAGTGTGCATACTTGGTAAGTCTATCAACTACCACCGTCATGACATTCTTTCCTTTGTAATTTGGTAAAACTGTGACAAAATCCATTGAAACCACCTCCCAACGTTGAATTTGAATGGATAAAGGTTGTAGAATACCTGGGGTCTTAATTGTATCAATTTTATTTTGCTGGAAAACCAAACATTCCACCTTAAACTTTTGAATGTCAGATTTAATGCCATCCCAGAAAATTTATTTCTTCACCCTGTGGTAAGTTTTTAAAAATCCTGAGTGTCCTCCTAAAGGAGACGTGTGCAATTCCGAAAGAATATTTTGTTTTAGTTGGGAATTATTAAAAATATATAAGCGATCTTTGTACCATAAGGAATCGTATTTTTCCAATTAAATGTATTAGATGTACTAGGATCTGCTAAAACTTTTGAATGAGTGTCCACACTTCTTCGTCATTCTTCCATTCATCACTTGCTTTGGTTCTCCAATCTAGTTGGATAATAGAAATGGCACAAGGAAATGCTTCCACCTCTTCATCCTTTCTTGGGAGTGCATATGCAACAACATTTAGCTTCCCTTTTTTTTAGATGATTTCAAAGTCATAACCCAACATATTTGTGACCCATTTTTTCTGCTCTTTTCAAGATAGACTTTGTTCCAAAATTATTTAAGACTATCATGACCAGTTTTTTCCTTGAAGTGTCTTCTCATTAGGTAAGGTCATCATTTCTTTAGTGCATGTAGTATTGCCAACATTTCCTTCTCATAAATATATTTCTATAAATACTTTCCTTTGATTTGATGACTTTCAAAAGCAATGGGTCTTCCTTCTTGCATTAAAACAACACCAATTCCATTTCCTGAGGCATCACATTCCACAATAAAGGTTTTTGTGAAGTTTGGTGAAGCTAAGACCGGTGCTAGGCAAATTTCCTCTTTAAGATGTTCAAAGGCCTTAGTTGCTTCAGGATTCCATGAAAATGCATCTTTCTTCAATAATGTTATTATAGGTGCCGCTATTCTCCCATAATTCTTAACAAACTTGTGATAATACATTGTTAACCTGATAAATCCTCGCAACTTCTTTATGGTTGTGGGGACTTTTCAATCCTTAATGGATTTAATTTTGTTAGATTCTACCTTAACACCCTCGTGAGATACAATATGACCTAGATATTCCACCTCTTGTACTCCAAAGAAACATTTGGGGGTTTTTGCATATATTTGTTTCTCCTCCAATAGTTTGAGCACCATGTCAACATGTTGAACATGATCCTTCCAAGACCTGCTATAGATTAGTATATCATCAAAAAATACTAACACAAATCTTCTAAGGAAGGGTTTGAAAATGGAATTCATCAACCCTTGAAATGTAGAAGGTGCATTGGTAAGGACAAAAGGCATGACCAAAAATTCATAATGACCCTCATGAGTTCGAAATGTTCTTTTCATAATATCTTCAGTCTTCATTCTAATTTGATGATATCCTGAACGAAGATACAACTTGGTAAAATAAATTGCTCCATGTAATTCATCTAATAATTCATCAATCACAGGAATGGGAAATTTATCTCTAATAGGGAGCTTATTGAGCTCCCTATAATCTGGACAAATGCGCCATTATCCATCCTTCTTGTGCACCAATACTACTGGAACATAGAAAGAACTTTGACTAGCTTTAATTATACCAGTCTCTAACATTTCTGCAATCATACGTTCAATTTCACTCTTTTGTACTTAAGGATAGCTGTAAGGTCTAATGTTTGGAGGAGCACTTCCTGGAATCAAATGAATATCATGATCATGATCATGAATAGGTGGGAGTGCGTTGGGAGTTTCAAATACCTTGGAATGAGTGTACAAGACTTTTTGGAGATCTAGAGAAATAGATGATTTTTATGTTGGATCTTCTAGTAAGCACAATTGTTAAATTACGCCTCGTTTTTCTTTCTTCATAAGCTTTGAAATGACATTAAAGCTTATTATATTTCCTAGCTTCCATGCGATACCCCGTAATTCAACTTCATTCTTTCCGAAAAAAAATTCAAGAATTTCTTGAAAATTAAAAGCTACCATCCCCAATGCTTGTAACCATTGTACTCCTAATACAACGTCAGCACCTCCCATTGGAATGAAAAGCATTAGAATATTCAATACATATTCACCCATGGTTAGCTTGATATTATGGCATTTTACAGAGCAATTTATAGTTCCTCTATATGCAACCATCACTTGCCACTCTGGTGCTGAGTATAGGAAGAAATTCAATTCCTTGGGTACCTTAAAATGAATAAAATTATGGGTACTACCTAAATCAATCAGTATTATTACCTTTTTCTTCCTGATATTTCCTTCTATCTTGAGAATTTGAGGAGTGGTACTTCCTGCCAGTGCATTACAGGATATGGTCGAACTCATTTCTTATTTCTCTAAGGTTGGTTCCTGGTGTATATCCTCTTCTTTTAAAGTTTCTTGTTCATTTTCTTCCTCCTCTTCACAATCTATGTAAAAAAATTTCTTCTCAGTACACTTATGGCCTTTATTTTATTTTCTATCACAACTTTAGCAAAGCTCTTTTCCTCTTTTTTCTTCCAATTGTTGTGGTTTCAACCTTGTAGGTTGTGGAATTCTAGGAGTAGCAACACTTCCATATTTATAGATGTGAGTGGTAGGCCTCCTTGTTGCCGTAATTTTACATTCAATTTTTCTTGCCAACTTGAATTCCTTCTCCAATTAATCAGGTTCCCAAAGGCGAACCTCATGTTGGATGTTATCGTTTAAAGTCCCTATGAACACATCAATCTTGTGTTCCTATAGAATATCAGTTACCCTTATATTCAATTTTTGGAAGTCCTCAATGTGCTCCGCCACTGAACCATTTTCTTTGAGATTTATCAACTAGCTAATAAAAGTTTTGCTCTTTGTATCCTCATAATGTGTCATCATTTCCTCTGTAAAAATTGACCAAGTGATAATTTTTTTATAAGAGCAAAGCCATCGATACCATACAAATGTCTTTTGTTCTAAATATAAAGTTTCAATGCGTACATTTTGTGTGTTTTTCACATTATTGAGATCAAAATATTGCTCCATCTGTGGTATCCATGATACGGGATCCTTGCCATCAAAGTTCCTCATATTGATCTTTGGAATATGGTGTGTCTTCAATCCAACATTAGAGTTTATGAAATAACAATTAAAATTTATTTTGTTCTCGTCATTATTTTCCTCTACTATCTTTTCACCATAAGGAATAATTTCTTGTATCAACTTTGTCAAACCTTCCATGTCTATTTTTAGATCATTCTTCATGTCTTCCATTTTTTCTTCCATGTCTTCCATGCCATTCTTCAAACCATACGCCTTTCTTCAAAACTTCCATTTCATTTTTTGTTGCTCTTTGCGAGAGCGAAATTTGATGCACTTGCTCTTGTAATATATATATATATATATATATATATATATCATGTTTCACTTCTTCCTCTTCATGAGTCATAGTATAGTATTTTCAGGGATTAAGCGGTGTTAAATTATTTTTAGGGAGAATTTTCAAACCCAATACTAATATTTATGCTTCAATGTTCCTTTGGAATCACTTCAAACTGATTTTTCAACGAAGACTTGTGCAATTTGAAAAAAAATACACACCTTTTTATTGCTTTTGAGGAGCTCGATATTGAAACTGATGTATCTGTGTAGTTTCAGATCCCAAAGATTTAATATTTGGAACTGTAATAGCCCTCTAACTCTTCTTTCTAAGGCCACAAGTATGACGTGATTTGGATTCTTCAAGACAAAGTTATGCCCAATATCCCACAATGACCTAATTATGGACTAGTTCAGTAGATCAAACTTGTACGGCATGCCACGTATCATTGTTTCCTCCTTCAGCTCTAAAATTGATATACATAAACCTACAATTTATGTACTTTCAGCCACTTTCAAAATAATTCTAATCCAATGCTCAGATAGAGAGTTATGATGATTTTCCCAAGGTCACCTATTTGAGATGAAATTCGAGAGCCTGCAAAAACCCTAACTTCCACAGACCATATCTCCGAAAATATTGCAAACCAAGATCTGAAATTTTTACATGAACTTCCTTAGGTGATCAAGAGATCAAAGTCCCTTGTGGAAAAATGCTCAAAAATGAAGTTGCTCAGAATTGTTCTGAACTAGATCGACAGGAAAGAGCTTGTCAATACGATCCCAACGCCGTGAACGGCACTCAAATCCGATGCCGTATGAAGAAGATATTCAGCTTTAAAGTTCGCCAATTTCAATTAAAAAAGGCCCAAAATTGACATTATGAAAAATATTTGTATTAAAAAAAGAATATTCCACAGAATATTCTGGGAATATTCCATAGAATATTCTGTAGAATATTCTGGGCACAGCCAATGAAAGGGAGCCACGTGGCTAGCTCGGAGGCCGCCACGTGGCCGCAAGTCGGAATGGAATGGCGTGTTAAAAAACTTTTGGATATACGCGGGCGGATTGGAACCCGGGTCAGGCGGATAGCAACCGAACGCATTAACCGTTGGACCAACGGTGAGACATGTGATTTTAAAAAAAAAACATGAATGTTTGTTGGCACGCAATCTGTGGGTCGTGGTCACATCAGACCAGCGCTCGAGGCGGAGGCACATTGTAAATTTGTTTTATAATAAAGTTTCATCTGCATATAACTCAAACTCTTAATCCACCTCTGGCGGTCACGATCACGTGGCCTTATCTCCCTTGCACCGAATACTGGCGGTAAATATGGCGGTCTGCCTAAATTTAGCAACCGCTCCTATTTTGTCGGGCTATCTGGCAGTTAGCCAGATTTGGTGGAGCTTTTGAAGGGAAAACTTCAGTTAGCCATAACTTTAGCTAGGAAAGTCTTTTTTGGACGAAATTTTTTTTGATTCGGGGGTAATTGATCATTCTGAAGCTGTTGGGAGTGTTTTCAGAGCCATCAGGGTGCTCTAACAGATAATTTACCAGCTTTTTTGGTCGTGGAGCCACCAGGGCCTAAAGGAAGAAGAGTTGTTTTGGACTACCTTTATCCAATGGAGGTGGTTGTTTAGTCATTTTATACTGATTTGAGCCTTATGAATCTATTTTTGCAGTGTATTTTTCCATTTAAGGCTTATATACAGTTGTATTCACATTTTGAGCATTTAATCAAAGAGGAAAAAGCCTAATTAGAGGCTTTTGGACCCAGCGGAGGTAGCCCAAGAGAGGGGTGAACCTCTTAAACAATTATTTGCTGTCATACTGTATAATTTTGCTGCATATTTTCAGATTCTACTCCTTTAAACAGTAAATTTTTATAAGCAAAGTTTTCCCAAGCAGGTTTAAACAGTGAACAAAACTTATTAGTTCATCTTCAAAACACTACACTTCATTTGCAGAATATGTATACTTGCCTATTCACACATTAAAGCTGGATCAATGAATACTTTGCACTTAAAACAAATACTTTCATTGATCGGATCTCAGTGATTACATTTTATTTCTTTAGGCAGAGTCTGTAGAAGGGCCAGGTAGCCTCCGGATTCATCCTTTCTTTGAAAGGTGAAATATTTGGTGAATGCCCCTACAGTCAATCTCTGTATGAGAAATAGTTTGTTCTCACAATTTCAGATTAGGTTGGTATCAGAGCTCTAGGTTTTGCTTAAGATTTTGTGAAATTTGTGCAAGTAAATTGTATTATTCTGCAAAATTTGATGCTTACTAGGCTGAAATTGCAAAGAGGGGAAGGTCAATTGGTTAGAGAACAAGTTAATCCTCAACCAAGGAGGGCTAGAGTGCCATTACATCCACCTTCCATTTCATCCTCATTAGCCTTAGAATCAGCCACAAACATGTCTTCCAAAGAAGGAGAAGTACATGAGGAAATGGATCCCAAGGAAGAAGAAAGAGTCTTTAGAAAAGCTTTCTTGGACTTGACTGAGATGGTTAGGATCCTATACCATGAGAGAAATGATAGGATTGCTGGAGAAGGGTCTAGAAACCAAAGAGAAGATGGAGATTCTTCAGGAGGAAAGAAAGACAAAGATGAGTCTAAGAAAGGGAATGGAGGAAATGGTGATCCACCATCTCCATCATCATCCTCATCCTCCACATCATCCTCTTCAACTTCTGAAAATCAGTCACAAAAAATAAAAACATCTCTTAAAAATCCTTTGTTAAAGCTTGATGTGAAGTTTGAGTTGCCGATGTTTAATGGTGATGTGAATGCAGAGAAATTGGATAACTGGATTAGACAACTGGAAGTCTATCTAAGAATTCAAAATTTGCATGATGATGACACAAAAATCCAATTAGCCTCTTTGAGAATGGATGGAGCAGCTTTGGTTTGGTGGGAAGCCAAGACTAGAGAGGAGATTAAAAAGCATGGTAAGATAACTCTAACTTGGAATGAGTTTATTACAGCTATTAAGAAACAATTTTATCCTCTTGCTCATATTCAGAAAGAAATCATGAATTGGCAAAATTTTAGGCAACTTAAAGGTCAAAATGTGCAAGATTATACCCAAGATTTTAGAAGGAGAGCACTTCTACTTGGAGTAGACTTACAAAGTCAAGATACCTTGTTGAAATACATAGGAGGTTTGCACAATTATCTGCAACATACTATTCTATTTTTCAATCCTACCAGCTTAGATGAAGTCTGTGTGCAGGCTACACATTTAGAAGCTAGAGGAAAGAATACTTTTGATGAGGATAGTAATTTCAAAAACAAAGGAAAGAAAAGAGTTGCAAATTCAAGAAAGGAAAAAGGAAAGTCCTTTTGCAAGAATTGTTCAAAGACAAGTCATGATGAAGATCATTGTTGGAAGCTTCATCCTGAACTGAAACCAGAAAAATTCAAGAACAAAAACAAGACCAAATAAAAGGAGAAAACTGTAGCAACAGTTGAGCAAGACTTAGGGTCAGACTCAGGAGATGAGACAAAAAGCATAGGCATGGTTTTAAAGAACATTAAGGGGAAATAAGTGGTGCAAGACACAATTCCTAGTTCTAGCTCTTTGAATTGTCACAAAGATACTCATGATGAAAAGAGGAGGATAGAGCTTTTCCATGTGAGGGTAATTTCAAAACATACCAAAATTGACACACTATTTGACAGTGGGTCACAAGCTAACCTCATATCTGAAGATTTGGTCAAGCAGCTTAAACTTGAGACCATTCCACATCTGAAGCCTTATCCACTTGGATGGATATGCAAGGATGCCAACTTGCAAGTCTCAAGGAAGTGCATATTGCGCTTTGCAATAACTGCACACTTTATTGACAGATTTGAACTTGATGTGGTGCCGCTTGATATCTCAAGTATTGTTTTGGGAAGTCCTTATTTATTTGACAGGAAGGCCATCTTTCATCACCATGAAAACAAGTATCACTTGTTCAAAGATGGTAAAGAGTACATTGTGAGAGCTCACAAGAAGAAGCTGGAATCTTCATTACTCCATGCAGGTCAATTGAAAATACTGGTTAATGCAAGTCAAAGTCTAACTTTGTTAATGATGAAACGACCAGATTTTGAGCATTCGCCTTCTTATGATGTTGCTAATGATTTGTTTCAGTTTGATAACAGTTTGTCTTTGAAAGAAGATGATGTTATGTTGCACGAATTACCTTTTGGGTCAGCCAATGTAGTGAATGAAGTGTTAAAGCAAAGCAGTGCAAGCAAGAAGGACACGCCATTCAGCATGGGAAAAAGTTGGTTTCAGAATGGTATAATTCGCCATGGGAACAGTTTGCAAGGTGAAACTCATTTTAAGTCTTCTGGGAAGTTTGATCAGTGTAGAAAAAAAATTTTTTCTGCAAATTACAATTGTTGTTTCAGCAAATTTTAATCATTTGCATCATGACTCCATCAATCTAAGCAATGTTCGATCAGTTGATTCCAGAGACAGATTAACATTTTCTCAAAAGCTTAATTTGATGAAATCGGGCAAATTTCAGTTGTTCAAAGGTGGAAGAGTGGAGAATCAATCTCCACATCATCAGTTTCAGTAATCAGAAATCTTTTGAGGGTCCAAAAGCTTCCCATTTGGGAGGTGTGATCATGAGATCAAAGTCCCTTGTAGAAAAATGCTCAAAAATGAAGTTGCTCAGAATTGTTCTAAACTAGATTGATAGGAAAGAGCTCATCAATACGATCCCAACGCTATGAACGGCACTCAAATCTGACGCCGTATGAAGAATATATTCAGCTTTAAAGTTCGCCAATTTCAATTAAAAAAGGCCCAAAATTGACATTATGAAAAATATTTGTATTAAAAAAAAGAATATTCCACAGAATATTTTGGGAATATTCCACAAAATATTTTTCGGAATATTCTGGGCGCAGCCAATGAAAGGGCGCCATGTGGCTAGCCCAGAGGCCGCCACGTGGCCCCAAGTCGGAATGGAATGGCGTGTTAAAAAACTTTTGGATATACGCGGGCGGATTGGAACCCGGGTCGGGCGGATAGCAACCGAACGCATTAATCGTTGGACCAACGGTGAGACATGTGATTTAAAAAAAAAATGTGAATTTTTGTTGGCGCGCAATCTGTGGGCCATGGACACATCAGAACGGCGCTCGGGGCGGAGGCACATTGTAAATTTGTTTTATAATAAAGTTTCATCTGCATATAACTCAAACTCTTAATCCACCTCCGGCGGTCACGATCACGTGGCCTTATCTCCTTAGCACCAAATACTGGCGGTAAATATGGCGGTCTGCCTAAATTTAGCAACCGCTCCTATTTTGTCGGGCTATCTGGCAGTTAGCCAGATTTGGTGGAGCTTTTGAAGGGCAAACTTCAGTTAGCCATAACTTTGGCTAGGAAAGTCCTTTTTGGACGAAATGTTTTTTGATTCGGGGGTAATTGATCATTCTGAATCTGTTGGGAGTATTTTCAGAGCCATCATGTTGCTCTAACAGAGAATTTACCAGCGTTTTTTTGTCGTGGAGCCACCAGGGCCTAAGGGAAGAAGAGTTGTTTTGGACTACCTTTATCCAATGGAGGTGGTTGTTTAGTCATTTTATACTGATTTGAGCCTTCTGAATCTCTTTTTGCAATGTATTTTTCCATTTGAGGCTTCTATACAGTTTTATTCACATTTTGAGCATTTAATCAAAGAGGAAAAAGCCTAATTAGAGGCTTTTGGACCCAGCAGAGGTAGCCCAAGAGAGGGGTGAACCGCTTAAACAATTATTTGCTGTCATACTGTATAATTTTGCTGCATATTTTCAGATTTTTCTCCTTTAAACAGTAAATTTTTATAAGCAAACTTTTCCCAAGCAGGTTTAAACAGTGAACAAAACTTATTAGTTCATCTTCAAAACACTACACTTCATTTGCAGAATATGTATACTTTCCTATTCACACATTAAAGTTGGATCAATGAATACTTTGCAGTTAAAACAAATACTTTCATTGATCGGATCTCAGTGATTACATTTTATTTCTTTAGGCAGAGTCTGTAGAAGGGCCAGGTAGCCTCCGGATTCATCCTTTCTTTGAAAGGTGAAATATCCGGTGAATGCCCCTACAGTCAATCTCTGTATGAGAAATAGTTTGTTCTCACAATTTCAAATCATTAGGATTTCTTTTCAAATGGGTTTTTTTGAGCATCTAAAACTTCGTAACAGTATAGTTATACCAAAAATTCCATGATGTCATGTTTGAAGTAGAGAAACCCTAGAATCCAAAGCTCGGATACCAAATGTTATGAAACCAGCTCCAAAAATAGAATAAAAGAGAGATCAACGCCTTATAAATCAGCTACTTCGAGGGGGAAAGCTCCTTTACATTACATAAATGAACAATTCTTGGATGATACAAATTATAAAAAATCATTTCTGTATATATGAGTCCATGGGGTCACAATATAATCCTAACCGACCTAACAATAATAATGTAAGGGCACAACAATAAAAATAGTGTCCTTAATGGGGCACAATAATAATAATATGGGGACTACAGGGGTATAAAAATAAAAATAAGGGGGCTACACTAATAATATATTGACCTAACATAATCAGGTTGCCAAAGGTGAACCTCATGTTGGATAATATCCTTTAAAGTTTGATAGGTCCCTTATTGTTGTTAGTGTATCCCCCTCATTGTTATTTTTGTATCCCTGTAACCCAAATATTGTATTATTGTGCCCTTAAAATCTTATTTTTAGGTCGGCTGGGATTATATTGTGACCACTTGGACTCATATATAGAAGGATGTTTTGTCATTTGTATCATCCAAGAATTGTTCATTTATGTAACGTAAAGGAAGTTCCCCTTCGAAGTGGCTTATTTCTAAGGATTTGATCTCTCTTTTCTTCTTTTTTTTGAGCTAGTTTCATAACATTTGGTATCAGAGCTTTAGATTCTAGGGTTTCACTGCTCCAAACAGGCCATCGTGGAATTTTAGCTATAACATTTTTCTACGAAGATTCAGAATCTAAATTTTTTTATCATGTGAAGCTGAAATCACGAGGAACTTCGTGTAAAAATTTCAGATCTTGGTTCTCAACATTTGTAGAGATATGATCTGTGGAAGTTAGGGTTTTTTGAGGCTCCTGAATTTCATCTAAAACGAGTCATCGTGGAATTTTCACTATAACTTTTTTCTACGAAGGTGAAGAAGCTGAAATTTTATCACATGAAGACGAAATGCACAAGAATTTTTTGTAAAACTGTCAGATCTTGGTTCGCAATATTTTTGGAGATATGATCTATGTAAGTTAGGGTTTTTACAAGCTCCCAAATTTCATTTAAAAGAGGACCTGGGGAAAATCTCGTGGTGGAGCACATTGAGGACTTCCAAAAACTGAATATAAGGGTAACTAATATTCTAGAGGAACACGGGATTGATGTCTTCATAGGGACTTTAAAGGATAACATCCAACATGAGGTTCGCGTTTGGGAACCTGATTCATTGGAGAAGACATTCAAGTTGGCAAGAAAAATTGAATGTCAAATTATGGCGACAAGGAACCCTACCACTCACATCTATAAAGATGGAAGTGTTGCTACTCCTAGACTTCCACAACCTAAGGGGTTTACACCAAAACAATTGGAAGAAAAAATATCAAAAGGGCTTTACTACAGTTGTGATAGCAAATACACTAAAGGTCATAAGTGTGCTGAGAAGAAATTATTTTACATAGATTGTGAAGAGGAGGAAGAAAAAAATAGGAAACTTCAAAATAAGAGGATATACACCAGGAACCAACCCTGGACGAAGAAGAAATGAGTCTGACCATATCGTGTAATTCATTGGTAGGAATTACCACTCCTCAAACTCTCAAGATAGAAGGACACGTCAAGAAGAAAAGGGAATATTGTTGATTTATTCGAGTATTACCCATAATTTTATTCATTATAAGGTAGACAAGGAATTGAATTTTTTCCTATACCCAGCACTAGAATGTCAAGTGATGGTTGCAAATGGAGGAACTATAAATTTCTCTGGAAAATTCCATAATATCAAGCTAACCATGGGGGAATATGTATTTAATATTCCAATGCTTTCCATTCCAATGGTAGGTGTTGATGTTGTACTAGGAGTACAATGGTTACAATCTTTGGGGATGGTAGCGTTTAATTTTCAAGAAATTTTCTTGAAATTTTTTTCGAAAGGAAAGGAAGTCAAATTACAGGGTATCGTAGGGAAGCTGGGAAAGATAATAAGCTCTAATGTCATGACAAATCTTCTGAAGAAATAACAATGAGGCGTAATTTCACAATTATGCTCACTAGAAGTTCCAACATCAAAATCATCTATTTCTCCAGATATCCAAAAAGTCTTGGATAATCATTCCAAGGTGTTTGAAACTCCCAAAGGACTCCCACCTATTCATGATCATGATCATGTTATTCATTTGATTCCAGGAAGTGTTCCTCCAAACATCGGGCCTTATAGATATCCTTATGTCAAAAAGAGCAAAATTGAACGTACGATTGTTGAAATGTTAGAGATTGGTATAATTCAACCTATTCAAAGTTATTTCTCTACTCCAGTAGTATTGGTGCACAAGAAGGATGGATCATGGCGCATGTGTACAGAATATAGGGAGCTCAATAAGCTCACTATTTAAGATAAATTTATCATTCCTGTGATTGATGAATTATTGGATGAATTACAAGGAGCAATTTATTTTACCAAGTTGGACCTTCATTCAAGATATCATCAAATTAGAATGAATACTAAAGATATTCCGAAAAACAGCATTTTGAACTCATGAGGGTCATTATGAATTTTTGGTCATACCTTTTTGCCTTACCAATGCACCTTCTACATTTCAAGGGTTGAAGAATTCCATTTTCAAACCCTTCCTTAGAAAATTTATGCTAGTATTTTTTTATTATATACTAATCTATAGAAAGTCTTGGAAGGATCATGTTCAACATGTTGACAGAGTGCTCAAACTATTGGACGAGAAAAAATTATATGCAAAAAAAATCGAAATGTTTCTTTGGAGTACAAGAGGTGAAATATCTAGGTCATGTTGTATCTCACAAGGGTGTTAAGGTAGATCCTAACAAAATTAAATCCATTAAGGAATGGAAATTCCCCACAACCATAAAGTATTTGTGAGGATTCCTCAGGTTAATAGGGTATTATCACAATTTTGTTCAAAATTATGGGAGAATAGCAGCACCTATAACAACATTATTGAAGAAAGATGCATTTTCATGGACTCCTGAAGCAACTAAGGCTTTTGAACATCTTAAAGAGGAAATGTGCCTAGCACCAGTCTTAACAATTCCAGACTTCACAAAAAACCTTATTGTGGAATGTGATGCCTCCGGAAATGGAATTGGTGTTGTTTTAATGCAAGAAGGAAGATTCATTTCTTTTGAAAGTCATCCAATCAAAGGAAATTATTTACAGAAAGCTATTTATGAGAAGGAAATGTTAGCAATACTACATGCACTAAATAAATTGCAACCTTACCTAATGGGAAGACACTTCAAGGTAAAAATTGATCATGATAGTCTTAAACACTTTTTGGAACAAATATTATCTTCGGAAGAGCAACAAAAATGGGTTACAAAGATGTTGGGTTATGAATTTGAAATCATCTACAAAAAAGGGAAGCTAAATGTTGTTGCAGATGCACTCTCAAGAAATAATGGAGAGGTGGAAGAATTGCTTTGTGCCATTTCTATTATCCAACTAGATTGGATAACTGAAGCAAGGGAGGAATGGAAGAAGGACAAAGAAGTGTGGACACTCATTCAAACGTTGCAGCAAAATTCTAGTACATCTTATACATTTAGTTGGAAAAATGATTCCTTATGGTACAAATATCCCTTATATATTTGTAATAATTCCCAACTAAAACAAAAGATTCTGTTGGTATTGCACACTTCTCCTTTAGGAGGACACTCAAGATTTTTTTTAAATTACCACAGGGTAAAGAAAGAATTTTTTTTGGATGGCCTTAAATCTGATATTCAAAAGTTTGTGGCGGAATGTTTGGTTTTCCAAAAAAATAAAGTTGAAACAATTAAGACCTCGGGTCTTCTACATCCTTTATCCATTCCAAGTCAACATTGGGAGGATATTTCAATGGATTTTATCACAGGTTTACCTAATTCTAAAGGAAAGAGTGTCCTCATGGTGGTAGTTGATAGACTTACCAAGTATGCATACTTTTGTGCATTATATCATGCATTTAAAACAAGTAAAGTTGCTACTACATTTATGGAAACAATTCAAAAGCTACATGGATACCCAAATATTATTGTAAGTGACAGAGATCCCATTTTTACTGGAAATTTTTGGACGAAATTATTTTCTTGTTTGGGCACTCAATTGCCTCATAGCTCATCTTATCATCCTAAATCCTATGGTCATACTGAGATAGTAAATAAATTTTTGGAAGGATATCTTCGTTGTTTTGTATCTGATAAACAAACACAATGGTTCAAGTGGTTACCTCTCATTGAATGGTGGTATAACACTTCCTTCCATAATGCAGCAAAAATGAACCCATTTATGGTACTTTATGGATATCATCCACCGTTCATCACATCATATTTAAGAGAAAATTATAAGGTTCAAGAAGTGGAAGATCACATCGAGCATCAACAAGAAGTTCTTCAACTCTTAAAGGATAACCTAAATTTGGCACAAGATCGAATGAAACAATAGGTAGATCAACATCGCAACGAGAGAATTTTTGATGTAGGAGAGTGGGTATTTTTACAGCTACAACCATATAAACAAATGTCCCTCAAACAAGCTAAGAAGGACAATAAATTATTGCCAAAGTACTATGGTCCTTACAAGGTGTTGTAAAATATTGGTACTATGGCATATTAATTGGAGCTTCCTAATTCTTCATGAGTGCATCCATTTTTCCATGTTTCATGCTTAAAGAAGGTTATAGGTGAAAAACTTCCAGTTCAAACAATATTGCCAGAAATTTATGAGCAAGGAAAAATCATATTGGAACCTAAAGCAGGCATGGAAACAAGAACTAGACAGCTACGAAATCGATCAATTTCAGAGTAGCTCATAAAGTGGAAGAACTTACCCACTGAATATTATACATGGGAGGGTGGGAATTTCATACAAAAGCACCCAAATCTACTCAAGCTTTGAGGACAACACTTTTTTGAATGTTGTGTGACCAACTCCAAAAATATAAGAAAAGAGATATCAATGCCTTAGAAATAAGCCACTTCGAGGGGGAAACCTCCAATACATTACATAAATGAACAATTCTTGGATTATACAATTTACAAAACCTCCTTTCTATATATAGGACTCCATGGGGCCATAATGTAATCCTAGTGGGGCCACAATGTAATCCTAGCCGACCTAACAATAATAATTTAAGGGCACAATAATAACAATATGGGGGTTACAAGGGTACAATAATAACAATAAGGGGTTACACTAACAACAATAAGGGACTATACTAGTAATATAGGGACCTAACATGCCCCTCTCCTTCAAAAAAGTGTTGTCCTCAACGCTTGAGTAGCTCTGGGTGCTTCTGTATAAAATACTCATCCTCCCATGTAGAATCTTCAGTGGGTAAGTTCTTCCACTTGATGAGATACTCTGAAATTGATCGATTCCGTAGTTGTCGAGTTCTTGTTTCCATGACCGCTTCTGGTTCCAATATGATTTTTCCTTCCTCATCGAGTTCTGGCAATATTGTTTGAACTGGAAGATTTTCTCCTATAACCTTCTTTAAGCATGAAACATGGAAAACTGGATGTACTCGCGAAGAAGCAGGAAGCTCCAATTTGTATGCCATAGTACCAATCTTTTGCAATACCTTGTAAGGACCATAGTACTTTGGCGATAATTTATTATCCTTCTTAGCTTGCTTGAGGGACATTTGTTTGTATGGTTGTAGCTGTAAAAATACCCAATCTCCTACATCAAAACTTCTCTCGCTACGATGTTGATCTGCCTGTTGTTTCATTCGATTTTGTGCCAAATTCAGGTTATCCTTGAAGAGTTGGAGAACTTCTTGCTGATGCTCGATGTGATCTTCCACTGCTTGAACCTTCGAATTTTCCCTTAAAGATGATGTGATGGATGGTGGATGACATCCATAAAGTGCCATAAATGGGGTCATTTTTGCTGCAGTATGGAAGGAAGTGTTATACCACCATTCAGCAAGAGGTAACCACTTGACCCATTGTGTGTGTTTATCAGATACAAAACAACGAAGATATCCTTCCAAACATTTATTTACTATCTCAGTTTGACCATCAGATTGAGGATGATAAGATGAGCTATGAGCTAATTGAGTACCCAAACAAGAAAATAACTCCGTCCAAAAATTTCCGGTAAAAATGGGATCTCTGTCGCTCACAATAACCCTTGGGCTTCCATGTAGCTTTTGAATTCTGTCCATAAATGTAGTAGCAACTGTACTTGCTTTAAATGGATGAGATAATGCACAAAAGTGTGCATTCTTGGTAAGTCTATCAACTACCACCATGATGACACTCTTTCCTTCGGACTTAGGTAAACCTGTGATAAAATCCATTGAAATCTCCTCCCAACGTTGACTTGGAATGGATAAAGGTTGTAGAAGTCCGGGGGTCTTAATTGTTTCCACTTTATTCTGCTGGCAAACCAAACATTCCGCCACAAACTTTTGAATATCAGATTTAAGGCCATCCCAAAAAAATTCTTTCTTCACCCTGTGGTAAGTTTTTCAAAATCCTGAGTGTCCTCCTAAAGGAGAAGTGTGCAATTCCAAAAGAATCTTTTGTTTTAGTTAGGAATTATTACAAAGATATAAGCGATCTTTGTACCATAAGGAATCATTTTTCCAACTAAATGTATCAGATGTACTAGGATCTTGCTGCAACTTTTGAATGAGTGTCCATACATCTTTTTCCTTCTTCCATTTATCTCTTGCTTCGGTTATCCAATCTGGTTGGATAATAGAAATGGCACAAAGAAATGCTTCCACCTCTTCATTCTTTCTTGAGAGTGCATCTGCAACAACATTAAGCTTTCCTTTTTTGTAGATTATTTCAAATTCATAACCTAACATCTTTGTGACCCATTTTTGCTGCTCTTCTGAAGATAGTCTTTGTTCCAAAAAGTGTTTAAGATTATCATGATCAGTTTTTACCTTGAAGTGTCTTCCCATTAGGTAAGTTTGCCATTTCTTTAGTGCATGCAGTATTGCTAACATTTCCTTCTCAAAAATAGGTTTATGTAAATACCTTCCTTTGATTGGACGACTTTCAAAAGCAATGGGTCTTCCTTCCTGCATTAAAACAGCATTAATTCCATTTCCTGAGGCATCACATTCCACAATAAAAAAAAAATTGTGAAGTCTAGCGTAGCTAAGACTGGTGCTCGACACATTGCCTCTTTAAGATGTTCAAAGGCCTTAGTTGCTTTAGGAGTCCATGAAAATGCATCTTTCTTCAATTATGTTGTTAGAGGTCCTGCTATTCTCCCATAATTCTTAACAAAGGGTCTACCTTAACACCCTCGTGAGATACAATATGACCCAGATATTCCACCTGTTGTACTCCAAAGAAACATTTGGATTTTTTTGCATATAATTGTTTCTCCTGCAATATTTTGAGCACCCTGTCAACATGTTCAGCATGATCCTTCCAAGACCTGTTGTAGATTAGTATATCATCAAAAAATACTAGCACAAATTTTCTAAGGAAGGGTTTGAAAATGGAATTCATCAACCCTTGAAATGTAGAAGGTGCATTGGTAAGGCAAAAGGCATGACCAAAAATTCATAATGACCCTCATGAGTTCGAAATGCTGTTTTTGGAATATCTTCAGTCTTCATTCTAATTTGATGATATCCTGAACGAAGATCCAACTTGGTAAAAAAAATTGCTCCATGTAATTCATCCAATAATTCATCAATCACAGGAATGGGAAATTTATCTTTAATGGTGAGCTTATTGAGCTCCCTATAATCCGGACACATTTTCCATGATCCATCCTTCTTGTGTACCAATACTACGGGAGAAGAGAAATAACTTTGACTAGGTTGAATTATACCCGCCTCTAACATTTCTGCAATCATACGTTCAATTTCTCTCTTTTGGAAGTAAGGATATCTATAAGGCCTGATGTTTGGAGGAACACTTCCTGGAATCAAATGAATAGCATGATCATGATCACAAATAGGTGGGATTCCTTTGGGAGTTTCAAACACCTTGGAATGATTGTCCAAGACTTGTTGGAGATCTGCAGAAATAGATGATTTTGATGTTGGAACTTCTAGTGAGCATAATTGTGCAATTACGCCTCGTTGTTATTTCTTTAGAAGATTTTTCATGACATTAGAGCTTATTATCTTTATTGGCTTCCCCGCAATATCCCGTAATTCAACTTCCTTTCCTTCTAAAAAAAATTTCAAGAAAAGTTTTTGAAAATTAAAAGCTACCGTCCCCAAGGGTTGTAACCATTGTAATCCTAGTACAACATTAACACCTCCCATAGGAATGGAAAGAATTGGACTAGTCAATACATATTCCCCCATGGTTAGCTTGATATTATGGCATTTTCCAGAGCAATTTATAGTTCCTTCATTTGCAACCATCACTTGAAATTCTGGTGCTGGGTATAGGAAAAAATTTAATTCCTTGGCTACCTTACAATGAATAAAATTATGGGTGCTACCTGAATCAATCAACACTATTACCTTTTTCTTCTTGATATTTCCTTCTATCTTGAGAGTTTGAGGAGTGGTAATTCCTACCAGTGCATTACATTATATGGTCGGATTCATTTCTTCCCCTTCTATGGTTGGTTCCTGGTGTATATCCTCTTCTTGTTGATTTTCTTCTTCCTCTTCACAATCTATGTAAAATAATTTCTTCTCAGCACACTTATGACCTTTAGTGTATTTTCTATCACAACTGTAGCAAAGCCCTTTTGCTCTTTTTTCTTCCAATTTTTGTGGTGTCAACCTTATAGGTTGTGGAAATCTAGGCGTAGCAACACTTCCTTCTTTATAGAAGTGAGTAGTAGGCTTCTTTGTCGCCATAATTTTACATTCAATTTTTCTTGCCAACCTGAATGCCTTCTCCAATGAATCAAGTTCCAAAATGTGAACTTCATGTTGGATGTTATTCTTTAAAGTGCCTATGAAGAGATCAATCCTATGTTCCTCTGGAATATCAGTTACCCTTGTATTCAATTTTTGGAAGTCCTCAATGTGCTCCCCCACTAAGCCCTTTTGTTTGAGATTTATCAATTGGCTAAAGAAGGTGTTGCTCTTTGTATCCTCATAATATGCTATCATTTCCTCCGTAAAAATTGACCAAGTGACAATTTTTTTACGGGATCAAAGCCATCAATACCATACAAATGTATTTTTTTCTAAATTTAAAGTTGCAATGCGTACCTTTTGTGTGTTTTGCACGTTATGGAGATCAAAATATTGATCCATCTGTAGTATCCATGTTACAATATCCTTTCCATAAAAATTCTTCATCTCCATTTTTGGAATATGGTGGTTCTTCCCACCAACATTAGAGTTTATGAAATCATTATTAACATTTACTCTGTTCTCATCATGAGTTTCTTCTACTATCTTTTCACCATTATGAAACATTTCTTGTATCAACTTTGTCAAACCTTCCATGTCTTCTTTTACATCATTCTTCATGTTTTCCGTATTGTCTTTCATGTCATCCATCTTAGCTTCCATGCCAAATTCCATGCCATCCATCTTAGCTTCCACGCCTTTCTTCAAAACTTCCATTTCATTTTTTGTTGCTCTTTGCGAGAGCGAAATTTGGTGCACTTTCTCTTGTAATTTTGATTTGTCATGTTGCAATTATTCATCTCCATGAGTCATAGTAGAGCCTTCTGAAGGCTTAATGGGTGTTGAATTATTTTTACGGGGCATATTTTAGAACCCAATACTGATATCTATTCTACAATATGCCCTTGGAATCAATTCAAATTGATTCTTCAAACAAGACTTATGCAATTCGGAAAAAAAATACACACCTTTTTCTTGCTTTTAAGGAGCTCAATATTGAAATTGGATTATCTCTGTGATTGCAGCACTTCAATATTTTAATTTCAATACTGACATAGCCCTATGAATTCTATTTTGAATGCCACAGGTCTGACCTGATTTGGATTCTCCAAGACAAAGTTGTGTCCAATCTCCCACAATGACCTAATTATGGACTGGTTCAGTAGAGCAAACTTGTACGAATTTCCACGTGTCACTGTTTTGTCCTTCGGCTCTGAAATTGATAGCAAAGAAATTAAAGTCCATGTAATTATGACCACTTTTTACGGCACTCCAATCTGATTCTCAGAGAGATATTTATGAATATTTTCCCACGATCACCTCTTTGAGATGAAATTCGGGAGCCTGAAAAAGCACTACCTTCCACAGATCATATCTCCAAAAATATTGTGAACCAAGCTTTGAAATTTTTTGACGAGTTTCCTTAGGATTTCGGCTTCGCACCCTAAAAATTTCAGATTCTGAATCTTCGTAGAAAAAAAATTATAGCGAAAATTCCACGATGACCTATTTAGAGAAGCGAAACCCTAGAATCCAAAGCTCTAATACCAAATGTTGTGTAACCGGCTCCAAAAATAGAAGAAAAGAGATATCAACGCCTTAGAAATAAGCCACTTCGAGGGGGAAACCTCCAATACATTACATAAATGAACAATTCTTGGATGATACAATTTACAAAACCTCCTTTCTATATATAGGAGTCCAAGGGGCCATAATGTAATCCTAGTGGGGCCACAATGTAATCCTAGTGAGGCCACAATGTAATCCTAGCCGACCTAACAATAATAATTTAAGGGTACAATAATAACAATTTTGGGGTTACAAGGGTACAATAATAACAATAAGGGGGTCACACTAACAACAATAAGGGACTATACTAGTAATATAGGGACCTAACATTGAAGAAGAGGGGCATTTTAGGTCCCTATATTACTAGTGTAGTCCCTTATTGTTGTTAGTGTATCCCCCTTATTGTTATTGTTGTACCCATGTAACCCCAATATTGTTATTATTGTGCCCTTACACTATTATTGTTAGGTCGGCTAGGATTATATTGTGACCACTTGGACTCCTATATATGGAATGAGGTTTTGTCATTTGTATCATCCAATAATTGTTCATTTATGTAATGTAAAGGAGGTTTCCCCCTCGAAGTGGCTTATTTATAAGGCATTGATCTCTCTTTTATTCTATTTTTGATTTGGTTTCATAACAAATTCCCTATGAATACATCAATATTGTGTTCCTCTGGAATATCAGTTATTATTATATTCAATTTTTGGAAGTCCTCAACGTGCTCCACCATTGAACCCTTTTGTTTGAGATTTATCAATTGGATAAAGAAGGTGTTTCTCTTTGTATCCTCATAATGTTCTATCATTTCCTCCGTAAAAATTGACAAAGTGAAAAAAAAAAATTACAATAGAAAAGCCATCGATACCATACAAATATATTTGGTTCTAAATATAAAGTTGTAATGCGCACCTTTTGTGTGTTTTGCACATTATGGAGATCAAAATATTGGTCCATCTGTAGTATCCATGTTACGGGATCCTTGCCATAAAACTTCCTCATATCAATCTTTGGAATATGGTGGGTCTTCAATCACACGTTAGAGTCTATGAAATCATGATTAACATTTATTTTCTTCTCATCATTAGTTTCCTCTACTACCTTTTCGCCATTAGGAAGCTTTTCTTGTAACAACTTTGTCAAACCTTCCTTCAAACCTTTCATGTATTTATTCAAATATTCCATGTTTCCTTTCAGTTATGCTTCTATACCTTCTATGTAATTATTCAACCCATCCATGTCTTATTTTAAACCATTCATGTTGCCTTTTAAACCATCCATGTCACCTTTCATTTCTTCTTTGGTTGCTCTTTGTGAGAGCGAAATTTGTTGCAATTGGTCCCGTAATTTTGATATATCATGCTGTACTTCTTCCTCTTCATGTGTCATAGCAGATTTTTCAGAGGGATTAATGGGAGTGGAATTATTTTTTAGAGGAATTTTAGAACCCAATATCGATATCAATGCTTCAATTTTCCCTTGGAATCACTCCCAACTGATTTTTCAAACAAAAGTTATGCAATTTTTAAAAAATTACACACCTTTTTCCTTATTTTGAGGAGATCTATATTGAAACAGATGTATCTTTGTGATTTTGGATCCAAAAGATTTGAATTCCATTCCTGTTGTTACCCTGTGATTCTTCTTTCGAATGCCATAGGTCTTACCTAATTTGGATTATTCAAGATAAATTTATGTCCAATCTCCCACAATGACCTAACTATGGACTGGTTCAGTAGAGAAAACTTGTACAGCATGCCACATGTCAGTGTTTCGACCTTTGGCTCTAAAATCGATACACATGAAACTAAATTTCGTTTGATTTTGTCCACTTTTTACATAATTCCAATCTGATTCCTGAAATGAAAGTTATGTTGATTTTCCTTCGGTCGCCTGTTTGAGATGAAATTCTGGAGCCTACAAAAACCATAACTTCCTCAGATCATATATCCAAAAATATAGCGAACCAAGATCTGAAATATTTACACTAGGTTAATCATGATTTCGTCTCCACAGGGTAAAAATTTCATCTTCTGAATCCTCGTAGAAAAAAATTTATAGCGAAAATTTCAAGATGACATTTTTGAAAAAGTGAAACACTTGAATCCCAAGCTCTAATACCAAATGTTATGAAACCAGCTCACAAATAGAAGAAAAGATATATCAATGATTTAGAAATCAGCCTCTTTTAGGGGGAAACCTCCTTTACATTACATAAATGAAAAATTCTTGGATGACACAAATGAAAAAACCTCGTTTGTATATATAGGATTTTAAGGGGTCACAATATAATCCTAGCCGACATAACAATAACAATGTAAGGGCAAACAATAAAAATAATGGGCTTCTATGGAGCACAATAATAACAATATGGGGACTACATGGGAACAAAAATAAAAATAATGAGGCTACACTAACAATAACATTAAGGGGTTACACTACTATTATAGGGACCTAGCACAAAAACTTGGAACCCCCTTTCTCATTCTAAATTAACTTTTATATGAAATTTTAGAAAGGGACAATTATGAAAATTTTCAGCTACCAAAACTGATAAGTGCCTAAGCTAATTTTGAATTAATTATTCCTTCGATCATTGCATCTTGAAAATAAAACATAAAAATGATAACTGATAATCATTAAAAGGTTGGTGAATGTCATGGACGATGAGGTGGCAGAATGGATACATGAACTCGCTCTTTCCTATCAATGTAATAAGGGGGCAGACTCCTCTATAGGTGAAATCTGACGGATTCCCCCTGTAATAATTTTGATCCATATATTTTATTTCAAAAAATATCATGAAACATCTATGTGGAGGCACTCAGAGAGCTAACCATCGGGCACATTGTGTCGTTAGGTTTGCTCCATCCGATGGGTCCCGCTCCCATTCTTCATCACGCCTGGAAACATGAACGATATTTAACAATTGGACTTTGTTGTTTCCAAATTTTATATAGGGACCCACCTTCTTAAGAACTTATGTCTTCATTGATATTTAATTATTGCAACTTAATCAACCATTACATATTAATCAAAATTTAAAATCGAAATTATTTTGTCTCATGATTTTCTTTCTCTTTTGGTTTTTTTTTTCTTTTGAACACTGAGAAAGGTAAAACTAGCTACAATAGCATGTATGGGGTGGGACCTAAAGGACATGTCACCCCAATCCCACCACCCCAGAAACTCACTTATCGCTCCTTTTATATCTCTAGGGTAGGGACCTCTGGGACACATTATCCTGATTTCTACCATTCCTATGACTCTTCCAGGCTACACCCACTTGACTTAAGGAAAAATGGACTTATGGGTTTACATGGAGTGGTTGGTCACACCTCCCCACACCAAAACTTTTGGTTGGTCCACAAGATTAGAGAGTCATGGCACCCCATACTGATTCATCCCAACACCCGTCATCCCATTCCATCAAAGTGAGCTTCCCTTTTTTGCTCACAATATTTTTTCCTCAAGGATGACTTATCATATGGGCCCCATCCCAGCCAATGGAATCACTCCTCGCCTTCGATATGTGAACCCAATTGTCCCAGTGCCCAATCATCCTTGTCATTCCTTAGGGTTACAAAAAATAAAACTCGATATATGGCCTTTGCTCCATGTGGGTCGTTAGGTCATGTCTCCACACAATCCTTGCTTCTAATTATTCCACTTCATGGCAGTGCCGCATCACCTCGTGGTAAACCACCCCGACACTTTTCTAGCCTACTCCTTTTGGGATTCTGGAGGAAACCCTTCAGGACACATCATTCTTGGGCCCTATTACTACAAGACTTGTATTTAAATATAAATATATAGACATATTTATTTATGTATATTCATGCTCAGAACCTAAATGATACAAGTGCAGAAGGATTAGTTCGGCACGATCAATATAGGTTTTCACTCCATGGACCATATTACACTCAAAGCATTCATTATTTCAAATCAAAAAAGAAGCTAAATGCTTGAATCAAACCAAAAAGGTTAAAATTCCCTCACCAGTGCGTAATCACATTATCTGCATAGTTATACACACTTAGACCCCTCAGCACTAACATTTACATACATACATACATACATACATACATATATACATATACACATACATACATACATACATACATACATACATACATATATATATACTCTCCTCAAAACTTAGTGACATAGCTCCAATTCCTGCTTTATCTCCCTTTGCTCCCTTTCTATCTACTGAATGTTGAGCAGTTGTGTGAACACCTAAGCCAGTGAATGGGATCGAACTCCCTTCTCTTTTCCTCTGCTCTACTCCCTTACTCCATAATATTTGAATAGGATATCGAATGAGAGAATCCCCTCTCCTTTCCTCCACTTTTTATTTTCTCTCCTACGTATTGATTTCCTACCACTATCGCTATTTCCAGTGCAGTAAAATATTCTTAACATATGTCCTCCCTACCTTGTGATGTTTTCCAAGGAAGCATGGTCATGCATACTTCCCTTGCATCCCCATTTAATTCTAATAACCAATCCATTAAAACACACCAACCAGCCTTTAATGGCTAACATAACCAGTTCAAGTTTTCCTATAGCAAGGAAACCTTGAACATCCCAAGCAAGTCACCTCCTCATCCAACCAAGGACTAATATTTAAATCAGAAAATCCCTCAAGCAGTCTTCTACCTCAAGCAATGGAATTTGTATCCCTCTCTTGACCTTTTAATTTATATAAGTATTTACATTTTATACATAAGGGTAAGAAATTTGGGTTGTTACATATTTCACCTTCTTACATCCATGATATACTAAAATAATTAAGAAAAAAATTACTACAATTTAATAGATCACTTACTCCTATATCAAAACCAAATAGGATGGTTGGATATGGACAAGACTTGCCTCGGAGGGGACCCATCCATATATGAAAATGTGCCACGCCAAATTTAGCAAAAAGTTCAAATAATAATATAAGAGGAAGATAGTTTGTGGATCTCCACATAGGGAAATATCCCCTATCCCCGTAATAATTGAGGCTCGTGAGGAGGAAGATAACAAACACACTTAAATCCATAACTAGTCCCTACAATATAAATATGTGTGGGGAAATTTCTTATAATAACTATGGAACTAGTGCTAAAGGAATGGAGGGTCATAATGACTCAATTAATGAAGCCACCAAATTTGGTTATAAACCCTAGCTTTCAACAAATAGGTGTATAAGTAATTCTATTAGCAACCTTGATCACCTTTATGGTGAATGGAATTAACCAATGTTGCATGTAATTGTAGGTGCCACCCCACAATAGATATGTGGAAAAGTGAAAAATTTTTAACTTGAATTAGGGGAAGAAATTGGATCAGTGACCAAGATGATAGATCAATTTAGGAATGAAGTTAAACATATCCACCTCCATTGCTAAAATGATGAGGACGATTCTTGCTTTTTAAATATTTAAGGAAATTAAAATGAAATTAAGTACAACAGTAACAAAAAGCTAACAATTGGTGTTATTATTAGTAATTTTTATGATAATAACTAAAACTAGTAATTTATATTTCTCTGCAAAAACCCTACAAAACCCTAATATGTCATTTCTCATCGCTACCATGGCAGGTGTTATAGGAGGGAGAATAAATCCCTCCCATAGTAATATTTTGATATGCAATATTGTCTTCCATGAGACCCAACCCATTGGTACTTCAAACTTGAGTAAGGAAAAGAGTTCATCCAAGCCCAAAGACCAAGATTGATGCATAGCGGAAGGTCATAAAAATCTAGGTATTTGCCTCCCCAAAGCCGCCATGGACCCTAAATTCAAAGGCCAATCCACACTCATGGGTGAATACATCCAATATATTCAAGATCACGACCTAATTCGCAAATCCCTTAGAATCCTTTCAAAAAATAACTAAACTATTTGATCCAAAAAAATGGAAACCAAAAGACCATATCAAGCTTAAACTTAGAGCAAAGGGATTCTTCACATTTTCCTTTGCCAACATAGAAGACCAAACTCACATTTTTTAGAATAGACCCTCTTTCCTAAACTCTATAGGACTATATCTCCAATTCTAGATGGAAATATTCATATCATACAAAGAAGACTTCATAGTAGCACTTGTATGGATCTAAATGTATTCTCTACCCAAAGAATTTTCAAATGAGGAGATCCTCATGGGAATCAGCAACTCCTTATGGATTTTTTTTTAATATTTTGAAGCAATGAAATAATCCATGTACATCTCCTATGCTCATATTTTTTTTTTATATGAACATTTTAGAGCCACTTCTAAAATCCATTGACATATATTACCAGGAAGACATCTGAAAACAAGTCTTCGATTACGAGTACATAAATTTCCACTATCGATGATGCAATGAGTATGACCATCTATATCATAACATACCATGTCTTTCCCCTTAAAAAAATCAAGGCTCGGATCTTGAGGACTTCATCAAGCCATAAATTTGACTTGAAGTTCCAAGTCATCTCAACCCCTTTCTTAATTAGGAAAATCCCTTGTGCTCGGCAATAGTTTCAATCCCATTTCCTCTTTGGATACTGTGGCCCCTAACTAGGATTCCCTTCCTAATTTGGAAATGAAGGAGTTGAATAAATCCACATAGTACCTTATCAAAGTACCCAATCATGAGGATCCCTCCCCTGGCCTAACCCCTTATGACCCCACCCCTTGTGTTCTAACTTCCTCCCTTTCCCATAAAGGAATTGACAATATGGAATTATACTCCTTGGACCTACCCAAATTTTCTAAATACTAGATAGAAAAATACCCCAACTCCATCCCGGAACATCAAGTTAAGACCATTAGTAAATCCATTCTCAAATTGTGGCAAAAAACTCAAGGAATGACCCTAGGCCAAGTTGGGAATAACTCATTGGGAGTATAGGCCCAAACCATGAAAAAAAAATCCAAGACCCAAAAAGACAAAAATAAAAAAACAAGGAAATTTAAACCAACAAATGTTAGAGGAATTAAGAGATATTCTCGTTAATTTAGGAAGGATAAAGTTATTATTTGAGTTATTTTCCTCCTCTAACCCCCCGCCCCCCCCCCCCCCACCGACTCATGAATATCATCTCTAGGAACATACGAGGCCTCAATTATAAAGGTGAGCATAGGCTTCTTAGAGAAAAATGGATTAAATAAAACCGGACATTCTTGATGGTACACGAAACCAAAACACATAGAGAGAATATCACTAAAATTTTGGAGAAATGAGGTGGAAAATGTCAATCAATTGATATTGATTCCAAGGTAAACCAAGAGGTATATCCATCATATATAATTATAAATGATTTTCTATCCTCAACATGTTCACCACTTCCATATTTCTCGCGGCCCACTTCCAATGTATATGAACCCCCTCTGCCCATGGAAAAATAGATCTTCTTCTATGGACCACTCTCCTAATCAATCCAACCCCCTGGATCATAGGTGGGGACTTCAATCTATTTAAATCCTTAGTAGAGAAAAAACGGGGAGTTCAAAAATTGGAAGTTGAAGCCATACACTTATAGGAAGTCTTGGACTAAGCTCGCTTGATCTCACCACCACAAATGGAAAATATACCTCAAATAATCGACGATGGAGCCACCCAAAAAATTTCCTCGATACTTGATCAATTTATACTCGAAATTAAATATCTACAAGGACATATTTATGGAAGCCTTTATTCTCCCAACCTATGGATCCAACCATTGATCGATCCATATTGACATAGAAATTAAGGACCACCCCAAAAATAACCACTTCAAATCGGAATGCTTCTGGCTCCAACACCCAGATTTTCATCAATCATTAAGGAGTAGTGGATAGAATTTCCATGTAACAATGGAACAGCATGTATAGGCTCAAAAATTCATCACATAAAAACCCAATTCAAAATATGGGCCAAAGAAAATATTTTCAACATCCTACAAGCCAAAAAAATCCTCAAATAGAAAATGGAGAACCTACAATGGGAATCCATTCTTCATGACCAAACTGATGACCTAATAAAACAAGAATTCAACTTCCTTTCATACCTAGAAGAAATGTGACAGCAAGAAGAAATTTTATGGCAACAAAATTCCGATGTAAGATGGTTAAAGGAGGGTAAAAGGAAAATGCTTTTTTTCAATAACTCCACACTTCAACACCATCACCACAACTGCATTTCCTCTCTCTGAAGGAATAATGGATCCAAATTAGAATACCATTAAGAAATGGCCCAATAACTTATCAACTACTTTTCAGACATCCTTATATACCCAAAGGCCATAAGAAAAAGCATGAAACATATTCCATCAATGGTCACCAAAGAAAAAAATGAGTAAATCCTGCGGGAGATCATCATTGAGGTAGTAGAATCTATGGTAAAATCCATGCCCCACAACTAGGCCCTAGGCCATGATGGTTTCACTGTAGATTTCTTCCAAGTTTATTGGCCCATTGTGGAAAAGTATCTATGGGAAGTGGTGGAGGAATCATGATAATAAAAATAATCCTAAAAGCCTTGAATATGACCTTCCTCACCTTGATCCCAAAAAAATATAAATTTCAACAACCAAGCTATTTCAAACCAATAACACAATGTAATATCATCTATAAGGTAATCACCAAAATTATTGCTAACCACCTCAAGACTATCCTACCTAATCTCATCTTCTAAAAAAAAACCAGGTATGTGGAAGGTCTCCAAAATTCTTAATGGGATATTGATCACCTATGAGACCATTCATTCTTTGAAATCCACCAAAAAACTTGGAATGTTGTTAAAACTATACCTCTACAAGGCCTTTCATAAACTCAACTAGCACTACCTTCTCCAAATCTGTCTTGCCTTTGGCTTTGATCAAGACACATTATTTGGATCAAAAATCTAGTATCCTTGGAACTTTTTCACCCTTTTACTCAATGGTTCCCCCAATTACCCCATTTAGGATATCCTTGGCATCAAGAAAGAATATCACCTATCCTCCTTGTCTCTCATATCCCCTTTCCTCTTCATTTTTGTTGTAGGATACCTAGGTCGTGTCATCAACTATAATTTCACAAAAATAAAAATCAAAGGACTCCTCTTCATTTTTGTTGTAGGATACCTAGGTCGTGTCATCAACTATAATTTCACAAAAATAAAAATCAAAGGACTCAAACTATTTAGAGAGGATCTACCCCTCTCACTCCAAAATTTCATGGAATATACCTTGGGTATGGGAATTCCAACATCACAGGAGGCCAAAGGTATATCTCAAATATTGGAGGAATTTGCGAATGTTTCTGGCATGGAAATAAACAACGCCAAATCACAGGTCTTATTATTCAACATTTTTAGTTGTCCAACATCACATATATAGGATCATTGGCTTTAAAATCAAAAACAAAACAAAACAAAACAAAAACAAAAATAATAATAATAAAATAAAATAAATAAATAACAAAAAACAAAAAAACAAAAAACACATTCAAATACCTTAGTTCCCACCATATGGATAGCTCTCTTAAATGCATCTTGTGGGAAAATATCATCACAAAAATAAACAATAACCTCACTTGCAGGACCTTTACATCACTTAATATAGCTAGGAAAATTGTCCTTCGTAAATCCATCTTAAAATTTCTGCCACAATATATTTTTTCCTCTCTCATGGTTCCTACAGTTGTTTTTCCAAAATCATGGTGTCTAGGATAGAATCTTAAATCACTGATGCTACCAAACCAACTATCATAGCAAGTATACTTTGCACAATAGAATATAAACAACAGTAAATCAACTAGTGCACAAAATATACACAATTATGTACAATAACCCAACTTTGTTATATTAATCAAACTAAATAATACAACAGTCTAGGGCTCTCATACCATGGATATACAAGATACAAAATTAGGGCTTGGTGTCAGTCCATCGACAACCAATCTACCCTCAAAAATATACTTTGACCATCTGGCTGATGTAGCATGCAATCATAGCTCCTCTTGGTTGTACCCTATACTTGCCTGGTCCTTTGACTCCTAATCTGCAGCATTGCCTCTATAAATGATTCAATTTCATCCAGTCACTAAACCTCAACTCCCAATCTACTCTCGTGTTGATAATTTTTCCATCAATGCATCAACACATTGATACTCTTATTGATTTGTTCACAACTCCATTTTTTATCAACACACAACTGCCCAATGTTGCTCCTCAACTACTTGGGGAATTTATCCCACTATAGTATTTCTATGTTGCTCTAATGAATACTAACATAGGGCACGGAGGGCTGCCATGTATCATTGAAATATTCTCATCTATAATAATGAACACAGGATAGGAGGAATGCCAATCTTCTCTTGTAGATGTCATTCTCCAAAATATAGGTCTAGGGTTGCACAACTTCCACTCTAGCAACTACTTTTGTCCATCAAAGTGTTGCACACCAGGCTCCAACTTGGGCACTATCCCGTTGTCCTCCAATAGATAATAAAATCCCAATCCATTTTCCACACTTGGTCCACTCTCACACTGCCCTCTAATAGACCACGAGTGACCAATCCTTGTTGTAGAATCTGCACTCTAGTTAGGGAATCTAACAACCACGTCATCCCTATGTCTTGGCTGCTACAGTCATCACAAATATTTCCTCTCCTAGGATATCATCCACGTGCATCAAATCAACTCAAAAACACCAACAAACATACATACCTCATGTCATCAATGGTTGGTGAAAAAATTTGTAGGACTGAACTCTGGTTAGGGATTGTTAGCATGTTGCTACAACCATCTTTTCATGCCTTCCAGACCTCCCTTTGACTGCGTCCTCTCTCAAAAAATTTCCTCCAACAAATCATTGCCTTCTAGCCTTCTTCTAGGCCTCAAAACCAAACCATCTAGCCACCTATGCACCCAAAACATATTATTGGCACTAGCTAAAGCTTCTCAACCCCCTAAACTAGACAAATAAGGCATGTGGCCTAGTTGTAGGTACTCCTCATCAAAGAAACATGTGGTAGGAGAGAGTATAATACCAAAAAACATCCCCAAAACACCATCATATCTGCCCTTAATAACGATTGCAACCTCCTATAGCTTCTCAGCCCTAAAAGAGACAAAAAAAGAGAAAAAAAATAATATCTCATCTTCCATGTCTATCCTTTGCTCCAATTTGGCTACCTCAGAGGTGATTTTTCTATGAAATAATGCTCCTTATATTATCATTTATGCCTCACACATGATTATAATTTATACAACTCATGTGGCTTCCTTAGTGGGATTTTCAAATTGTTATAATACCTATTATGACTCTAGTCGACCTCAAACATGAGCCACAAACCCACACTCTAACTTAGAAAATTCATATATTCACTTCTACAACTCAGATTCGACTGATTTTCATTGCATCTAGTTACTCTCTGAGTACTCTATCAACTTAAATCATCACATGTATAAATATCCTCGTAGATTCACACCCACATGCTTGAGTGAAAATCCCACAATCTTGGGTTCTAAGCCCAAAAATCAATTTTCTATAGAGGGAGGTACAAATATCAACACTCCCTCTTTGTGAGGTAGGTACTTCCAACACTAGGAATTTCCTGTAGAAATTTTATAGAAATTACAATTACTCAAGATTTCAAACTGAAAAACAAGAGACACAATTCTACTCTACTAATATGTGGAATGGAAATCACAATTTAGAATAACATGCAATAAGAAAAACCACAAATAGACAGTGATTTATAAGGGAACCCAACTGGGGAAAATCCCTCAAGCCTCTTTACATTAATTAGTTGAATATAAAAACTATTACGAATGCTCCGGCTCTGAGCTCAACTTGCAAAAGGATAATTTTTCTCTCTACTCAATGGGAAATTTTGGCCAACACTTAGCCAAATATCATCTCACCTAGCCTCTTATTTCCTTGCAAAATTCCCGAGGAAATTAGCCCCTAAAATATAGGAATTTATTCCTAATTTATTGCACAACTCCCAAGGATTGACCTCATGCAATGCCTGTACACTCAAACTAGTATACAACTCATGTTACACTGCCTTGACATCCCTACTTCAGTTGAGGAATTTGAATTCCTTGCATGCATTAGCTATTTTGGGTTGAATGATCAGTTAACTGATAGATCTCTAAGTTAGAATGTTGTCCCACTACACAACTGAACTTCAACTGACTTTATCAATAGTTAGAGTTTATTTAATTGAATACAACTAAAAATAGTTGAACTTTATTACTAAAATTTATCAATCACACATGCACAATTGAAATCCAAACCCTATAACCCAAATTTATTGAGCTAACTAAGTGAGAAGAGCCATGTCACACTAGTTAACTGCCTCCAAGTTGTCCTAATGATGTGGAAATTCGATTTACTCAATTTGACTAAGGATGAAGTCAAATTGAGCCTTTCTTGCTACATTTTTCAGCACTCCCTCTTAGAAAGAAAGATATTTTTCACTAGCCCTATATTGTAGCTATGGAATTTGAATTTACATCTTCGCAATTCCTTTTACAAGATTTTAGCATCTTGCTCCTCGGTTATATTTTATTGTAGCAACATAATTATCCTCTACACACAATCCCACAAATGATGATATTGGATATCAATGTGCTAGGATAGGACCTGTCATGAAATGCCAAATTCTCATAGATATTAATGAAACTCTTATTATCACAATATATCATTGTCGAATCCATATCCTAACTGAAAAGACCCACAATTATTTCTCTCATCCATATGGCCTCACATGATGCTTGAATTGCAACCATGTATTCAGCCTTTGTTGAGTTGAATGCCACATACCTATGCTTACTCTTGTACTAGGAAATATATGTGGACCCAACACTGAATATAGAACCTAAATTACTTTTCCTGTTTGATGAACTCCTTACCGAATCAGCTTCGGTGAAGCCTTGTAGCTTCACTCCCTTTGTCCTCTTGTGTCATAATTCATACTAGGTAGTGCCTCTGAGGTACTATAAAACATGCTTTGTTGCCTTCCAATACAGCTTGGTAGGCCTCACTATAGCTTGACTCAACTGGTTTAATTCATAGCACATGTCGAGTCTTGTGTTCACAAGATACATCAAAGACCCCACAAGTTGCATGTAAATGGTAGCATCAACCTCTTCACCTGAAGTGGCAGTCTCCTTCCTCCAATTTGTAGCTAGAGGTGTGTCCATGGGCTTACAATTATCCATGTGAAATATCTAAAGTATTTCAGATGCATACTTACCTTGAGACACAAACAATTCACCATCACATTTCCATACTTCCAGCCCAAGGAAGTAACGCATTGGGCCCATATATTTCATCTCAAAATCCCTTGCAATATCCTCTTTGAAATAGCAGATAATATGTTCATCACCTGTCAATATTGATCTGAAAATGGAAGGTACTTGAAAAGGGTGCAAGGTATCCATTTTCAATTATGTAAGTGAGTGCAAAAATACTCAAAGTTTAAATCTGAAAATGTGAGAACTTCATATTTCTAATACAGAGATAGACTGTAGGGGCATTTACCGGATATTTCACCTTTCAAAGAAAGGATGAATCCGAAGGCTACGACCCTCTTACGGACTCTTGCCTAAGGAAATAATAGAAGTAAACACTCAGATTTAATTAAAATGATCTTGCTTTAAACTTGACGTTATGCGAAAATTTAGCTTGCAAATCGTGTCTGTCTTTTCACTGTTTATGTATCTTAAATGTAATTGTTTTTGTTGAAACTTAACATGAATATCGGCAACATAATTTATCAGCAACATAATTCGGCCATAGAATAACAAAACACAATAGCAATATAATATAGGAGTTCACCCCAACTCTTTGGCTACATCTCCTTTGAGCTTCGTCAACATGACTAGACTCTTTGGGATTAAGATAATTAAATTCTTTTACAAGCTCCACACTTAACCACAATGAATACAAGAATGATTCAAAGGGCTGATAATACCATTTTAAATCCCTTTAATGGCTGTCCAATTCCTGCAAATAGCTTTAGGCTTCCATGGACACACATCCTTCTGTCGGTGCACTAAGCTTCTCTGAGCTTCTAAATGGCATAAACTCTCTCAGATTTCTGTTTCTGTCCCTGATACCACTACTTTTGCATCCAATAATGATCATACATCAAATATAAACTGATAAATTGCTTACATTAAAGTTCTTAACTGATAAATATAAATTGCTTAAATTGCTTATAGTATTCTTGATAAAATGAAGCTTTTCGGCTTTCTAAATTTCTTAACAGGCTCTGCAAACCATCTAAATAGATTCAAAAGGCATGAAATAGCTAATAACACCTATTCATTTACCTTAAACAGAGAAACACAATCCACAACACAGCCTTCTCCTTCCAGGCCCTGATGGCTCCCTCATCTTAAATCGATGCTTAAACCTCTGAAGATGACCTCTGTTAGACTTCAGACCTACTCCATTGAGTCCAAAATGCTGATTACATACGAAATCAAAAACAAATTCGTTCCAAAACGTTGAGTAATTAGAAAGTTATGACCAAAACAACTTTGCCCCAATTTCCTCCACTAAATGTGGGGCAACTGCCAGTTAACTCCACTAAAAGTGGAAGTCCGCCTAAATTTGGGAGCGCCTCCAGAATCTCCGCCATATTAAACTCCACTTAAATGAAGCTTAATTAAATATTAAACTTGAGATTAGGCTCCTTAAGTTCTCTTAACATTAAGCTCCCACACTGATCATATGATGAGGTTCCATGGGAGGAGGGCTGGCCCCTTCGTGCTCTGCCGAACCCACTTCACTAAAAGTGCAATAACTTCTTCATACGGTGTCCGTTTTATGAACCGTTTGCGGCACTGGAATCAAGAAGACGAGACCTATGAAACCATCTTATTTTAAACCAATTTTGAACATTTTCAATTTTGAGCTTTTTCCCAAGCTCAGATTTGAGCTCCTGATCACACCTCCCAAATGAGAGGCTTTTGGTCCCCAAAAGCTTACTTGAATGAAGAAATGAACTGTAGTACAGCAAATGAGAGAATAAAAATCCTCTTCTCTTCAGCCCTTCAAAAAATTTTGCCTTGAAAAGCAAATGAAATTGAACCACAAATGAAAAGAAATCGACATTTCCCTTCCTGAATGCGCTTGTCCACAACTGTCCACAACTGACCTTCTTGAACCCACACAAAAATTTCTGGCGAGAAATTTACAGATTGAAACTGTACAATTTTTCCTTGATCTATGATCTAAGGTGGCTCAAAACAAACAAGATATTACAACAAAATACATGCATACATCCGAAATCTGCATATGTACAAAAGGAGTATGTCTTACTGTGTCAAGAAGTCTATCCACTTCTCACCAAGCCACTTCCATGGCGACTTTTGCTGCTGCAACTTTTCCTCATGTGAAACTTCCCTTTCCACATCAATAATGGAATATGAGGTTCCACCTTCGCCAATATTTTTGTCCTCTTGCTGCATGTGCGTGGGACGACGAGTTGGATGCAAAGTCTAACAATGAGAGACAACATGTCCCTTCTTTTGGAAAAAAGTGCAAGTCATATGCACATTCTTTGAAGGTAGTCTTTGCTTCATCTACTTCTTGTGTGCCTTCTTCCTTATCTAGCATCTCGAAACATGATGGTTAAATCGACCACAATATGTACAAGAAATCCTCTTATGTTGCTTTGCATGCTTGCCATAAGCTGCATGTCTACCATCTTCTTGCTGCAACAAAGGCTTCAAACAATGGTAAGGAAGATTGTCATCATGAAATTGATGTAATTGAGAACTTGGGAGAAATGTTCTCTTCAAATTTTCATCACATTCTTGAATGCATGTGCTCAAAGCTTCGCCATTAAGCTGCTCATAGCCAAGACCAATATTCTTGGGACGCTCCACAACACAAATAGGCTCAACAATTCCTTGTGCATGCTTGCCCAAACCTTTGCCTTCTTGATAGCCCATCTTCAACATCAATTTGGACCCAATACCTCTTGTATTTTTTTCAAAAGAACCAACATACTTTTCAATGGAGGAACTTGAAGACAAATCAGAATGATTTACCTCATGATTTTGCATCTTGAAGATGAGGTATTTTCTTGGACAAAGCTTCTTGAGCTTGAAGAAGCTACAACTCCATATCATGCAGTCTTTGAAGAATGGCTTCTTTCTCTTCTTGCATAGCTAGCGATTGTGCACGAAGTTGAACACTTTCCCTTTGATCCTCAAGGAGAATCTGCACCATATCCTTCACCTTAAAGAACTCATTCTTCATGTCATCATTGAAGAATCTCTTGAAGGAAGAAACTTCACTTGCAGAAGAAGTTGACATTATGTAAATGGTCAAAACAACCAAAAGGAACTTCCAAAGAAAAGTCCTCAAAGCTTTCAAACAAACGACAAGCTTTTAACCAAATGTTAGAAAAGACCCCTTCTCATTCAAGCAGCCATTTTGCAACCAATAAAATAGTAAATCTCTTACACTGTTTTAAAACCTTTTGCACCATAAGGAATGCTCAACTTGGCTCTGATACCATCTGATCTGAAAATGGAAGGTACTTGAAAAGGGTGCAAGGTATCCATTTTCAATTATGTAAGTGAGTGCAAAAATACTCAAAGTTTAAATCTGAAAATGTGAGAACTTCATATTTCTAATACAGAGATAGACTGTAGGGGCATTTACCGGATATTTCACCTTTCAAAGAAAGGATGAATCCAGAGGCTACCTGGCCCTCTTACAGACTCTGCCTAAAGAAATAATAGAAGTAAACACTCAGATTTAATTAAAATGATCTTGCTTTAAACTTGACGTTATGCGGAAATTTAGCTTGCAAATGGTGTATGTCTTTTCACTGTTTATGTATCTTAAGTGTAATTGTTTTGGTTGAAACTTAACATGAATATCAGCAACATAATTCAGCCATAGAATAACAAAACACAACAGCAATATAATATAGGAGTTCACCCCAACTCTTGGGCTACATCTCCTTTGAGCTTCGTCAACATGACTAGACTCTTTGGGATTAAGGTAATCAAATTATTTTCCAAGCTCCAAACGTAACCACAATGAATACAAGAATGATTCAAAGGGCTGATAATACCATTTTAAATCCCTTTAATGGTTGTCCAATTCCTGCAAACAGCTTTAGGCTTCCATGGACACACATCCTTCTGTCGGTGCACTAAGCTTCTCTGAGCTTCTAAATGGCACAAACTCCCTCATATTTATGTTTCTATCCCTGATACCACTACTTCTGCATCCAATAATGATCATACATCAAATATAAACTGATAAATTGCTTACATTAAGCACAACATCCCCAAAAATGGCTCTCCTCCACGGTTTGCCCAAGGTTGTCCACGACTTCATATCAACTTCTCGAGAATTAGAAGTACTAAAAATTATCTGAAACCACTTCCATTGGTTCCAGAATGACTTAAATAGTCAAGATAGAGTTTTTTTTCATCAAAAACGGCCTCCGGCTGCTCCGGTTTCGCCTACACACTCTGTTTGGAAAATGGCCTCTAGAACTTAAATGAAGTTTTTCGGCTTTCTAAAGTTCTTAACAGGCTCTGAAAACCATCTAAATAGATTCAAAATGCATGAAATATCTAATAATGCCTATTCATTTACCTTAAACAGAGAAACACAGTCCACAACACAGCCTTCTCCTTCCAGGGCCTGATGGCTCCTTCATCTTCTTCGATGCTTAAACCTCTGATGATGACCTCTGTTAGACTTTAGACCTGCTCCATTGAGTCCAAAATGCTGATTATATATGAAATCAAAAAAAAATTCATTCCAAAAGGTTGAGTAATGAGAAATTTATGACCAAAACAACTTTTCCCCAATTTCCTCCACTAAATGTGGGGCAACTGCCAGTTAACTCCACTAAAAGTGGAAGTCCGCCTAAATTTGGGAGCGCCTCTAGAATCTCCGCCATATTAAACTCCAATTAACTGAAGCTTAATTAAATATTAAACTTGAGATTAGGCTCCTTAAGCGCTCTTAACATTAAGCTCCCACACTGGTCATATGATGAGGTTCCATGGGAGGAGGGTTGGCCCCTTCGTGCTCCGCCGAACCCACTTCACTAAAAGTGCAATAACTTCTTCATACGGTGTCCATTTTTCGAACCGTTTGCGGCGCCGGAATCAGGAAGACAAGACCTATGAAACCATCTTGGTTTAAACCAATTTTGAACATTTTCAATTTTGAGCTTTTTCCCAAGCTCAGATTTGAGCCCCTGATCAAATATTAATTCATCAACATACAAAACAAGAATAAGCAACTTATCATCTACCACAATGTGATATAGGTATGCATATTCTTCACTTTTGGTGAAGCCCAATACATTGAGATAAGTGTCGATCTCATTGTACCATGCTTGGGGCACCTGTTTGAGACCACTCAATGCTATCTTGAGTCTGCACACATGCCACTCTCAATCATATGTATCAATTCCTTATGGATGCTCTATGTAAATTTCCTCATCAAAAACACCATTGAAAAAATGGTCTTCACATCCATCTGGTGGATTTTCCACCCCATCTTAGCAGCCAATGCTAGAATGGATCTGATTGAGGAATATCTTCCAACTGGTGCAAAATTTTCATCATACTCCACTCCATCAACCTGAGAGAATCCTTTGGCCATAAATATAGCCTTATACTTCTCGATGCTCTGATCAGTCGCATGCTTCACTTTGTAGATCCATCTAGAACCAACCATTGATTTCCCTTCTAGTCTTAGCACCACTTCCCATACACTATTCTTCATGATGGATTCGTATTTTTCCACCATGAAATCAACCCAAACTGGTTAAGAAATCTCTTCCTCAAATGAAGAAGGCTTTATCTCAATGAGTTATGTCCTGAGATCCATGTAACCAATGTACCTCTCAGGTGACCTCCTCTGCATGTGTACTGATCTTGGGGCTCCCACATTCTCCCTAAAATCCTACAATAATCTATCAGCTTCTTTGATTATCATTCTCCCCTCTCTAGAATATTATGGTTGAGTGGGTGCCTCTACTCTACCTCATGTCTGCTTTGTTACATGTGGCTGCTCCACAACCTCTTGGGGCTCCTCCTTTGGAGCTAGAATCTCTTGCTTCAGTGGGATACTCATCTCTCATTCCAAAGGGAATATCATAGTCTTTTCCTTATCAAAATTGACATCTCTCCTACCATTATCATCCTTAGTTAAGGTAGATACACTTGGTAATTATGTGAATTTTCGGTGTATCCTGCAAAAACTCTCAACTTTGTTGTAGGCTCAAGTTTCCTCCTCGAATCCTTGGAGTCATGACAATAAAATGAGGCTCCAAAAATTCTAAAATGAGAGACACAGGTTTTCTCCCAAACAAATATTCCTTTGGTTTGATCATACCAAGTATCATATGAGGACTCTAGTTCTACAAGTAGACTCAGGTGTTGCATGCTTCTTCCCATAGATGCAATGGCATCCCTTGGTCATGCAACATGACCCTTACTGCGCCCACTATACTTATGTTCTCATTAGGGGAATTTTGAGGTCTAAAATGGGCCTCATAAGAAAAATGTACAACAAAAATAAACTTTATAACAACCAATAGGATTCAAGATGATGATTTCATCCATAATGGATGATTCACCATTTTTGGAGTAAAAAAGTAAAAATATTTAAAAATAATAAAATAATAAAACTACTTTTTCAACTCGTATTTTAAAATTATCTCCCAAAATTTTTACTCAAATTTCGAGCGGGAGTACTCGTTGGATGCGGAATTTAATTCCTCATCCAAGGAGTACCCATGTTGCATACTTTCGATGAACTCTTCTACACGAAAAATGAGAAATACATAAAAAACGTGATTGTAATCATGTTTTTTTATGTATTTCTCATTTTTCGTGTAGTAGGACCCATCGAAAGTATGCAACATGGGTACTCCTTGGATGGGGAATTAAATTTTGCATCCAACGAGTACTCCCGCTCGAAATTTGAGTAAAAACTTTGGGAGATAAGTTGAAAATATGAATTGAAAAAGTAGTTTTTTCATTTTCCCCTCTAAAATTTGATGATGTCTTCAAATCTTATTAGATTTTTTCCACTATTATTTTATAATTTCCTTAGGAGGCCCATTTTAGACCTCAAAATTCCCCTAATGTCCTTTCAACTACCCCATTTTGTTGGGTTATGGGGTGTTGTCAGTTCTCTTCGAATACCTTCTTTCGCACGGAAATATTTGAAGTAATTCGAAAAAAAATCACCTCTATTGTCACTCCTGAGAGCCTTCACCTTTTTCTCAATCTCCTTCTCAAATAATGCCTTGAGTTCAGAAAATTTTGAGAAAAAATCATCATTTTTCCACATGAAGAAGATCCAACATTTTCTAGAGAAATCATCAATAAAAATAAGATAGTATCAAAACCAGAATCCAGGAACACTCTGCAAACATAAAACATAATCGGTCTAAAGCCTCTACCCTAGCTGATCATTCAAACCATACCAAACATCACATCTGCATCGAAAACTCCTGCATCTTATACAAAATTAACCATAATTTTCATATAAAAGTCAAATAAGCCCTAGAAATCAATAAACATCCTAATAACCTCAATAGGGATGAAGGGTGGAACATCAGTGAGAATTGGATTCCCACGTTAAATTCGATAATAACCCCCTCTCAACACTAAAATAATTTTTATACCCTCAATTTATAATTAGCAAATTTCTTTATTTAATTTCCCACATATAATTTTCCTTTCTCATTTATTAACATAACCTTATTTCTCTTTATTAGCTTCATACCCTATTTTTCCTTTCCATTAAAGAGCCTCAAACCAATAAATTAATGTCATAACTTTATCATTTAATTAAAATAATCTAATTTATAATATTTAGACATATATATTTCTTTTCTAACAATAATCATGTATTATGAATTATATAAATTAAAATTAACTCAAAATTATAAATCCATTCCTTTTTTTATATAATTCAAAATTAAATCTCATAATCATAAATCAATTCCTTTTTTAATTTTATAGTAGATAACAATTATAAATAATTCAAAATGAGAATTACAAATTAATATTCTAATGTTTAGTAACAATTTTGAATAAATTGAATTTAAATGAACCCTCTAATATAAATCCATTCTTTATTTATTAATATATAATCAATAGAAATTATTAATATAAAATTGAAATCAACACTTTAATATTAACTATTAATGTGAAAATCTTATAAATTATACCCATATAAAAATTTATAAAAATTGAAAGTATGTTTATATAATAAAAATAATTAAAATCATATATTAATAAAAATAACTCATCATATTAAACGTGTCGGCTCATTCTTTCCCCTCCTAAACCTTTTCCCATTTATACATCACTCATGAGATCAGTATTTCACACGTTTCTATCTTGATAATGAACCTCAGTAGATGTTTCGAAACGTCAATATAAGAATACATTTAATGTGATGGATCCAAGAACAACACCAAAACAAATAACATAGTCCTTATGTTTTTTTTGTGGAGGTTGTAGAAAAGGGTCCATAAACATCAGAGTGGACTTGCTCTAAGACTGCATTTGCTCTGTAATATCGGTCATGGAAAGTGTCTTTGACATATTCCCCCAATGTGTAACCCTTGCAGATGTCCTGCTAGTTAAGGGAGCCTTTAGGGATACCGGTGGTGATTTTCTCCATGAGTTTTAAGGCACCATCGTGTAGATGACCCAATCTCACATGTCAGAGTTCTCCAACATCTTGAATATGTACCTTTTCAGCCTTTCTACTCAATGTAGTACATTCTCCCACGTCAATTTTATATAGGTTCTTCACTCAAACCCCAATTTTCTTCACTTGCATAGAAGTTATGTGTCTTAGAAATGTTTTCCCTTTACTAAAAATAACGTCATAGACACAATCCTCCAATACTTCTATAGAGATCAGGTTCTTCTTCATCCCAGGTACAAACATAACATCTTTGACGCGAAAATGAGAGGTTTTCTCGCTATCAAAGGTGACAGTACCAATTCATGTAGTATTGTACCTCCCATCATCCCCAATTTTGATATGCATCTATAGATCCTTCTCCTCCAGGCTACTAAAAAACTCCTTGGACCATATCATATGGATGGAGGCACCGAAATCAAGTTACCATACACTCTCCATAATAGCGTTGTTCATGCATGCTATCAGGGTGAAGTCTAATTCGAATTTTGAAGCCAGTGCTTCACCTCCTACTCCTCCTAAAGGCTTCTTGGTAGACTTCTTGAGAGGACATTTTGTTTCATAGTGCTTGAATTTGTGGCAATGGAAATATTTTATCTTTTTCAAATCTTTCTTCTTACCATTATTTTGGCTGGATTCAGGTTTGCTTGTGTTCTTCTTTCCTTTTCCCTTCTTCCCCTTTCCAACCAAGGCAAAATTCTCTTCATCCTTAGCTTTGGATGATGTTTCATCTCTGGTATTTCTCCTGAACTCTTCTTGAACCAAATTGGGCCACAACCTTTCCCAATTCGGTAATTTTTCCCTTCCATTCACAGAGTCCTAGTAGTTGTGCCAGGATTTTGGAATGCCTAGAAGAGTTAGGCTCACCAGGTCATCCTCTGCAACATTCACCCCAAACCCTCCAAGCTCATCCTAAACTTGTGTAAATATGGAGAGATACAGTGGAATAGTATCATTCTCATGCATCTTAATGTTTCAAATTTTGTCTTTTAGGGCCAATTTTCTATGGTCACTTATATTTTCAACTAGCTAAATCAATGCCTTCTACATAGAAAATGGTGTCTCTTTTCCATGGATATTTGATACCACATGGTCTCTCACACCTTCCAAAAGAATTCTCCTGGCCTTTGTAACATCCTTCTTCCATTGGACTAATTTTTGTGCACCCATACATGGAGGTTTTGAAATATCAGTTTTAATATATTCTAACACACCATTATCATCAAGCATTGCTTCCATGCAATCCTTCTAGGCTATAAAATTTGAGCTACCCTCCAGGCCATACTCCAATCTTAGTTTCTTGGAAGACATTATCTCGATCCTGAAGAAAAATTATTGCACTGAAGCTACAAAATCAAAATTATTGAGAGACAAGTTCTAAATACGAGTTCTAATGTGATTTTTGAGCCTCTAATACCATGTGTAAATTTTATATAAATTGCAACTTCGTAAGATTTCAAACTGAAAAACAAGAGACACAATTCTACTAATCTACAGAATGGAAATCACAATTTAGAACAACATGCATAAACATGCAATAAGAAAAACCACAACTACACAATGATTTCTAGGGGAACCCAATTGGGAAAAACCCCTCAAGCCTCTTTGCATTAATCAATTCAATAGAGAAACTATTACAATTTCTAGCTCCAACTTAAAGCTCAACCTACAAAAAAATAATTGTTCTCTTTTATCAATGAGAAATTGTGGCCAACACTTAGCCAAATATTAGCACACCTAGCCTCTTATTTCCTTGCGCATTTATTGAGTAAATTAGCCCATAAAAGATAGTAACTTCCTCCTAATTTATTGGGAAATTCCCAAGGATTGATCTCTTGAACTCATGCAACACTTGTACACTCAAACTGGTATAAAACTCATGTTACATTGCCTTGACATCTCCACTTCAGCTGAGGAATTTGAATTCCTTGCATGCATTAGCTATTTTGGGTTGATTGATCAGTTAACTGACAGATCTCTGAGTTATACTATTGTCCCACTGCATAATTTACCTTCAAATAACTCTATCAATAGTTAGAGTTCAGTTAACTGAATACAACTGAAAATAATTGAACTGGATTACTAAAATTTAGCAATCACACGTGCATAACTAAAATCCAAGCCCTCTAACTCGAATTTATTGAGTTAACTAAGTGACAAGAGCCATGTCACACTAGTTAACTACCTCTAAGTTTTCTTGTTGACATATAAATTTGATTTACACAATTTGACTAAGGCTAAAGTCAAATTGAGCCTTTCTTGCTACATTTTTTCACGGATTCTCCTTCAACATCATCACCGGTGACACTAGCCCATTTGGAATCCATTATTGCAGCATACTTTATAGAATGAACCCTAAAATCTCAATAGTACCTCTAACTCATCACATTTGAACCTGAATGCACCAAACCTCCATAGGGTTACTCCCTCCAAATCTAGACTACCTCTGATCCTACACAATCTCCATTGGCTCAGTCCTATAATCACTCACCCTCCTAGATCAAATACCACCCATGAAAATCCCTCCAATATTTTATATGCAACATCATTATCCAATGAAGACATTATCCCGCCAATTTGTAGTCCATCACATGAAGCAATCTCTATTATCATGATCTCATATATTCCAAATAAATCCTTGAGTTTTCCAAACCATCCATGACAATTCATAAGAAGTCAATGATCAGCCACTTGTACTACAACAAACTGTTGTTCACTAGGCTCACCACCAATCCACCAGAACTCCCATAAAATCTCACTTCCAATCCAGCCAAGACCATATCTTCATGTATTCATTTGAACCATCTTCTCCATGATCTAGATTCAACTCCCTCTAAGTTGCTTCATTGTGCACAGTTTGATTCATTGGCCCTTCAAAGTAGCTCAGACATGCTCTGATCCCATGTTTCTTTTCCACAATCCTAGTGTCTAGAATAGAATCTTAAATCACTAACACTGCGAAACCAAGTATCACAACAAGTATACTTTACACAGCAAAATATAAACAGTGGTAAATCTACTAGTACACAAAATATACACAAACTTTCACACAAGTTTGTACAATAACCCAACTTCGTTATATTAATCAAACTAAATAATACAACAGTCTAGGGATCTCTTACTAGGGATAATGGCCCTCATACATCCACTGATACAAGTACAAAACTGAGGCTTGGTGTCAATCCATCGACAACCAATCTACCCTCAACAAGATACTTTGACCATCTGGATGTTATAGTTTTCAACAACAACTCCTCTCAGTCATACCTTGTACCTTCTAGGTCCTTCAACTCCCGATCTACAGCACTACCTCTATCAATGATCCAAGCTCATTTGGACATTTAACCTCGGTACCCAATTTGTTCTCTTGTTGATCATTTGTCCATCAACACATCGAGACTCGTGTTGAGTTATTTACAACTTCGTTTGTGAACAACTCACAACTTCCCACTACTACTCCTCAGCTACTGAGGGACTTCATCCCATTATAGTATTCTTGTGTTACTCCAATGAATACTATCATTCGGCACGGAGGGAATCCACCTATCATTGAAATATGCCTATCTCTCATAATGAACATGGGATAGGAGGACTTCCCATATTCTACTATATATTTTCTTCTCCACAAGACAGGTTTAGGGCTGCAAAAATACTCCTATGTTTGATCAAACCTTGATCTCAACAACTGCCACTCTAGAAGATAATTTTTTCCATCAAATTGTTGCACATCAGGCTCCAACTTTTGCACTATCATGTTTTCCTCCAACATACCATAAATTCCCAATAGAATATCCACACTTTTTCCACTCTCACTCTTCCCTCCAACAGACCATGAGTGACCAATCCTCATTGTATCATCTGCACTCTGGTTATGGCATTTGAAAACCACGTCATCCCCACCTCTTCGCTATTATAGTCATAAAAAAAAATTCCTCTCCTAGGACATCATCCACCTACATCAAATCAACTCAAAAAAACCAACAAACCCACATGCCTTATGTCATCAAGGGATTGTGAAAATTTTTGTAGGTCTAAACTCTGGTTAGGGCTTGTTAGCATGTTGCTACATCCCTCTTTTCATGCCTTCGATACCTCCCTTTTACTGCAACCTCCCTCCAAAAGGTTCCCACAAAAACTCGTTGCCTTCTTGCCTTCTTTTAGGCTTCAAAACCCAACCATCTGGCCACTTGTTCACCAAAAAGAGATCAGTGGTTCTAGCTTAAGCTTCTCAACCTCTTGAGGGAGAAAAATAGGGCATCTTGCCTAGCTATAAGTGGTACTCATCAATGCTGCATATTGTAGGACAGAGTATACTACCAAAAACAACCCCAAAACACCATCCAATCTGCTGTTAATAACAACAACAGCTTCATGTAGCTTCTTAGCCCTGAAAGAGAAAAACAAAGATACCAAAGCAAGCTCTCCTCTTTCACATCTAGCCTCTGCTCCAATTTGATTGCCTCAAAGGTGATTTTTCTATGAATTAATGCTCCTTGGATGATAATTTATGCCTCACACATGATTCTAATATATACAACTCATGTGGATTCCTAACTAGGCTTGTCCAGATGTCATAAGACCTATTATGACTCTAGTTGACCTCAAACATGAGCCACAAACCCACACTCTAACTTCAAAAATTATATCTTCACTTCTACAACTTAGATTTGAGTGATTTTCACTGTGTCTGGTTACTCTTGGAGTCCTCTATCAACTCAAGTCGTCACTTTTAGAAATATCCTCATAGATTCACACCCATGGGCTTGGTTTCAAAGCCCACAGGCTTGGGTTCTAAGCGCACAAGTCAATTTTTTGTGATCATTCCTCCAAAAACCTCTAGCCTAGGGTTTGGAGTACCTCCCAAGCTAAAAATCTAAACACCTACCTTAATTTTTAACTCCATATGAAATATTCAGTTCTCTTTCCTCTAGGGAGGGGCCAAACTGGAGAAGAAGTGGGCCCTTTTCACATGGGACAAGTTGTCGAAACCCAAGCTATAGGGTGACTCATTTTTATAGACCTGTCATTCAAGTGACAATACTTGGAGCTAAAATTTGGTGGTAGTGGCTTCAAGGGGTCTCGGAACTATGGAAACAAATATGGAATTGGAAATATGCAAAAAACATATATCTTAATAGCTTATTCACTCTTGTGCCCAAACAAGATCATCCATCTGGAACTTGTCTAAAATTCATTTGATCCAACAACACTACTTATAGGAAGTTAGGAATGGTTTTTTAACCCTATTTTGGGAGGAATTTTGGTAAAAGTTCCCCAAAATCTGAGAAAAAATAGACCTCGACCATCTTCAACTAGATATGGCTAATCTCAACCACTAAAAAGTAAAGGATTATTAGGTAGCTCCCACCTATAATCAAGCTTGGAAATAGTGGCCACCACCAGCACTTTGGACCCCTAAGCTTCGAGAATATCTATGATCAAAATAATGGAAACAACTCCAACATCATGAATTTCACCATCTCACACTAGGAAGACAAACTAAGATGGAATTATCATCGCACGAGGTACCTTCTCCATCCATAAATCTTACAATTTTGAGTTTGGACATAAAATGGAACCCAAAGTTGACACTTGGAACAACATTTGGAAGAGGAAACTATGGCCTAAAGTATCGATTTTCTACAGCTATTGATCCAAGAGAAGACATTAATATGGGATCGTCTCTAAAAGCACTAATATGCAGGTCCTTCTTGTTTCACTCTCTACCTAAGGAATATGGAAAACCAGGAGCATCTATTTAATACATGCCCCTACTCGCAATTAATTATGGCAACTCCTCACGTCCACAATGCATAAATCGGACAGAAACCCCTCCAGATTCTCCAACACCTTCAAGCGTTGGCGAGCCCTTACCTTTCATAATCCAACACTCAACAGTATTTGGATCCTCCTCCCTAGCATTCATCCCTGTTATATTTGGAAGGAAATAAATAGGTGCACATTTTAATATCACCCCATGCCTTTTGAAGCTCTCTGGACCATAATCGAAAAGAACATGTGTGAATCCATAATTTCTCAATCCTAGAATGTGCAAGATTGACAAGCTTCGGGAGAAGAATCTCCCATCCTTCAAGCCTGACATCTAATAGATTGTTCTTCCTCAGCTTTACCTTTTCACCCACCAGCGCTCGCCTCCCCTTTACCATGGTTCCCCCTCCTCCTAGATTCATCAAGTTGAACTTCAATAATGCATCCAAAGGAAACCCTGGTGATGGGCATCTAAATTAGACATAAATTAAGGCCAATATAACCCTTCTTGGGAACATAAAGGCTATATTAAATCTCTACTTATACACTCAATAATGTTTTTTAAGCTTTAATATGTTCTTAGGAAGGTTTAGAGATAATTGCATATTTATGCCTAATATTATTTATTTTTGAAGAATATTATGAGAATATTGGGAAGATTATGAAGATTTGGAGGAGGTAATATAGGGACTTGCTCCCTAATACAAAAGGATCAATATTGGAGAATAAATTAACAAAATATCATGAAATTATTGAGATATTTTGGAACTCCAATGATTGAGAAAATCTAGGAATGTGTTCCATGTCATTTAATGCAAACTCCTAGGGTTGGGAACATGATCCACTATTTGATCGATTTTGGAAAGGAAAGCTTTCTCCTTTCAAGGAGAATGCTTCCCCATAAATTTGTATAAGTACCAATTCGAATTGGCCTCTAGGGGCATGTATTTTTTAGTCTTCTTGTGGAGAAAACTTATTGTTTAGCAGTTCCATTTTCATTTCTTGCAGGGATGTACTTGGATTGATTCAAATAATGAATATTGGTGACATTTTTAGCTTCTAAGGGTTGGTTTCTTCCATAGGACTCTGAGTCTCCTTGGGCTTGGCCATCCCAGGAGCCTCAAAGCTCTCTTTCACAATTTTTTTATGTTCTTTTCACTCCTTATTCACATGCATCTCTTATTCTTGTTTTGCTTATTTTAGTATTTAGAATTGATGTTTTTCTTGTTTTAGGATTGATTTAAATGATTGAAGTAAGTTATTTTGTAGGTTATTTAAATCTTTACAATTATTATTCATCCTTAGAATAACTTTGGAACATCATATTCATCATTGAGCTACTTGGATTTGTTTACTAGTTCACGAATATAGGATTACTAGAAATGCCTTGTGTTAGCACAGTTCTATGCTTAGTCATGAGCATGTTTTAAATTTTTTAATTTTTAGGATAAAAATTTTTAAAAAAAATTAATTAATTAAAAATTTAAATTTAAATTAAAAAAAAAAAAAAAAAAAAAAAAAACGTTGTTGAAAGTTCTTGTAGCGTCTGTTTTAGATTTTTCGGACAGTGTGTTTTAATTCAGTTTTATGTTTGTTTTTCCTTTGCCCGATGCTACCGGAAATTTCGGTAACCTCCCCTGTTTTTTTTTTAAATATAAAAAACACATCCGCTTTTGAGTTAGTCACGTGTTCCCGTTATCAACTAAGGTTTAAATATTTTAATCGTGAGCCATGTCACATGATAGGAAATGTTATATGTTTGAGTGATGTCGAGTTAAGTCGTGGTCATAAGTGGAAGATTTAGGTGTCAATCTAGAGTTACGAAGAACCAACCATTGTTTTTCATGTCTATCAGCCTAAGTCATTATGTCCACATGTCAAGGTACGTATTTAATGTCAAGATTAATCATGGATCTATGATTTAATGTGGTGACCGTTTGGTTAAATCATGCATGAGCACTGCCGTAATTTTAGGCCTGCTATAAAATACGATGGAGGTGACTGCCAACGCCAACACCGTTCAGCTCCAGCCACATGTTGCAAAGAATATAAAACTAAGCAGGAAACTAAAAGATATCACGAGGTGTGTTATATGGTCCAAGATATTTCCCATTGTGAAAGATATTATGCATGGAAAATAGAACCAACATATCACTTAAAGTCACCGAAATAAAAGAAAAGGGATTAGTTTTCAATTTTGATTGTTGTTGAATGAGAAGATTCAGTGAGCAGCTTGAAGAAGCAAACTAAGTTTTCAGACAGTTTACATTGAGGATTCAGCAAAACCTATAAATTAATATTTTCTAATCTTGACACCTTTCTGATCTAGCAGACAACTTTCATTTATTGCTCAGATGACTAAAAAAGGGGGAAAACTTAAGTGTATTGAACCTCAAGGAGTTGATTAAATAGATGTCAATCTGAATGTGAGGAGGTTTTTTGTACAGGCTGGGTGGTATCCATTTTTCTCAAGGTTAGGAATCTCTCATCTAGGAGTAGCCAAGGAATTTTATCTCTCATTCGATGGAAAAGAAGAAAATGTTTATGGCCTCAGATTACAGGTATCAGCAAAATCCATTGCTGAATATTTTCACCTCCCACGAGAAGGAGAGAAATGGTTCAAAAGTCAAGTTATTATTGGAGGAGACATGAACAGCTTCATCAAGGATGAATAAAGATACCCTAAATGGGCTAAAGGGATTCCTAATAGTTATCTCAAGGATGAATGGGGTAAAATTTTCAATCTCATTAAGATCTAACTTACTTGTGATAGGAGGTATACTATTGCATTTCTGTATCACATGAGATTTTTGTTTCACATTGCAAGTATGAAGCCTCTCAACCTACCTTTCTTCCTGCTGAAAAGTTTGACTAAGATGTCAACTAGAATAAAAACCCATGCAGCAGCTTCATATTATAGCATATATCATCAAGCTCTTATTAAGGTGCTAGTTGTTGAAGAACTCAGAAGAAGAAACCAAAATTGGGAGCATTTCCTATTTTACAGGGTAGGCCAACTTACACCTACACAAAACATTCCTACTCAGCAATATTTAGCCTCATAGAAACATTCCCAATCTACTAAGCAGAAGGGTAAAAGTCAAAAACCAACTACTTCATCAGTTGGTAAAAGGACTAAAAAAAAGCAAAGAAGGTGAATATCTACAAAAAGGCTAAGGAAAAAAAGAAAAAATAAAATATTCCCCCAACCAAAGTTGAAGAGAAGTTGGAAAAATGATAAGGTTCATCTATTAGCAAGCCTAAATCAATGAAGATTGTGCCTCCTATTTCTCCTTTTCCCAAGGTATATGCCAGAGCACGGAGAGGAAAGACTGCAGTTGCAAAAAAATCAAAAGAACAAGTGCTGCCAAAAGTTTCAGAAGCAAACATTCAGTAGAAGGTTCAGAAGGATTATCATCCCACCAAATCAAATGAGGAGCTCCTGAAGGATGCACGGTATGATATTAGCAGCAATAAAAGACAAAAAGATGCAAGACAAGTTGTTTGCAGCAGGAAAAGACATACAAGAGCTAGCAACAAATTCAGGATGAAATCCAAAGCCCTTCATAACCCAAGCCTGATGACAAAAGTTATAGCTGTGGAGAGGCAATCTGAAGGTTTACAGACTGTAACTCCTTCAATTGTAGATTCTAGTGGGTTCAAGAAGAAATAAAAGGGTAAAGCCCCCTCAGACCAGCAAATAGGAACCTCTAAGAGAAGAAAAGTCAAGAGGAGCTCAAAGGAGAAAAAGGCCATTGCAAAAGAGATGGCCACCAGGACTAAAAGGTCACAATCAATAGTTGACATAAAAACAGATTTAAAAAATCTTGAAAATTTTGTAGCTCATATGGAGGAGAGGTAAAAGGATTTCCCAATGAAATATATTTTTTCCTACTAGTTATATTTTGGAACAACTCAATTTTCATGATGTTTTAGTCTGCACAAGAATTTTTCAAATATCTTATTGTGCATTTTTTAAAAGAAAACAGAGCGTTACCGGAATTTCTGATAGAATTACAGTTTTTGCGTAGTTACAGGTTTTACTGGAAGTTCAGGTAATGTCTATTTTAAATTATTTTTTACATTTTTCAGTACAATTTCCAAGCTATTCCAAGAATGATAAGGAATCCTAATGATATGGACATGTCAAGTGATGGTTGATAAGTGGTTTGAGGTTGTTAAATGACACATTTATTGAAGCTACATGTGTTTTAAAGAACCAAGATCATGGAGAGACAGATCAACAGAAAAGAAGGCAGGTTTCCAGCACAGTTCGAATTGTCTTCTTTCTTCCTATCTACATATGTCATGTTAGTTGTATTTTGATAGGATATGTCTTTAATATGATATAGCTCCTATGTAATGAGAGGAAGAGTGGATCCTTATTTTTATGAGAGATGGATTTGGTGCCTCTCTCTATAAATATCATTTCTAAATACCATTTCAGGTGGGATTTTGGGTCGACCTGAAGACTTTTTCATACTAAAGAAAACTCCTTTTGTACTTCATGCTGGAGGACTTTGTGTTTCAAGGACTATATAATGTATATTGTGTTTCTCTTTTTATTTCATTCATCTAATTTACAAGTTGCATTAGCTAGCAAGTATGAATAAGAGCATTGTTAGACGATCTAATAGTTAATTATCTAATGTTCAGTCTTCTGCAAATCATCTATATGTTGTGTAAAGCATGCTAGTGAAGGTTTCATGAAGGATTTATGAGATTCTTTATGCATGTTTTCTGCTTTCTCAATGTTTTTTCCTTTACATAAAACACAATTTATGTAAAAGGACACTCTTATAGTTGTGTGATTGATTTAGGATATGTATATTTCTTATATTGAGTATAAGTTATCTATCACCTTTCATATGTCACAATCTGCTCCCCTATACTTCAAACTTGTTCATATAATTTATACTTTCCATGGCTTTTCAAATGATGAAGGTCTAAAAGAGTTGAAATAATTTCAAAATATTTAACAATCCATCCCACCATTCAAAATATTTTTCTTTAAAATGAACTATGATGTGTAAGGTTTACTCCTTTGCAGTCAAGGAGTGGCTCATTGCGCTAACACCTTGTAGCAAATAGTAGTAATTTTCTGACATTTTTTAGAACGGTTTAATGAGATTCATTTGAGATTATTCCACTTGGATTAGGTCATGAAAAAATTCAATTTAATAACAAAATTTACCCCATTTCATTTTCACTTTATTATTTTAGGCATTTGATAAGTTAACTAGCTCACTAGTTCTTGGATTTCCAGTTTTTAGAGTAGTAATTTTCTGTTATTTTTTAGCACATGTGAACAGGGGTATTTTGGAGTGATTCCACTTGGAATTGAGACCTAAGAAATCCTAATTAATAACAAAAAATTTCTCATGCCATTTTCATTTTATTTTATTATTCATTCGGTCAGTTACATCCAAAACAGGACTTCTAGTAGAAAAAACAGAACTTCTTGTAGCACTTTTGCAGCTTGTGTAAACTCAACCAGATTTGCTCTCAAAGCTTGCTTTTTGTCTCTTAGGCTTGAATCATGACCCCTAGGATCTAAATATGTGATTGAGGAATAACAAACACCACTTAAGACGTGCATTTTTTCAAAGTATATTAGGACCATTTATTTGAATTCATGCTCTTACAATTTCAATTACAGATTGTTGATCTTGCCTAAGATTAATTTATTTTCAAAGCAACACTTCCATTTCTGCAATTAGTTTAGGATTTGATTTCATGATACTCACTCCATTACATCAGATCAAGAAAATAAGGACACATTGTATGTTTCACATATAGTGTCGATAACTCTTAAGTTTGTATGAACCCTGGGTTGATAATTAAAGTTGGTATCCTTCGGAGTTGCAACATTCTTGTTGCAATAGTGGGGCTCATCACCTTTTGGAACCATTGTCGGGGAGGTGTCAAAGTATGCATTTTTTTCTTCCCTAGTTGATTCATTTCTTTTCTTTCTGCAAAAACAAAAAAAAATTGCATTAGTTATATTTCATTTCAAAAATAGAAAATTACATTGCATTAACATTCTTATTCAAAAAAAAAAAAAATTATACTTCTCCCACACCAACTCCCCTCCCCCTACCCCCATTTGATCACATGGTGCAGTAAGAGCCACATCACCCTCCACTTTTGAAGGTAGAAGAAGAAGAGGTGGAAGATAAGGCAGAAGAAATGGATGGAGATGATGACAATGGAGAAGATCCTTTTGGATTTCCCATTCAAGATATTGATGTCAGTGTGCATATGAATAACATCCCTCCATCATTCCTTCCAACTTCCATGGTATGAGGTCAGAGGATCCAGAAACCTTTCTCTTTGAATTTGAATTTTTTTGTAGATCTTATGGTTACTTACTAAACACTCAAAAGTTGATATTGTTTCTGGAAACATTGAAGGATAGAGCTCTTAAATGGTTCATGAGTTTAGGTACTAATTCAATAAGATCATGGAATGATATGCAAAAGATATTTCTAGAAAAATATAAAGATTGTGATCTTAAAGAATAAATATTTAGAATGAATCAAAAACTAGATGAGATCCTTGAGGATCTAATAGAGAGATATGTGTATAATATTAAGAGGGAAAAATTACATCTTTTAGGATTTAACACACTAAAAACATTCTTACTTGGAACAATTAGGGATGATTGGATTGATCTCCTTGATCTCATGAGTAAAGGAGATGTATGTCATTTATCATTTGAAGAAATTTGTGAAACATGCAAGCGCATATCAAGAGGAGGGCAAGAGTAAGTAAATCAGCATCAAGATTGATAAGTCAAGCTAAACTTGGAAATTTGTTTGATGAATTTAAAACATAAATTCTTAGCAATCTCAATTAACAAGTAGAAATGTTAAGAATGAAAAAATAAATAAATAAATTTACTATTTGTATTGTCAATGCATAATCATATTTCCCATCATTACCAACGTTGAATGAATTTTACCAAGAGGACAATGGAGCAATTCAATCATCAAAGAAGCTATGTTATGTAGCTCCAAGAATACCATGGGAGCCTAGTCAAATTGATATGATGCAAGGACCTACATCACAATTTCAAATTTATTCGCATGCATCTAAAAATAATTAGAACACACTCTTTCCTTGGAAACCTTGGCCATATCAACCCCAAAACCAATATTGGAAGCAAGGTTGGAAAGAACCTTATGGGAGAAATCCACAATATCCTCAATATTTTCCTCAATATCCTCCATGCTATCCCTACCATCCACCTCCACTACAACCACATCCATATCATAGATCCACTCCCACTCAACAACCTGTGCCACCATTTCCAAGCCCATACAAAGAAGTATCTCACCCCACTTACAATGTTGAGGCACAACACTTACAAACATCTCCTCTTGATCTAATGGTATTAATCTTAGATTAGGAAAGGTATTGCAAAAAATATATTATCTTCATGTCATTGAAATACAACATTAATAAAAAGAAGATTCAAATGAGAATACCAAACAATCATGGGTTGCACTTAATGAAGAGCAGACATCGAAATCAAAGTTTGAGGAAGTTACATTATGTTCACCATTATATCCTCTATGTGTTCAAGAGAATAATCAACAAAAATATATATATATGAATTTCATGGAAGAAGAAGGCCAGTGGCATCACAACTATATTGAAATATGGTTCCAGAAAATAATTAAGTTGCAGCAACACACTCTTCTTCAACAGTACTTGATATCATCTCAGTCAAATCAATTGGTCTCTCATAATCAGTTACATGTCAAAGCATATCTTTCAAGCCTACATATGATTTTATCTATCATCTTGATGTGCACATGGCTCCATTGAAATTATTCCTATACATGAAAGAGATTTTGTTTCTTCGAGTAGAGTAGGATAGGAAAAAATAAAATAAAAAATGGAAAAGGAGAAAAAAGAAAAGAATAAAATCTCAGGTGAAAACCTTTTTTGAGGCTCCTAATATTGGATCATTGATTGAAAACCTCCATAAGGCATTCAATGGGTTGGAAAAAGAGAAAATAAGAGAAAAATAAAATAGCCTAAGTGAAAATATCATTTGAGGCGCCTATGTAGACCGACTAGTTGAAAACCTCATTGAGGTAGCTAGTAGGGCGAAGAAAAATGAAAAAAAAATGAAAAAAATGAAAAGAACTTTTTTTTCTCCATGTATCTCTCTCTAATGAATGCAGGTGCTCTCCAACCTTTGCAAACAACAAAAAAACAAGTTGGCACCAAAAGAAAAAGTTGGTCAAAAATCTAGTCAAATGAAGTCAAACTTGGACTTTCTACTCCTTTTCTCATATGCTTCAAAAGGACCAAGGTCATGAAAATCCATAACCCTCATCCATTTCCAACATCCACCCATAATTTCCAAGATTTTCTCATTCATTTTCCTCATTATCCTAAAATGCTACAGGATATCATGTTTTTTCTACACGAAGTCTTGTTTTTTAGCAGAAATTTGTTTTTATTATTTCTTGAAAACCTTGCATCCATTTTCCAAGTTGTTTCATGGGTAGATGCATATGGATGATGGTAACATGTTCAAGTAATTTCAGCAAATTCTGGTACATGCCTTGTGAGAAACCGACCTCCATCACCTAAATCCATTTTTCTCGAGATTAATGCATCCAATAGCCGATGGGCAAGTGCATAAGGATGATGGTAACATGCTCAAAAACATTCAGGTCAATACAGTCTAACGTTTGATATTTATGGATAAAACAAGTTTGTTACAAAAGGGATGTCCTAAAATGCTACAGGAAGTCATGTAAATGCTACATGAAGAGGATACTAATGGAGGAAAGGGTCAAAAGATAATTTCTTTTTTAGAGAAGGTTGAGAGAGGTCCCCCAACACTACTTCCATCACCTATCCACTCCATCTAGCCAAATTCATCCTCAAAATCCACTCTGCCTTACATGAAAAAAAATCAGAAAATATTTCATCAATTTTTCCACCACCTACACCACCTCTTGATGATTGTCACCTTGTCCTTATACGTCCTATGACTTTCCATCAATCCCATAGGTAGTAATGATGTCTCGAATAGGAATTAAATTACTGTTATAGGAAGAGGATTCCTCTTGTATCAGCTTGTATAGTCACATCAAAACTCAGCATCAATTATTTTTTCACCCATAGATCAGAAGATCCAGCCACCTTCAGCATCATGAAACCATTTTTGAAGTTAAAAAGAGCACACCCTACTTAGGAAGCACTCCATCCACTCCACCAAAAAAATATTGAATGCTAGGAAGAATACTGCACACACAAAAACTTTATCAGTCAAAGAATCATCATGTTATGAGGACTTGTAAGAAGAAAAATCATCAACTATAGCACTCACATCATGAGCATCTCAGCAGCATCATTTTAGCCAGGGATGTGAAGCAGCAGAAATAACAACAAAAAGCCCTAGAAGACCTCCATATTCAAGGCTATCAGTAATAGGAACTCGAGCATATTATCACATAAAAATTTATGATCATTAGTAGAAGCTTCAGAACCACCAAAGGCAGGTTCAACAATCATATCAGCAACCTCAATATCACCCGCAAAAACATATCAAGGGTAAGGCTCAGGTATGCAAATCTATAACCTATCCCTTTGAATCTATTCTAGCTCAATAAAACATTAAAAGTGTGAGAAGGAAATTATTTTTATAGACAAAATCAGTAGCAAAGCAACCTCGGCCTTATCTATCAGTTAGCTTCACTTTTCCACCAAGATACACATGCATGTGGGAGAGTAACAAGATAAAAAGTGAATAGGACTTGAGAAAGTGGGTGGTAATCATTTAATTGTGATGGAGGACAAGGAGTGCAAAGGGGTAACTGAGGGCCAAATCAGTTAACAAAAAAACACTTTGAGTTTATTTTGCATGCAATGAAAAAAAAATGGAAAAAAAGAGGAAAATAAAATAAAATAATAAAATAAAAATAGTTCTTGTTACAGGCGAAATAGAGTTGCTACAGGTATTTTCTACAGGAAACAGAGCTGCTACAAGAAAAACAGATTTGCTACATGAAAGACAAATTTTCTACACGAAGCTAACAGAGGGCTACAAGAGAAATATTTTGCTATTAGGGTGTTGTACAATGATTAATTAATAGCTACAAGGTACAAATAAACACAACAGAGCTGTAAAGGAATTGATACATACATGGTAAATTCTCTAAGGGTGAAAGGTACCCAAGTCACCAATTTGGTCATCATATCATTCCTTTATTTTGGTTCAGTTTATTAACAACCATTTCTACCTTTTTATGAATAAATAACTCTATGTGAAGTGCTTTTAATTCCATAATTTAATGAGAAAAGAGAATTTACATTGCTAGTTAAGGATGTTCATAAGAATTTGATGGATAAAATGATGTGTCATGGCCAAGAATTTGTATCAAAAGTAAGAGGTTTGGACTTCAATGAGAATTACATTACTAATGAGGTAATGGATGCCAAGAAATCCTTATTTTCATAAGGATAAATACCATAGGAATACCAAAAAGGCACACCAAATTCAAGGTGTTTCCCTCACAAATAGAAACCATTACAATTGAAAAATCCCCTGAGAGAAAGAAGCATCATAAGCCTACATTAGAATTTCCATGGAAAAATTAAATAAGGGAAGATATGTAAATAGAAGAGTAGCAAGAAGAACAACATGAGGAGCAACATATGGACCAAAAAATGTAGAATGACCAAGCCAACATACATGAAGAACCACGGGGTAAGGAGGATGAATAGGTTGCTCAAAGGAATAGCAACAGTTTTAGTAGTTGGGTATGATGGGCCTTTAAATTAGACATAAATTAAGGCCCATCTAACCTTTCTTAGGAACATAAATTTTATATTAAATCTCTCCTTATACACTTAATAAATTTTTTTAATCTTTAATATGTTCTTAGGAAGGTTTAGAGATAATTTCATATTTGTGCCTAATGTTATTTATTTTTGAAGAATATTGTGAGAATATTGGGCAGACTATGAAGATTTGGAGGAGAATATAATCTAGGTACTTTCCCCCTACTATAAAAGGATCGATATTGGAGAATAAATGAATAAAATATCATGAAATTATTGAGATATTTTGGAACTCCAATGATTGTGAAAATCTAGGAATGTGTTCCCTGTCATTTAATGCAAACTCCTAGCGTTGTGAACCAAATCCACTATTAGAGGGATTTTGGAGGAGAAAACTTCCTCCTTTCAATGAGAATACTTTCCCATCAATTTTTATAAGTACCAATTCGAATTTGCCTCTAGGGGCATGTATTTTTAGTCTTCTTGTTGAGAAAACTTTTTTTTTAGCAGCGCCATTTTCATTTCTTGCGGGGTGTACTTGGATTATTTCAAATAATGAATATCAGTGTCATTTTTAGCTTCTAAGGCTTTATTTATTCCATAGGACTCTGAGTCTCCTTGAGCTTGGCCATCCCAAGAGCCTCAGAGCCCTCTTTCACAATTTCTTTATGTTTTTTTCACTTCTTATTCACATGCATCTTGTATACTTGTTTTGTTTATTTTTGTATTTAGCATTGATGTTTTTCTTGTTGTAGGATTGAGTTAAACGATTGAAATAGTTATTTTGTAGGTTATTTATAGATTTACAAGAATTATTCATACTTATAAAAACTTTGGAAGGTCATCTTCATCATTGGGCTACTTGGATTTGGTTACAAGTTCACAAATATATGATTTCTAGAAATGCTTTGTAGCGAAATAGTAGTAATTTTATGCTATTTTATAGAATGGTTTAATGAGATTAATTTGAGTTTATTACACTTGTATTAGGTCATAAAATCATTCAATTTAATAACAAAATTTACATCATTTCATTTGCACTATATTAGGTTAGGAATCTGATAAGTTAACTAGCTCACTAGTTCTTGAATTTCTAGTTTTTATAGTAATTTTCTGTTATTTTTTATCATGTGTGAACAGGGGTATTTTGGAGTGATTCCACTTGGAATGGAGACTTAAGACATCCTACTTAATAAAAAATTGTCCCATCCCATTTGCATTTGATTTACTTAGTCATTCGGTGAGTTATCTCCAAAACAGAACTTCCTGTAGTACTATTGTAGCTTGTGTAAACTCAACCAGATTTGTTCCCAAAGCTTGGTTTTTGTCTCTTAGGCTTGAATCATGACCCATAGGATATAAATACATGATTAAGGAATAATAAACACCACTTAGTAGATGCAGTTTTACAAAGTATATTAGATATATTTATTTGAATTCATTCTCTTAGGATTTCAATTCCAAATTGTTGTTCTTGCCTAGGATTAATTTCTTTTTAAAGCAACACTTCCATTTCCACAATTAGTTTATGCTTTGATTTCATGGAATTCACTCCATTAAATCAGATCAATAAAATAATGACACATTGTATGTTGCATATATAGTGTCAATACCTCTTAAGTTTGTAGGAACTTTGGGTTGATAATTAAAGTTGGTAGTCTTGGGAATTGCAGCATTCTTGTTGCAATACCAAGGCTCATCACCTGGCATCACAGGTTTTGGGGTCAAGACCAAACGGGAAATCCCATCAACATATTTTTTGGAGCTATGGGACACAACACCAGCAACACAGTTTAACTGACATCCCTTGAGGAAGGTCTTAATATTTCCAAAAAGCAAGGATTCACTAAATTATCAATTGAAGGCAACTCACTGCGAGTCATCTCCGTGATTAACAAATTACTCAACGACTCTCATTTACAAAAGTTATCCCAAAACTAGAAGCTAGAAATCATTCTGACTAGGGTGGCTTCTCTACCCATGCCTATCCATGTCATCATCCCTTCACATGTCAGGCACACAATAAATAGAATAGCATATTGTATTTTCCAATCATGGGTGTTCTAGTCCATATGGTAATCTATCAATATCTTCACACTCCTTCAAAGATTTCCCAATTAAACATGGTCGTTGGAGTCACGTGCAACAGGATTGTTCTACCCCAGATGGGGTGTCTACCAAGAAGAGGGGTGGGGGTGAGGTGTTGTCATCCCACCAAGACACATGCTCATGAGACATGGAAACACGCCCCCAATGATATTTTTACAACTTGCATGTCTTCAAGGCCCTCAATGCATGCCACATAACTAGCGCTTTAACACACTTCTCTCAATGATGCAACTCCCACACCACCATTTGATCCATCACTACACAACACTGCTTGCTCGCCGTTGGGTACCAAATCTGTATATTTTTCTCTCCTACTTTCACCCACCTTTATACCTCTTTGTATCATTAATTTTTCTAAACACACGAGGTAAATCCCTTCCCACTGTCTTATATGGAATATTTGATTAATTAAGTAATAATCGTGGAGGTTTTACCTATGCAAGAATTAACTCTGTTATTTCCGCAGATTCGAAAAGTAAAGGAATTACATTTGAAAGCCACGAAGCAACTATGAATTTTTAGCACTATCTCAACATGCTGCAATAGCGCAACAGATTCCAGCTTACCCCAGATCTATTTCAGGCTTTTCATGGTTTCCTCTCAGCAACTAGTTTGTTGCTGTAATAATTGTATAATTGTAGATATTTAGTTGTTAGATGGGAAATATGTTTTTCTTGAACATTTGTATAAAAAGGGCCTCAGGGCTGTGAATCAAGGTTAAGCAGAAAGAGATCAAAATTATAACAGAAGTGTTTTTAATCAATTGAATGCACATCAATTTTATGTTCCATTTGTGAGCTGAGTTTACCGTAGCCTTGATCAGAGAGTTGGGCCCACTCTTCTGATTAGGTGTTGCATTATTTCCCTTTTTGCTGCTTTCGTATTTCTGTTTATTATTGTAACTTTTGTTCCGGTATGATTCTGTAATTTCTTTGAATGCTTTCGTAATTCTACGATTTATATTTAATTGTTGTTACAGTAGTTTTCTTGTTTCCATTGATTAAGCATGTGATTTAATAGCGTATTATGTTATTTATCTTGCATATATTGTGTGCGTTAGTATTGCAATAACCAACGCACCCGGATTGATAATTAATGTGGAAAAAGGGTTTGAAAATTTGTTCACACTTGGACATCAACATTTTGGCACTGTTGTCGGGGAGGCTAACAAGGTGCAAGAACACGATCTGCAATTGATCTAAGGATCAATCTCTCATCTTGGGGAGGGAATTTATTACCTTTCTCCAAGTCCTGAGCATAGTGTTCTGTTTTCTTGCTTTTTCATTTTTTTTAGAACTAATCTCTGATCTTGGGGAGGGAATTCATTACCCTACTCTAAGTCCTGAGCATAGTGTTCTGTTTTTATTTTGCTTTTTCATTGTTTCTCTTAGAACCAATCTCTAGACTTGGGGAGGTAATTCGTTACCCTACTCTAAGTCCTGAGCATAGTATTCTTCTTTTCTACTTTTTGATTATTTTTCTAAAGGGCCAATTTCTTATCCTGGGGAGGGTATTTTATCACCCTACTTCAGGTCTTGAACTTTTATTTTCTTTTAGTTTATTTGATTCTCTTTTTGAACCTACTCTCTCATCCCAGGGAGGAAACTATCCGTCCTGCTCCGGGTCCTGAGCGCTTCTATTATTTTAATGAATTCTTCCCACCAATTGCATGAACAAAGATCTGAATAAGAGGGGCAGAGGAAGACCCCCAAAGAAAGGAAGGGATCTTGGAAGGAAGACATATATCCAAGAGATCATTGCAAAGGCTGAATCAGAAGCATCTTCTCGTGCTGCTGTCACGGTAAGGGTTCAAACGAAATCCAAAGGGCATTTGGTTGAGCAGTCTGTGCCATCCATGATACCAAATGAAATTCTTTCAACAACAGAAGGAGGAATAAATAATGAATTAGTGGAAGAGATACCCCTACTGTCGGTAGAGGGGGAAGAAATAGCAAGAAAAGGGTCAAAAGAATTGAGCAATTCCAACTGGGAAGAAGAACTCTCGAAGGATTTTACGTCACCACGAGACCAAGGGAGTGTTTTGAAACCTCTTGTAGTTGAATTGAGCAATTCCAATTGGGAATTAGAGCTCCTAAAGGAATTCACATCACCACGAGACCAAGGGAGTGTTGTGAGACCTCCTATAGTCGAATCACCCCAATTACCAGTTGCAGAACCAGTTGAAATCTCGAGTGAGTATTGGAGGATATTCATGGCACCTACAAGTTCTTCTATTGATTTCCCAATTGGAAACATTATAGGCGATGCACAAATGAAGCCCATTCCTTTAATGTCTTTGCCTAATTTTCATGGGCTTTCCTCTAAATACCTTGATACATTCCTCTTCGAATTTGACATTGTCTGTCGAGGGTACGATTATATCACTGATGCTCAGAAGCTAAAAATATTCCCTGCTACTTTAAAAGGGACATCCCTGCAATGGTTCATGGGTTTAGGGAGGAAGACTATCTCCTCATGGGATGCGATGAAGGAAGTATTTTTGGAGAAATACCAGGATTAATGTAAGTCCTGTGACATTAGGGAGGAGATTTTTAATTTTGCACAGAAAGAGGACGAAAATATGGAAGATTGTGTGGAACGATTCAAATACATAATGCAGAGATCGGACCATAGTGACCTGGATAAATATATTCTGAAGATCAACCTTCTCCAGGCACTAAGGGAAGACTCCCTACAACTTTTGAACATAGTAGGAAAGGGGGATGTTTCGAAAGAATACTTTGACACTATCTGTGAATTGTGCATCCAGTGTTCACGAAGGGCTGCAAGAAGTGGATAAGAAATTCGGTAATTAAAGACTTCCGGTTGAAGGGTTACAAAGGCAAAGATCGGAAACCTATTGGATAACCTAAGGGCTGATATCCTAAGCACATTATCCTCCCAGATGGACAATTTGCAAGAGAAACAAAAACAAATGGAGTTGGAGAAGATTATAGCTATATTATGCCCACAGTGTAGAAAGAAGTATCTGTTGAAAGAATGCCCATTAAACACAGTTGAATCCTGCACAATTTGTGAATAGACCCATGCGACCAAATCGTGCCCTTCTTTGCCAAGATTGAAGGCATTTTTTCAAGGGGCAGGTGAAGAAAATGTTATAGATCAATTGTACTTCAGGGAACGAAAAATCCATGGCAACCTCGACCACCAATGATGAATCCAGGTATGCCTCAGGACCCATCTCAATATTTTAATAATTTTAATATGGGTCCCCAGTCTATAAATTTTTCACCAATGTGGTCTCAATATCAATATTACCCCTGGCAAAAATGGGCTCCCCATACTAGTTTGAATCCTTCATGGACTCAGAACTGGCGTGGACCCTCTCCTACTGGAAAATTTCCCCAATCTATGCCTCAACAACAACTTCAGTTGCCCTCCAATGTACCTCCAGGAAACCTATCCCTTCGACCCCAACTTCCTATCCAACCCAATGTGAATCCTAATAATAAAGAGGTCCAAAAAACTAACACTCTTAACCTTCCATCATATAGCATTTCTACCGCAGGACTTAATGAGATAAACTTACAATCTTAGTGGGTAGTAAATGCTCCGACTTCACCTATTATCATAGAGCATATTGATGGTGAAGTTATAGAACCATAACTAAGGACAGTTGGGGATAAACCATACCAAAACATGATAAATCAAACACCTCCCCAACATCCTCTTAACCAGGGTTGTCCAATTACTCCACCATATCTTGAAAGATTGACCCTGAGTAAACAAAGCCCTCAAGCAGAGTTTGACTTCCTAGGGAAATTAAAAAATATTTTCGTTAAAATACCCCTGCTCCAAGCTATGAGGGATGTACCTATATATGAAAAAAATATCAAAGGTTATTGCTCTAATAAACCTGGGAAGAAAACGATGGATCCATTAACCATTCATGTGATGGGTAGATTGTCTAACATCATGCTAGGAAAAACTATGCCTGTAAAATATGGGGACCCAGGGAACCCAATTCTAATGGTAAAAATCAATGGGGTTGAAATCCCAAATGTACTGGTAGATTTGGGAGCTGCCATCAATATCATTACCTCTGAAACAATGAATGCATTAGGTCTCAAAAAAATTAAACCAACCCCTACTATCTTGGAAATGGCAGATGGGTCTACAATTAAACTGGTAGGGAAGTTGGAAGATGTGACTATTTAGATGGACTCATGGCACTATCCTGTAGACCTCCTTGTATTACACACATGATATTCAATCGGTGGTCATCCATTGATCTTAGGAAGACCTTGGCTCGCAACCGCAGATGCCTATATTGGGTGTCGATCTGGACATATGATTATATCAAATGGAACGGTTACAAAGAACCTTACTCTCTATCCTCCTGCGGAACCCAGCCCATATGAAAAAATATTAGCCAGACAAAAACCTCTGCCAATAGAAGATTTTGAACCTGAAAATGAAGAAGTTAGACCAATCCTCACCTTTGGGCAAGCCCTTCAATTCAAAACAGAAACAGAGGATGATACCATTAACATTTTTATTAATGATCCATGTTATGTTTCCATTTCAACTCGTCAAATTTTAGAATCTGCTATGAGCTGTGAGACACAAGGAAACATTGAACCAAAAGATGAAATTGAATACATTCTTGTAAATTCATCCCATGATAGTATTCTGATTGAAATTGAACCAGGGAATACACTCAATATCAACCCAAATCTGTCAGAATCCTAGACAAAGCAGCTTTTAAAAGTCCTTCAAGACCATTAGGAAGCTTTTTCCTGGGATTATACCAACATGAAGGGGATCCCTACTATTTTATGTACTCATAATATTTATATTAAGGAAGATTTTCACCCTATGAGACAGCCCCAACGGAGAATTAATCCTACTCTAAAGAACATTGTCAAGGAAGAATTACAGAAATTACTAGATGTAGGCTTCATTTACCCCATCTCGTATAGCCAATGGGTGTCTCTGCTAGTTATCATTCCCAAAAATAATGGTAAATGGCGGATCTGCGTAGATTATAGGGAGCTAAACAAGGAAACTCAAAAAGACCATTTCCCTTTGCCATTCATTGACCAAGTCTTGGATACCCTGGCTGGGAAGAAGTTCTTCTCCTTCCTAGACGGGTTTAGTGGGTATAACTAGATCCAGATAGCCTCAGAAGACCAAGATAAAACAACCTTCACATGCCTGTGGGGGACCTTTGCATACAAGGTCCTCCCATTTGGTTTTTGTAATGCACTTGCAACCTTCCAGAGGGAAATTCTGGGAATTTTTTATGATTTAGTCGATGACAGTGTTGAAATCTATATGGATTATTTTACCCCATATGGGAACTCATTTGAAGAAGGACTTGAAAATCTGGAAAAATTACTCAAAATATGTAAGCAGACCCATGTATCTCTGAGTACAGTCAAATGCCATATGATGAGGGAAGAAGGAATAATATTGGGACATTTTCTCTTGGTTGTTGGAATTCGAGTTGATCCAGCCAAAATAGAGGTAATGCTACACTTCCCAGTACCCAAGACACCCACACAGGTACGTAGATTTATTAGTTTTGTTGGTTATTACAGACGTTTTATAGAAAATTTTGCTAAAATAGCACATCCACTTTTTCAATTGCTAACAAAAGATGCAGAATTTTTGTGGATAGAAGACTGTGAAGCAGCTTTCATGACAATAAAGGGGTTGGTTTGCAAAGATCTGATCCTTCGAGGACCCAAATGGGAATTACCATTTCACATACATGTTGATGCCTCACAGACAGTAGTAGGAGCAGTCTTAGGATAATAGGTAGAAAAAACACAGTATGCAGTTTACTATGTCAGCAAGAATTTAATTCCTACTTAATTGAATTACATGGTGACTAAAAAAATAATTCATGGTTGTCATCTATGCTATCAGCAAGTATCCTACTTTTGTACATACTAATCATGCAGCGATAAGGTATTTGATGAATAAACCTATCACTCTTGGTCACATTACAAGATGGTTTCTATTGCTTTAAGAATTTTATATCACAATAGTAGACAAACCAGGAAAAGATAATGTAGTTGTTGATTTTTTGTCTAGAATGGATAACAATGATGAATTCACACCTATAGAAGATAGTTTTCATGATGAGCGTATTTTTCAATTTCTACTAACCCTCTATGGTATGCAGATATTGCTAACTATCTTGCTACAAGGAAGGTGCCCCATCATTTTTCATACAGGGAACAGTGAAAAATTATTCATCACAGTGCCCGATATACCTGGATGGCAAGATACCTCTTTCATACAGGAGCCGATAAGCAGATTCGGCACTGTGTATTTGAGGATGATATTTATGAAGTGTTGAAGGCTACCCATGATGGCCCTTGTGGGGGGAATTTTGTATATAAAAGAACAGGCCATGAGGTATTACAAATGGTATATTACTAGCCTTCTATATTTCGGGACGCGCAAAATTGCGTCCGGAGGTGTGATAGTTGCCAATGCATGGGGCAGCCCAGTCGATCTGATGAAATGCCTTTGCAGCCACAGGTATTCCTCGAACCTTTTGAGAAATGGGCTATCAATTTTTTTTCCCCTTCAACCCACCCTCCCAGCAAAAGGTTCACATTTTGGTCTGCACTAATTACGTGACTAAGTGGGAAGAAGCCAAAGCTGTTGCGAAAGCAACAGAACAGGCAGTTTCAGATTTTCTATTTGAAGAAATTTTTGCTCGTTATGGTACTCCGAGGGAGATTGTTTCAGATGGAGGAGCACAATTTACATCACACATGATAGCAAAGCTTATGCATAAATATGGGGTCAAGCACGGGGTGACATCTCCATACCACCCCAGGCTAATGGACAAGTGGAAAGCACAAATAATACATTGGAAAATATCTTGACAAAAACTGTGGCATACCATCATCAAGATTGGGCTCAAAAGCTTCATGAAGCTCTCTGGGCATACATAACAACATGGTGGAACACAACTGGTTTTTCACCATTCAAGCTGGTTTATGGGAAATCCCTATTGTTTCCAATAGAATTTGAAATCAATTCCCTCATAAAAGCTCTTGAAGTAGGTTTGGATCTATTAGATGCCCAGAAACAACGACTAGCTCATCTTAATGAACTAGATGAAATCCATTCAATGGTTGTCCAAAGGACTACTTCTATTCAGTAGCAGAGGATGAAATGGCACGATAAGTTTATCAAAAACAAGGTGTTTCATAGGGGAGATTAGGCATTACTTTATGACTCTCGTTTTAAGGATTTTAAGGGAAAGATTTGCACTCACTGGATGGGACCTTATGAGGTCGATGTTGTATTTGATAATGGAACAGTCAGGCTAATTACAATTGATGATACACGTGCTTCTTTTGTAGCAAATGGACATCGCTTGAAATTAAACCACTGCCCAGTCTCTAAGGATTCTTTCATCAAACATCTCTCCGAGAAATCTGGTTTTAAGGTTATCAACGCAGAGAACTCTTCCTCTGCATCCTCACTCTAAGAATATATATATATATAATACTGTTACTATTTATTTGTTGTCTTTTTGCAGGAGTTAGTACTAAGGAGTAATGTTTCAGAGCTTGAAAATTTCCTAATTATTGATGTTGTTACTCTGGATGCCGCTACTCATGATGTTGTTACTATGGATGATGTCACTCTAGATGTTGCTGCTCGTGATTCTGCTACTCGATGTTGTTACTCCGGATGCTGCTACTTATGATGCTGCTACTCGGTGTTGTTACTTTGGATGTTTCTACTCATGATGTTGTTACTCTAGATGTTGTTACTCCGGATGCTGCTACTCATGATGCTGCTACTCGATGTTGTTGCACTAGATGTTGCTACTCAATGTTGTTACTCCATATGTTGCTACTCGTGATGTTGTTACTTCGTATGCTACTACTCGTGATGTTGCTACTTGATGTTGTTACTCCGGGTGCTGCTACTCGCAATGTTGTTACTCTAGATGCTACTACTCCTCGATGTTGTTACTCCATCCGCATCATTACTGCATCGTTATTCTTTCAACCATCACTTCCTCCAGGTAGGCCGCCAGGTATGTCTCCATTTGACTCTTATGGATTTAATTAAATATTCCATGCATAAGACATTGATGTCATGGATGGCTACTTTTAAGTTGGGGGGGTGGGGGGTGTCGTCATAACTAAACGACAGCGTAATGATTATTCCAAAAGTAATTATTACAACTTCGTGTGATGGTGCGCCCTACAATCCTTACCATATTACGTATCATCGTTAAATATGTATTAGGATCAGCAACACGCATATGATACCAATCAATTAGTCCTTTCCACCTCATACGAAATAATTAATATTTCATCCATTGCACTTACCATACTTTTCCATAATCTTCTTTGTTTCCCTAGAAATCACCAACTGTATTTACCGTTATTACACCTCATTTTTCACCATGCTCTTTTTTCCAAATTTGGTACCCACCACTCTTTCCAACGGTCTGTTGTTCCAAAGTGTTGTTACAGTCTCTACAGGATGGGTGGACTTGTTGTGCGGCATGAAACTGAAAATATAGCCTTAGTCCGCAGCAATGCAGATGTGTGGCAAGTTTTTTTCAATGCAAGATGGGATATCTACTTCGATAGATTGCAGGGATTCGACAAGGGAATCACGATGGAGTTTGTGCTAAATTTGAATGAGAATTTCTCTCGGGTCAGAGGATTAGAAATTTCTGTCATAGAAGAATTAATCGCAGAAGTTAGCGGGCTAAGACAGCAAGGGCGATAGTGGTTTGCTCAAATAATTCCCCTCCCTGAGTTTCCTGAACTACTTTTGCAGGAAAGATAAAGTTTCGTTCAATATGGGAGAGGGTATGAGCGCAAATCTATACCATATCCATGGAACGAGGTAGCAGGCTTTGTGATGAAATATATAACCTGCGAAGGACGGGCCACAACTCTGTTCAAATACCATTTCAAAATCCTGGCTCACCTTCGATTTCTGCAGGCACAGGTTCATTCCTTAAACATGCCTTTCTTTTTATTAAAACAACTTCAGCACACGGCACAGTATACTTGGCGTTCGCGCCAAATGCTAGCAGTCCTCTCCAATCATGGACTGGTTCGTTTGTTGGTCATGCGTGCAATAGTTTGATTTCAAGTTTCCTATGCAGAACTCTACGAGAGAGGAAGAACCAATACCTCCAACTAATTTAGCATAAGGAGAAGAGTCAGAGGAAATGGAAATAGATTAGGAAGAACTGGAAGAAATGGAGATGGAGATAGATCAGGAAGAACCGAAAGGAATGGGGATGGAGGAGACAATTAGTGATATAGTCGAGGCTGCCACACAAGAACCATCCTTGCCTGGGGAACCTACAGATGAAGGAATTATGGGTATAGTGGATGAAATTGAGATTTTTCTATAGTCATCGACTTTCATTAATGAAGAACAGGAAGGTGGAACATCAGACAAAGGGTTGGAAAGTGATGTTGTTACGAAAGAAACAGCATCACCTGCCCAGGCAGATATGATTATTGAAACAAGCAAGGGTGTCACACAAGAACCACCCCCGGCTCAGTCAGAACAGGGAGGCAAAGAAGAAATAGCCTGTGAAGTTGATACTGCTCCACAAGAACCAGTATCGACCGTTGTTAAGTAGGTAAATCCTCTCTGTAGACAGAAATGATCCCTCTATCCCTATAGTGGGTCTAGAAACGAAGAGACATGCTAGAGTGTTTATTCCTAATTATTTAATGAAAAGAGGACAGGGTAGATCGACCTACCTGGAATCCAACGTTGTCGTCTTGGTTATAGTGGTGGTGGCCTCTCAATATTGCCTCGGCAAGTCACAATCCTTCTGTAGTCATGCTCGGATGCCTGCACATAGAACATCAAACAAGAACAGCATATGACATAATAACTTCATTCATAACTACTAGCCAGTCAAAGAGAGCTAAGCATATTGCATTAAACATCTAACATAATACAAAATGGGAACCAAACAATAGTCACGTATATGTATTGATAGAAGGAAGAGTTACAACCAATGCTTTGACGTTGCAATCTCCTCCAGTGGGGTTTAGCTGTAGCGCGTCTCAGATGCTCATTAGGGAATTCAAACGAGATGAAGGCATGGACTCAAGCTCTCTCAACGTGGTTCATTCTTATTATATCTCTTCAATAGTCCAGCTATAGTATACACAATTCTCCATGTTCAGTTAGCTTATGCAAAGAGAGATAGCTTCTTTTCATAGAGGAAAAGGAGGAGGTTAGGATCCCTACAAAGGTGGGAGGGAGGCCTATCCTTTAGGAATTTCCCATAAGAGGTGGAAACCATAAACTAAAGGAGCGATTTTGTGGTTTATTCAGTTCAACCACTCCCAATGACTCATCCTCGAAGTTGTTGGAGTGGAATCTCCGCCTCTATTTTTAAAAAACATTCCATAAACAGCTTGGCGTGGGTGGATAACTCAGACAAAGAGCCAACTAGCGCGGGGCCAAGTGTTAATCTTCCTCTTTGGTGTGAGGGCATAACTGACTACTCACACCAAGGAAAAAATAAGGGTTTTTTCATCTCTACTCAGAGAATTGTCAACAGAAGGAATATTACTCTCATGTAAAGGGATACAATGATGGTCTTTGCAAGGCATGACACTGCTTATTGATCATGGAAATTACCCTCCAATGGGTGAGATGGGGATTGCAGGGACAGTGACAAAATGTTGTGTAACATATGCCCCCTAAAGCATGAGGTCCAAGAGAGAGGGAGGGGCAAAATGTTTTATGAGAACCTGTTCGAACCAAACACCGCTATCGGAAAACCTGTAATTACAAATACAACTGATATCTCTTATACATGAACACGTGGTATGGGCACAACCATCCATAATAGAGTATATAAAAACTGAGATCCGAGGTATGAACGCAGCCATCCAGTAGTAAGGATCAACAAATAGAATCAGGTATGGTCACAGCCATCCAATCAATAGAGTCATGCAATAAGTCATGATATTCCACAAAAATTTGCAGCCTGGATTTTATCAGACAAAACCCAGGGTCTTGCACTCCATCTTGACCTAAACAAGTAAAAATTCAAGCATGTGATTATATGAGCTGAATTCGAACATGCAAGAAAATCACCTGATTACCAGCCAATGATGAAAGTTGTTAACAGGCATGAGAGAAACCACCAATAATGACAATGGCTCTCAAGGTACAACTGGTACAATCCATGGAATGTGAATAGTGATCTAGTGTCAAACATCCACAGAATCACTCAATCGAAGGCCAATGATGTGGACCTTGCATCAAATGTGAAAAACCTACCATTAAGGCATGCAGGCTCCAAGGTACCAGAAGGGTGTTTCTAGATCAAATTCCTGGATAATGAGCTGAAGTTGACAGGAAGTGACCTGATTGAAGGTGGGCCATAATGTTTCCCACATCATCGATACGAGATAGAGAAACATGATAATAGTGAATCAGAACCAACAGAGAATCAAAGGGAGGTTGAGAACTGCGGAGGCAAACTTCTCTTCAACATATTAGCGACACGACACTGGATTTGGCAGTATTTGACATCAAAGGATCTGAGGTCATGATGATGTGGAAAAGAGCAGATGAGAGGTCAAAAGAGATTACCCAAACCCATGGAGGAAAAATTTACAAAATGAGATGTCCCCAACCCGACACGAATGCAGACAAGTGCCATGTTCAAGAGCGACATACTGCCAACATAACTAAAATTTGGTTCCATTTTCCCCCACCATTTCTGGCGAGTACCCCAATTATTTTTAAAACAAGCTTGAAGGGGATATCATATGCTTGTGCTGTAATTTTTTCCTTCAGACAAATCCAACCTAGTACATTTTACGAGCCCTAGGAAGGAGGAACTTGAATAAAGTCATGGCGACGAAGTCCGCTGTCATCAAGTTTTAACGAGTCTGACAAAGGGATAACTCGGCATATTTTCATGTTTAGAGAGTTTGAAAAGAAGGCAGAAAAGAAAACTCCAGCATGGCCCTTTTCGTAAATATTCTCTCAGATCTGAAAAGGTAGAAAACAATATCTGAAATAACCTCTTAGTCGCGATAGGCTAAGGTATTCCTTTTTTGTAAATAATCTATCCTAGCCTGAAAAAGGGGTAAACGTATTCTGAGTAGATATCACTTCGCAGCCATTTAACGAGTTCGAAACGACAAGAGTCTCGGAAATATTTTCAATTTTAGAGAGTCAGAAAAGAGCTGAAAGATGACTCCAATAGTGAATTTTTCATGTTTTTACCGAGTTCGAAAACATATAAAATATAAATTGTTACTTCATCACTATGGCTTGAAAACCTGTCGCTGCACAAGAGACACATGTAAAACCCATTTCTCGAAAACAATATAATAAAATAATTGAAAAAAATGTCTTAAAACCTAATTAGGGTTTTGAAAAGTTATAAAATTCCAAAAATGGTAAAAATAATTACTTTTCACTTTTTACCTCTTCTGGAGAAATAGTTACCCATTTGACAGTGTGATCTTGCGACGATGATAGCGGACGATCTAGTAGACCAATCTCAAATCCGTCAGTTTTATGTAAGATTCGATATCTCTCCCTTCATTTTAAGTCATCTTTTACTGCCTGCAACCTCAAATGTTGATTTCTAGCAGAGGAAATGCAAATTTTAGGGCACGGCGGTTGGCACGGGTTTCGGGCACGGACTTGCGCCAATCGCCCATTTATCTGAACTAGGGCGCGCCAACCGCACAGATCATTTTTGTGCAAAAAATAAAAGTTAAAGCACCAATTTTTTACAAATCCAAGCTTTAAAAATGGCTAATACTATCCATATGAACATTTTTGCAGGTAGAAAGCGGCAAAATGGTAATCGAATGGAAAGAACAGGAACACATCGAAGAGGACGAGCTTGCCATGGAAAATGAGAGATACATGGAAGCTCTTAGAGACTGTGGACTGAAGAAGTTCTTCTTAACACCGTGTCTCCGAGCTCAACTGGAGCTGCTATAGTATTTGATCAGCATATGGGATGAGAATCAGGAAAATTTCATCCTTCGAGATCAGAAATTTGAGATCGATGTTTCTGATGTCTACTTCATAACAGGATTATCGCAGAGGGGAGGAGCACCGATCCTAACCGGCACCCGGCCTTTTATGGAGAGCATGTCCATGGTGATTTACAGGGCATTTCCAGGGGCACGGAAGGGAACATGAAGTGGGAAAGTTGATATCCAGACTATCCCATACTTGGCACTAAAAGTAGTGCTACATACCATCGCACGAGCTGTGGGATCGCAAGCACCACACGAAGCAACAAAGACACAGTTGCTTCTTTTTGTAGACTACTTGACACTAACCATCTACAACTGGGCAGAGGCCATGACAATAAACATGAAACGCAATTAAAAAAATTCAAGAATACCAAATTGAAGCAATTTGATTATGGGTCTATCCCGGTATCGTTCTTTCTGGAACGACTATCGATTTTTTAGCGTCAGGAGGTCATAGTCCCAACACCACCAGCGAGGGAACCACAGATGGCCTGATGGGCAGCTCTGATGCCAAGGGCAGGGGGTGGCCAACAGATGTCTTGGAGACCGAATTTCTTTGATTAGTTGCGTCGACAGTTGATCATCATGGAGGACTGGCCCTAGTCTGGTACAGATTTTACTGGTGATCTGGACCTCCCACTCCCGGAGGGAGAGGATTGGGATGAAGATTTGGGTAAGACTCATTTTTAATTTTCATGAGTGTTATGATTTTTTTAATTATGTATGTTCTAACATTAAATCCATGCATTTGCAGATGTTGGCCTAGAGAGACCCGCAGGCATGTCTCCGATAGCGAGGCGAATACCTCGCGATTTTGACCGTCATGGTGAGGGAGGCAAGGAGGAGGAGATCGTGCGCAATCTAAAGGGGATCACACGTGGAGTCCCGGACTATGCACATTTCGATGACATTCCTCGTGCCTACCAGAGACATACCGTAGGGGTGCCAAGCCACATTCACTGCTTACTGAGGTGGCTCGTACAAGCAGTGACATGTTATCATGAGCATCACACCGATTAGACACCTAGGCTTTATACCTCCATATTTGAGAGACACGGTGTCTCGGGATGTAACATAAATGCACATATATTTTGAATTTATGATGCACATTGATGCAAACACCTGAATATATACATATATACATATATACACCTGAATATATATATACATCTATTTTCCTACATGGATCTTTTACATATGATGATGATTTTACAAATTACGCAAATTTCTATATAATACAATTTTAGCCATTGTATCAATTAGTGCATTCATTCGTCTAGGAATATGTTGATATGTGATAAAATCAAAATTTCTTTCCAACAAATGAATACGTAAATACAATCTCAGAATGTATGGGTTTCTGACCGAATAATGACCATTGAGTTGCAAAACAACAAGTTGTGAATCAAGATTTACAATCAATGCGCGTATGTCGAGGTTGATTGCCTCAGTTAATAGTTCAAGGACAGCACTATATTCAGTGACATTGTTTGTAGTCTGTCCTAGAAAAATACCTTGCAGTTCTATCAACTCACCAGCAAGATCATATATTACCAAGGCTGCTGAATACAAATTCTTGGTACTGCAGAAAGCACCATCCACAAAACTGATATAAGGGGTAATAGACATCTGCACAAATAATCAAGACCCAATAAGTATAAAAATGCTCGCAAATCACACCAAATAAAAACATGTACAAAAAATGAAAAAAAAACCTATGTACACAAATCATGCATGAATGACTCATGCATAATAATTTTTGAGATACAACCCATTTCTAGGTTGTTCTAGAGGATGACCTTCGTAATCAATAAGCTCATATGCCCCATTCTGCAACACACGTTTAATAATGTAGGGCCCATGCCACATGGGTTGAAATTTGCATGCCCCTAGCTTATCATGAGCTTGGTCATAAACGAGGACGATATCTCCTTCAACGAAAGAACGAGGGGAAACTGATTGGTCAAAATGAGCTTTGACCCACTTTTTCTGTGCTTCAATAACCAGAGTAGCAAAGCAGCGGGTTTCATCCAACCTTTCTAAGTAAAGGAGACGCTCTTCTTCTTGCGAAGTGTTCGGCAGTAATTCAACAGCCAACTTGAGTGAAGGTATTTCACACTCAATCAGAAGAGTAGCTTCCAGACCATAAACCAGCTAAAAAGGAGTGAATCTGGTTGCACTCTTAACTAAGGTTCGATATGCCCAAAGAGCTAAAAATAACATGAGATGCCTATTGGATTTTTGGATCCCCATCGTATGTTGAAGCATGGTAACAAGAACTTTGTTTACAGCTTCAACCTGGCCATTGGCCTAAGGATAGTACGGCGTTGAACTGTCGTGATGCAGACCCAACTTAGAAGTCAACTCCTCCACCATGTAATGCCGAAAATGGGAACCATGATCGGTAATGATGGCTTGAGGGACACCAAACCTAGCAATGATGTGATTGAATATGAATTGAGCAGATGTCTTACCGTCAGCGGCAAGTGTAGGCATTACTTCGGCCCATTTGGTGAAGTAGTCCATGGCTACGATAATATAAGCATGGCCCTGGTCAAGTGAGGGTTACACGTCATAACATAGATGCCCCACTTCACAAGGGACCAATGGTAATGACAAGATGAGTCTGTACAGGTGGCGCACGCATCTTACATTAATAGATCTGGCAATCATGACATTTACAAACCGTGACAATGTAGTCCTTGAAGATAGAAGGCCAGAAATAACCAGCATGAAGAATCTTCTATGCAATGGCATAACCAGACATGTGACTGCCACAAGCGCCACTATGACAATCATTTAGGGCTTTCTCAGCTTCCTCGAGAGTCAAACATTGACGAAGTATGGAATCCACTCTGACACGATAGATTGTATCTCTGACTATACTGTAAGGTTGCGACTAATGACGGATGCGTCGGAGGGCATCCTTCGTCAACTCAGATCTAAAAGTAGAAGTCTAGAGATAGACGATAATATCACCATACCACGGATCAAGGGTGCTAATCAAGAAAAGCTTATCGTCTGTAATTTATTCCTTAGAACGAGACAGAGGAGAGTCTGAAGGGAGGGAACAGATCAAATCAGCAAAGACTAATGATTTCTTCAACTTAGCAGCAGTAAATTCCAAATCAAACTCTTGGAGGATGAAAATCCACTTCGATTATTTTCCCCCCAGCAATTTTCGAGGCAATATATAGGTCATAGGGTTGCAATCATAAATCACAATCATTGTACGCAAAAGAATATAATGACGAAAACGTTGAACTACTTGAACCGCAACTAACGCTAACTTCTCGACATGTGCATATCGTGTCTCAGGATCGAGAAAGTTACGAGGCAAGTAATAGATAACATGCTCATTACCATCATCATCATCTTGTACCAGAACCATGGCAATCATGCTGAAAGTGGCGGCTAAATAGAGGGAAAAATCACAATGATAGTTGGGAGGACGCAACAGAGGAGTGTTGACAAGCAGTGTCTTCAGTGCCTCAAAATACTTCTGAGCAATCTCATCCAAACATAATGGGACGTCATGCTTTAATAATCATGTCTATCCTTTAGCCACTTCTACATAGTTATGTATAAAACAGCGTAGAAAATTAGCCTTCCCTTGCAAACTCTTCAACTGATGCAATGAGGAGGGATAGGGGAGATTGATAATAGCCTCAACCTTGAGTGGATAGAGGTGATTTCCGTATTTGGACACGATAAACCCCAAGATTCTACCAGAATCAACGCAAAAGACGCATTTGTGCAGATTAAGCCGAATGTTGTACCGTCAATAATGAAGAAAAATCTGACGGAGATGTTTAGGATGGTTCATATGCTTAGCTGAATGAGCAGGAAGGTCATCCAGATAATGCTGAATGATGTGATGAATATCGTGAAAATCATATGACATCGCTCGCTGAAATGTGGCCCCAGCATTCTTCAAGCCAAAATGGATTTTCTTATATGCGAAAGTACCCCAAGGAAAAATAAAGGAATTCTTATGTTGATCAGTCGGGAGAATATTAATCTGATTGTAACCAGAAAGTTCGTCCATGAGGGAAAAAATCTCACTCCCGGCACAGTCATCAATGATTTGATCAATAAAGGGAGTAGGATAATTATCCTTGGGACAAACCTAGTTAATATCACGATAATCAACGCAGACTCGAATGGTTCCCTGTTTCTTATCTACATGAACAATATTAGAGACCCATTCTGTCAAAGGAATCAGATAAATGAAACTAGCTCTGAGAAGCTTTTCAACCTCACCTTTAATGGCAGCAAATTTTCTAGGGTGCACAGGACAAAGATTTTGGCGAACAAATTTCGAACCAGGGTAAGTAGGTATTTCATGTACCACTATACTAGGATCAATGTCGGGCATTTCCTCATAGGACCATGAAAATACATCACAGAACTCGCGGAAAAGGCTAGTATAAAATTTTACTTCATCGGAAGGACAAGTGACCCCGATATGGATGTTCTCAATGATTCTCAGTTTAATAGAAATTTCAATGGGCATCATTTATGTAATATTACTCAATTTACCTTCTGTAAATATGTGATGTGTCAGAACAGGAATTTGAAGTGGAGGAGAAGGAACTTGAGATGCAAAACGCTCGAGACAAGTAGACATGGCCCCAAGGCCAGCATGAACGAGGAACGATGATGACCATCATTGCACGGCAGATCCTTGAGAGACATGGTTTCCACGATGGCTTCATCGGAGGTAAACACTTCTTTAAAAGGATCAAGGGAATCTAAATCGCCAAGCCAGGGGGATTGAGAATAAATGTCAAGAGACATGCTCAAAGAAGCATGATCGGAGGACAGAGTTTCTGAAGCCAAAATGAGTTCACAACAGTCAATCTCAATCAGACTCAACGGCATCGAATCTCTGAAGGAATCGATCTGCTTAGGTGAAGGAATAATCCATGGGTCATCAAACCGAGAGATCATATGGATATGAACAGTGTTTAGTGGAGGAAGAGGAAAAATACCCCTGAGGGCAGGATCCTTAAAAAGACCTGGCCCTACGCTCTCGTATGGAGTAGGAATATGATCCACATACGGAACATTGTTCTCGGAAGAAGAGGTGAAGAAGTATAATTGATCAATAATAACAATCTTTCCTTCATGTGGAAATTTTAGAACACGAAAGAGAGTGGACGAAACACATAACATGGCATGATTCCAACTGTGACTGAGGAGAAGATTATAATTTTGTTTAGCATCAACGACTTCTACCTCAAAATTGACTATCTTCCCTTTTAAATTAATTGGTAAACTAGCGAGAACACCTAAAGGTTTTGTTTCTCTTCCATCAAATGCTTCAAGGGAATTTGGTGATGAATTCAGGGCTAGAGAACCAATAGCTTTCCAGCACGAAGATGAAATGACACAGGTTGATGCACCCTCGTCCACAAATGCTTGATGGATATCGAGACCATCAAGAACAACTTGAATAATGAGCACAATCTTATGCGGAAGTCGTGGAACAAAATTCTCTAAATCGAAAGGAAGAAGGCTAGTATCAGCAGGATCGATCCCGCCAATCGCAAATAACAAATATTTCCACTGAGAGAGACAAATAGAAAGTAATTCTAACATGGACATCGAGGATGGCGCCTGAGCCAAATACTCAACAATATTGTAGTGGTGAGTGGAACGGGCATTAGGATTATAAGAAGACCTACGGAGTACACCTTTGGATGGTGGCCATACAACGGATTCAGCATTGGGCCTTTCAATTTCAAGAGGGCTAGTAACAGGCGAAGGAGGAGGACCATCAGTGATCTCTTTCCCCGTGGCCTAACATGATCCAGTATAATATTTCGATCGAGTAGCAATAGAAATGGCTGTAGAACCGTTCATCATGAACACCTGAGAGCCAAATGGGGAAGAGGACTGAGGTTGCTCTACCATCTGGGTCTGTTGATATGGGAAGGGTTCTTTAAGAATGGCTGGAGTTCCTAGGTGCCTTTGAGAAATCATCTCACTTCATATCGTCTAGGACAGTCCTTGGTGAAGTTCTCATCATCACAAGTCAAACAAGGGTACTTCGGCTTGCGTTGAGAACCATCGCCAGCATTGTAGGTTTTAACCCTAAACAGAAATTATCTACACACGAATCTTATAACAGAAAATAAACAATAGCAAGAGCATAAAACATAAAACAGATAAACACAGAGATTTTCCCCTGGATCCCAAATTGGGACTACCAGCTTGATTTTGCATTATATTCCTTTTAGTGTTACAACACATATATATACATGACGAAGCATACATAAACCCCAATCCATTAACCCTGGATTAGAACATAACCATAGTTCCCTTGACCGGATCTACAAAATACCAAGGGTCGAAAACCATCGTACCCGAAAACCATGTGTAAACTCATGCACAAAACATGGTTGGGTCCGCATATGAGTGGGACCGCATACCAAAAAAAATTTTGCCGGGGCACTGCCCCGGACCCCGACAAGGGGGGCTGCTGCGCCCGACGCAACGTACAACGCGTGGAGCTAGTCGTGGAAAGAATATAACACATACCAAACAAGCACGAGGTTTCTGAGAATCATGTTTTTGGGTATCGGCTTTGGCCTTACCTTTACCCTTATTTTTACCTTTAGAAGCATTATTCGTAGGATTGGCCTGAACGGCATTAACTTCTACGAGTTTACCAGAATTCGAGGTGGACTGAGAAGCAACATTATTGGAAGAAGAATACTTCAGCTTCCCAGAGTTTGAAGAAGAAGACTTCTGAGAATTCTGAGACACAAAACCAATAATACCATCGATGCATGGGGTCGTTGGTGGTTTATAAGTTCTAGGTCGGGGATCATCAAGCAAGATATCATACAATGCGCCAGACTGAGAGTACACAAGATCAATGTATTAGGTGTAATAAATGGCTTGTTCCTCGGTTACACATGCCCCCATAGCTATGTATTTTTCAATCTGATTGACAAAGGAAGTGGTGAACCAATAACTCAGAAGCTGATCAGGTATTTCAAATTTGATCATGCGATGAAGACATCACCACTCATGAATATGTTCCGAGATATGAGTAGCTCAGTCTTGTTTAAATGAAGTGAGGAGGTGCATCCCAGTCTCATAACGGACTGGTAACTGAAAATGTGTAAGGAATGTCATGGCTAAAGAATTGAAGTCTTGGAAGACGACACAAGATAGCTCAATGTACCACTTTGCAGCGGCACCAGTAAGAGTTCGTTGGAAAAGACAGAGTCGAATAGAATTGTCAACCCAAGAGTTAGAGGAACACCACAAAATTTGGTAAGTCATAACATGCACTTGGGGGTCTTCGCCAGACTTACCCTCAAATTTAGGACAATCACCAGGAATATTGGTCAGAACCGGAGGCCAATACGGGCTATGAAGAATGGGATTGTTCGTTAACTTTGACACATCAGGTAATTCCAACGTAGCAAGAAACGGTAATTGAGTGTTGAAAGTCATCGGAGGTCTTTGATAAGGACCCGTGTTTACATTCCACCTAGTCTGAGCGGGATTATGTCCCCATACATTCTGTCCCGAAGGATTCGGATCGTAGGGGTTAGAAGCAGGATAATTTGGTTGATACTGTGGTTGAGGACCAGGATACTGAGTCGAATTAGACCATTGAGGTCCCTTCTGAGCAGCGTATGGAGTCTGTTGCAGAATGTAAGCATGGATTTGAGGTTGATGATATACAGTTTTATTTTGAGGGTAAGAAACCTGGGGTGCATTATATACCAGCTGATATCTACCTTGAGGGTAATAAGCACCTTGTGGTTGAGCAGGTGGACCTAGCTGAGCAGGTTTAGCGGGCTGCTGAGTGGGTAAACCTGGCTAACTATAAACAGGTATAACTGGCTGCTGAAAAGATGGAACCAGCTGAGGAGAAAGTTGAATCGGTTGCTAAGCTATTTGAACCAAGTACTGAGGGCCATCGGGTTTTCCTTGTGGGAAAGGTTGGCCTTATGGTTGTGATGGACCAGGTTTTCCCTGATAAGCAGGTTGACCTGGAGGAGGAGAGTAGGGTTGTCCTTGTGGCACAAAATTTTAGCCATACGAAATGTTTGGCGGCAGTTGTGGTGCCAAAGGTTGTCCCTGTGGCAGATATTTTTTCCCCCTAGGAGCCTAAGATGGTCCTATTTGATTCTGAGGTCGACCAGAAAAACCATAGGGTTGACCATGTTGGACCAAAGGTTGAACTTATGAAGGTTGGCCTTGTGGACCGTAAGGTTGTCCCTGTGGACCAAAGGCAAGGCCTTGCTGAGCTAAAGGTTTTACCAATGAGGGTTGTCCTTGAAAGCCATAGGGTTGCACAAGTAAGGTAGGTCCAAGATGAGAAACGATCTGATAAGGATCATAAACAGCCTGATGAGGATCAATAGAAGGAAAATAGAAAGGATTACCATATACATCATAATGATGTGGGAATGAATAAAATTACCAACAGCATCATAGTGATGGAATCAAGGATTTCCAGGAGCTTGGAGCTGCTAAGAGCTCTGCTGCTGAACAGCCAACAGATACTCTTCAAAAGTAAGGCTGTCAGGAATCACTGGGGTAGTGGAAACTGCACTAGAAGCAGGTGGGGCCTCCGCGGCACTAGATTGTGATCTACTAGGACAAGGATTAACAGGCCATGTAGGATTGAGAAAAATATACCTGCGAGTGTGAAATGATCCTGACGACTGAATGGTAACAATTGGTGTGGATGAAGCCACAAAGACAGTCGGTTGAACTAGAACGGATGTAACAGTAATTGACGAACCAGGTGTCGAAGGTGATATTCCTAATGAAGGGAATACTGAACTCTGAGGAGGATTTAATGTACTAGATTGTGATATGGATGAAACACCAGACATAATCTAACTCAAGGACCTATATCCAAGCGGAAGTGACACCGATGGTGGAGAAGACTGAGTAGAAACATGAGGGACATATTCTGGAAAAAGTTGATATTCTCTTGTAGAAACAGGCATTCCTTCACTACCAACGGGACTAGATGAATCCATGCTTGAATCCGCCGTAAGATCTTCAAAAAGACTATGGGGACTAGGAGGTACAGTAGCAGCAAAAAATGGTGAGCCCGACATAAGAAGAGGAAAATATCCTTCTTCCCCAAAACCAGACCAAGCACCAGAAGGAGGCCAATTGAATTCAATTGGCTCTTCAGGAGGAGATCAAGTAGCAAGAGGCAAGACATACAGGATAATAGGTTGTGAAAACTCGGTAGACCTAGTGGACTGAGGGGTTTCAAAAGAAACATCCGGGAAAGAACTACCACTAGGAGGAAGTGAGGATGACGAAACTGGTGGTTCCACCACTATGACTTTATATCAAAACAGAAAGGAAAAATGATAACCAGTCGAAGGCTCCAAGATCAAAACTAAAGAAAATAACAACAGGCCAAGTAACAGAAATTTTAATGGGCGTGTGATCGTAGGTTATTAATTTTATGACACTGAAACCAGATTCTGTTGTTTCATATTTTAAGAGTCAAGAAACAAGCAAAAGATGACTCTAGTCACTTTCAATTTTAAACGAGTGTGAAAGTACAAGTGCTCGAAAATCTCTTCTCTTTTTAAAGAGTCATGAAAAGATCAAAATGACTACTCAAGTACTTTAAGCAAGACGGTGTACCAGGTTTCCGTGAACTGCCATATACACCGTGGTGATCAAAATGAAAGAGAAATGACCAAGGACTTAACGTACATGCAGGTAGTCTCCCCGAATGTTGTGTCTGGTGTATCACGGTTACAAGGCGGCAGACTCAGCTTCCTATGGATAAAAGGATTGCAACCTAGAGGGTTCTCCCTTTATATACTCGACGGTACGGGGAGCACAAGCCCATACTAGCGTTGTCTAAAGACAGATGGTGAACGACAGCTACTAGGTTTTAAGACGCTGGAACATGTCTCTAGCCTATGCCACTCAAAATGTTTCATTAGGTTTCAATGCTTCCTTAGGTTAATTGAATTAATTTTAAATTTGATCTTGGATTATGTTTCAGTTTTAATGCCCTATCGAATTTGGATCTCAAAATTCCTAAATGCAAGCTATATGCAAATGAACATCATCTTTGATTCAATGAATGCTAGTTACGAGAAGGATAGAGATCTTTCAAACAATAGCAAACAATGAAAGTATGAAAATAAATCCATTAATACATCTAACACAATAAAACAAAAATGAAACTCTTTCCTAGACTATCAAATGCTAGTTATACAAATTAATGTTTCAGTTTCGATGCAAAAGAAAGAATGAAAATTTTTTTTTTTTCAATGAAAAGAAGTACATGATGCACTAATTACATGAAAAATGAAAACAAGCACTAGCTTGAGTATTGTGTAAGGATCTAAATTGAATGACTCAATTAAACGCTAAGCAAACACAAGAAAGCACTCAAGCTAATGCTTCAATCTTCCAAACCAAAAGAAATTTTTCAAAACGACCCAAAACAAGAAATGTAATCTATGCTTGGAGAAACAAGGAGAAGAATCAATCGAAAAATGAAATGATCATTCAATCAAAGAAAACACTCAAAAGGATCAAGAAAAATTAGTGCAATTGACCTGAAAATGAGACTGACAATAATAAAAATGACTTGATTTCCAAAAAGAAGGCTCAATGCAGCAAGACACTTAGAAACCCTAAGGCCTTAATTTACACTGATGAGAAAATAGACAAACGAATGAGAAAAACAAGTCGACAGTGGTCAAAACAGTCCCAAAGGCATAATTAGACACAAAAAATAACCCAAAGGCAAGCACAACTGACCAAAAGTCTCATTAAGGAGGTCAAACCAAATCCTACAAGATTCGACGTGAATGTAAGGTTGTAATCCACGCCAAACAGGGGTTGGCGCAACTACAACAAAAGAAACCTGCGCCAATTGGCGCAACTGTTCAGACGAAAAGCGCGCCAAGATGAATAACTATGGGAAAAAAAGGAAAAACCAAAATCCAATGAGCAGAGGTCAATCTTGACACTTTGGAGCTGAACAAAGGATATAAACTAAGGAAGCAAACCAGAAAAAGACAGATAAACAAATCAATGATCGAAGTTGACCCAACAATATGAAACGACAAACTCACACTGATCCCTAGTGGAGTCGCCAATTTTTTAAGTAGGTAAATCCTCTCTGTGGATAGAGACGATCCCTCTAGCCCTAGAGTGGGTCTAGAAACAAATAAACATGCTAGAGTGTTGATTCCTAATTATTGAATGAAAAGAGGACACAGTAGATCGACCTACCTAGAATCCAATGCTTTCGTTGTGGCTGTAGTGGTAGTGGCCTCTCGCTCCTGCCTTGGCAAGTCACAATCCTTATGCAGTCATGCTCGAATACCTGCACATAGAACAGAAAAAAAGAATAGCATATGACATAATAACTTCATTCATAACTACAAGCCAGTCAAAGAGGGCTAAGCATATTGCATTAAACATCTAATATAACGGCGTGCTCCAGCTAGCTGTCTTCTTGCATGCACGGTGGATCCATCACCTCCTTCTAGCTCACGGAACCAAACAATAGTCACATATATGTATTGATAGAAGGAAGAGTTACAACCAATGCTTTGATGTCGAAGTCTCCTCCAGCGGGGTTCAGCCGAAGCGCATCTCAGATGCTCGTCAGGGAATTCGGACGGGATGAAGGCATGGACTCAAGCTCTCTCAACGTAGTTCCTTCTTACTCTATCTCTTCAATAGTTCAGCTATAGTATACTCAATTCTCCATGTTCAGCTAGCTTATGAAAAGAGAGATAGCTTCTTTTTATATAGGAAAAGGAGGAGGTTAGGATCCCTACAAATGTGGGAGGGAGGCCTATCCTTTAGGAAGTTCCCATAAGAGGTGGAAACCATAACTAAAGGAGGGAGTCTGTGGTTTATTCAGTTCAACCACTCCCAATGACTCATCCTCAAAGTTGTTGGAGTGGAATCTCCACCTCTATTTTTAAAAAACATTCCATAAACATCTTAGCACGGGTGGCTAACTAAGACAGAGCGCCAAATGGTGTGGGGCCCAGTTTTAATCTTCTTCTTCGGCGCGAGGGCATAACTGACTACTCGTGCCAAGGCCAAAACAAGGGTTTTTGAATCTCTACTCAGAGAATTTTCAACAGAAGGAATATTACTCTCATGTAAAGGGATACAATGATAGTATTTTCAAGGCATGACATTGCTTATTGATCATGGAAATGACCCTCCAATGGGCGAGATGGGGATTGAAGGGACAATGACAAAATTTTGTGTAACAACCGCAAGTGAGGAAGAAATGCATGAAGGACAAGAGGACAGAAAGGAAACGATCCTCAAAGTGGACACTATTCCACAAGAACCAGTGTTGACTCTGACTGAAGAAGCAATGCATGAAGGTTCGGCCCAAGTAAGAAACAAGGGCGATGAAGGTGTTCCCCATTCTCCTTTTTAGTCTATGATGCCTAGAGGAGAAAGGGTTTTTCGCTCGTCCCAATGATTAATGGAGGAGATATTTGTCCCACCAGTACTGAGGTTTGTTGACTCAGGGAAAGATATGACCAATATCGGTCCATCAATTACTAATTTTCAGCAAGGGTACCCAGAGGCTCAAAAGGGAGATGGAAATTCTATGGAAACACCGGAGCATAGGATGGTCAATGAAAGTGCTGACTGAATGACAGAATTCCCTGAGGTAAATGAGAAGGAGAATGCTCCTGAATGAAGGGAACCAAGTCATAAAGACCTAAGAAAAAAACCAGTTGATGACATTGACAGCATTCCACCACCTTCGGAGCCTACTACAGGCCTGGGAGATGAATTCATTGTCAAACAAGAGTGGATAGAATAGTGTGAAAGCAGGAGATTACCTCTCAAGAAAATGTATCAGCGTTAGTTTAATGAAACCATGTGATTTAAGAATGAAGTTCGGAAGCTGAGGAAGCAAGTATCCCGGTTTAAGAAGAAGGTAAAATTATATAAATTTAAGGCAATAAAACTTAAAATTGAGGTCTCTTTTGTGGCTACACAGACTGGTCTGACTTAACATTTTTTTGAAGCCTGAGAATTCTACCTGGCTGCTGAAATTCAGAGATGGAAAAATGTTGCGAATGGACATAAGAAGGAGACAATGCAGGTTCGAGAGTAGGCTTTCGGGATTGTTATGGGGTATATAGACTAGTTGGATAGAGCACAGCAGAGGCAAGAAAAACATCAGGGCAAGATAAAGGAGTTAGAAGAACAAGTGCAAATTCTGCAATCAGATAAGGAGAAGATGTTTACCTTGGCGCAGCAGGTAATGGCCTGTAGACCTCCCACTCATAGTTATGCCTTATTCCTTCATGAACAGTTCCTTTTCTTTTTCCTGGAGAGTATATATAAGGAAATTTTCCATGAAATTGAGGATCCAATCCAGTTCCTCTGTATTTTGAAAATTCATGATATCATAGGTTAGCACTTAATGTGCAAACTCTACGTGCATAATTACTTCCTAAGGCATGATCAGGCCTTCAACCCCATTCTATTTGTGGGGGATATTCATTTGAGAGTATTCACCTCCTACACTATCAATCGGATTAAATGGAGAAGGCCTATGATACCTTTGAAGAAAAAAAAGTTACAAGGCCACTGATGATGAGGAGGGAGCATGGCCAGGCAGAAAATATTTATGATAATCATTTTACCTTCTTACAGATTGAGGGGCATAGGGGACATATGCTAACAACCCAGAAATGGTGTGTTGACCTCTATGTTAGACAGATAGTAACTTTCCGAAATGAAGCGTTGGACAGTTGTCAAAGGAGGTGGATGTTGTCATCATCAGCCGTCAGTGGTCGAGAACCTTCTGGAGCACCCAACTTTACACGAGCACTAGAAAGGGTGCCACCCTTTGTAGCTTATATTCATACCTTTGGGGTCCGGTGGATGGGATTGAGGTTTCAGTTACCCCTCATTTGGTTTCCAGCAGAACAATATACTCCTGCATACAATGTCAGTTAATATTGGTGGAAGGATGTTGTTTTGACGGAAGGATATAAACCCCCTAGGACAGAGATGGCCAAAGAATATGACCTCGTACATCTTCATGCCAGCCACAGTCATTCCAACCCAGATCTGAGAAGACAACGAGCTGCATGAGGACATGCAGATAGACCAGTTGGGGGGAGATGTTGGGTACCAAATATGTATACTTTTCTCTCCTACTTTCACCCACCTTTCTACCTCTTTGTATCATTAATTGTTCTAAACACACGATGTAAATCCATTCCCACTGTCTTATATGGAATATTTGATTAATGAAGTAATAGTCGTGGAGGTTTTATCTATGCAAGCATTAACTCTGTTATTTCCACAGATTCGGAAAGTAAAGGAATTACATTTGCAAGCCACGAAGCAACTCCGAATTCTTAGCACTATCTCAACATGTTGCAACAGTGCAACAGATTCCAACTTACCCTAGATCTATTTCAGGCTTTTCATGGTTTCCTCTCGGCAACTAGTTTGTTGTTGTAAAAATTTTATAAATGTATATATTTAGTTTTTAGATGGGAAATATGGTTTTTCTGAACCCTTGTATAAAAAGGGCCTCAGGGCTGTGAATCGGGATTAAGCAAAAAGAGATTGATATTGTAACAAAAGTGTTTTTAATCAATTGAATGCACATCAATTTGTTGTTCCATTTGTGAGTTGTGAGTTTTCCGCAGCCCTGATCAAAGAGTTGGGCCCACTCTTCTGATCAGTTGCTGCGTTATTTCCCTTTTTTTTCTTTCGTATTTCTGTTTATTATTGTAACCGTTGTTCCAGTATGATTCTGTAATTGTTGTGAATGCTTTCATAATTCTGCGATTTATCTTTAATTGTTGTTACAATATTTTTCTTGTTTCCATTGATTAATTCTGTGATTCAATAGCGGATTATGTTATTTCTCTTACATATACTATGTGTGTTAGTCTTGCAATAACCAACGCACCCAGATTGATAATTAATGTGGAAAAATGGTTTGAATATTTGTTCACACTTGGACGTCAACACTTGCACCACTAGTCATGCTACTCTGTAGCATTGATGAAATTCCTCCATTGAGAGCTATCTCTGCATTTATTTTTGGAACTAGCCTTCTCACTCTCATTTTTCCTTGGCTCTACATGGAGCTCTGGACCTCTCTCCTCCCTCAACTCGGCCATCTTGATTTAGACTCTTACAATCTTTGGGCTTACCACTCCAGTTCATGATGGTGTAAAACTATGTTTGTCTCACCAATGGATGGGAGCAGAGTTAGGACTTGCCTCCACACCAATGGTGATTCACATATTTCTTGGTAATGTGTCACTCCACCTTGGAGAATCGCACATTCTAGGTTGGCTATTCCACATGAGTCGTTATTAAAGGGAAGGAAATAGCTACACAAGCCATTTAGTCTCTTTCTTTGTCCAAGGAACCTATAGTTACAAAACTCCAAACACGGGGCCTTCATCTCAAGTTTATGGTCCTCCCTCCTAATCTATATTTCTTTGTTCTTTATGGTTTTCCATTCGGGTGTCTTGGTTATCTCACCTTTGTTGACATGATAGCACTCTCAAGGTTGTGGTCACCCTGTCGAGGATTAACACAATCGATGTGGGTGTGGGATTATGTGGTTATAAAGTAGCCTCACCCCTTATGGTTCTTTGCAATAGCCACTATGATCTCAATTCTAGTGGACTACCACATTTTATATTTGGGACCCTTAGCCCCTTTTAGCAAGGTCATCGTTCTATTCCTACTCCATAGATCAACCATGTCATGCCAACAAGCATGAATACGTTGGGGTGTAGCATATTATCAAGAGCGGGGGTGGACCCGAGCTCAACTAAGAGTTGAAAGCTTTATTTCCAGGTACATGGATCTCACTCCATAGCCAATTTAGGATGGACTTACCCAGGTGGAATGACAATTGGTTAAGGAACGACATACACTCATGAATTTTGAGGTTCTAGCATATTAGCGGAATGGGTACTTGATGCAGGCCACACTCAAGGAAGATATAGCCAGGGTACATAGTGGAAATTTACTAGCATATCAAACTTCTTCTTGGCAGGGCACTCATGAATTGAAACGCTACTAGAGATGACAAGTTACTCTTCCTTAACCGCATGCAACTGCAATTGACTTCTATGGGAAGAAGGTTGGAAAAAATGGCAAGAGAATTGTGAATTCCTCCAAACTCGGGTGCTCCCTTGGCAACAGGAAGGAACCCATTCAAGTTGAGGCCATTGATTATGATCCCACCTCCTAAAAATTTTAGTTACTTTCTTTTTATTTCTATGTTTTATTTTTGTACGACTATGTTTTTTAAAGACCCACGAGGTCTTAATACCATTTTTAGGCTTCTATTTTTAGCCAACATAGTTACATTTTGTACAAAATTAGTTATGAGAATCTTATATTTTTGTATTTGGTTAGGACTATCTAATGGCGGATTGATCAAATTCTAAGTTATAACCCTTGTTTGTAGGCGATACAAAATTTCACCTTGCAAAAAAAGGGTGGAATGAATTCAATTGATATAAATGATGGAAATAGAGGAAGCACTATGATTCGGATTGGATCGTTATATTTTTTTCACCCATATCGATGCATTTGGTGTGGAAAAAGTGGAGGAATCAGCTCACGGGACTGTTTTTACCAGCGGAACCTAGATTGGCAAAACAAGGTCTCAAACCTTCCAAGAGTGTTTTGAGGCATCAAATGAATTTTTTTGTGGGTAAAACTTTGCTGCTTTAAAGAAACACCATTTCATGTTATTCTACACAAAGAGATCTTTCCAACAATGCAAGAAACATGTCAATCATAGTTTGTATGCAAAATTTATGCCACTCAGAAGTTAACCTTCATGTTTTCACACCTATTGTTCGGGAGGATGTTGCGTTAGCCCCCATTATTCATGGAAAAGGAGCTAGCCACGTGATTATGATGTAAAAGACCCTAGAAGAGTCTATATTTTAACCTTAGTTAAGAGTTTATATAGTCAAAATTAACCATATCGAGTTGTGTTATAACCGGGCCACTAGGAGGAAGATGCATTCCATTATTTCGAGAGCATTTTGTTCCATAGCTAAGAAAATATATCCATGAGAGATAGGAGGTACAACACACAAAGAGGATTTGTGCACTGTAGCAGCCTATGGGCCACGGGCATTACTTCTTTGTACCTGCAGCCATATTTAAGACAGAGAAAGAGAGCGAAGTGGACTCATCGTCCAGCTGGGTTTTCTCTCGATAAGGTTTCCCAGATAGCATATTTTGTGTCCTATGTGTGTCTGTGAGAATATTTTGTCATTTTATATTTTTCTACATAATTTCCATTCACATGCATGCACTAATTACAATTAAATCTACAAATCTAGAATTTTAATAAAACTGTAATAGTGTAAAATTTCAGTATTTTAATATATTATTATCATATATGTTATGACGAACTGATTAGAGTAATATCCACGGTAGTTTACACATAGTTATATTTTGTATAAAATCAGTTATGAAAAACTTAATTTTTTGTGTTTGGTTAGGACTATGTAATGGAAAATCGATCAAATTCTAAGTTATAACCCTTGTTTGTAGACAATACAAAATTTTACCTTGCAGAAAAAGGGTGAAATGAAGTCAAATGATAGTGATGATGGAAATAGAAGAAACATTAAGGGACCAAAGAGAGACATCAAGGATCACCAAGTTGGTGGTGGTATGAAGACAGAAAAGACATAGATTTCTCGGTGATGAAGCTATAAGCTACCAACACAGGCAAACCCTTGCAATGCTTCAATATTGATTTTGAATTATGAATTATGTGTGCATTTTTATCTTTCTTTTCCAACAATTGGTTTACTAATGTACCCACTAGCATTTTAATCAAAATATTTCAAGTCTAAAGAAAGCATGTTGCCAAATTATTGTGAGGGGACATAAGTACTTGAATTAGTGGTGCTCCCAATTTTGCCATCTAGATAAAGCCTTGACAAGGAACTATGATAGCAATGAACTGAAATGGCTTTACACGCGTGCGCAACATGCATATTTCTTAAAAGACAAAGTTCCCAATGGTTATTGGTACAATGCAACTAGCACAAAGGCAAACTCAGTGATTAGCAACATCAAAGAACTATGAGAGTATTTTTCCTCCATTAATATTTGTATCAGTAATATAAATCATTTTTCCTGTGCCAAAAAAGGTTCCTACTTGTATATAGGGCTTTCCCTAAATAAAAATTTGTCCTAAAGATAAACCCCAGAGAAGGCTTGAAACATTCACTTTAAAAATATCAATTGCAATGACTCCAATGGATGCTAATAACAAATTTTCTATTATGAAGCTAAAACCTACATGTTATGTTTACCTATAGGTAAGGTATGATGTCTCTATATGAAAAATACCTCCCTCTTGATCCATAATAGCACCAAATCATTTCACTCAAGTCCAAATTAGCTTTAGTATTTAAAATAATTCTTGAAACAAACACAACTTGTATTTCACTTTAATGAATAATAATTAACAAGCTTATAGTTCATGAGTCAAAATCTATCACTGCAATAAAGAAATACATTTAGTGAAATAAAATGTGAGTCCAGAGAATGGTTGACCTCAACCACTTCAATCAATAATAGAGAGTAGAAATGTTTAAGTTCTTCCCACATGAACACATTTAACTACAATTGCAAACAAATTGAACAATATATTGTTTGTCTTACTTATCCCCAAGGTAATTAAAATTTGAGTTTATGGAATGACTTGATATTTTCACACCTAGTAAGATGGGAGCACTCTATAATTAAAAAATATCAAAACTTGATATGTTTTAAGTTCATGCCTAATACACATTGTTGTCACCAAAGGATGGCAAGAAAATTATAAAAGCCTCCAACCCACATGTAAACAGAACATCTTGTAAACAAAGAGAACATCCTTATACTTTCAACGAAAATACCCAAAATAAATGAATACCAACTCAAAAAAAAAATTGAGTGATCATGTAATATATTAGCCCTTGAAAACGGTTCCAATTCAACCCAAAAATATTAATGATCCAAATTCTTATCCTTGATGAAAGATAATAATAAATTAGAACTCATTATCAACTGTACATTACAAAATAAAAACAACACATTGATTCCTTGTCATACAATTTTCTAAACAAAAATGTAATCTAACTTATAATCCTTCCTAATATAATATAATAAATTAAAGAAACTAATTTATAATTCTTCCTAATATTATAATAAATTAAAGGCCTATTATTGGGTTAAAAATACATTTGAAAATAAAACAAATCAATTCCTTGATATACAATTTCTCGTATTTTAAACAAAATTGGTTCCTCCACATATAATTTCCCATATTTTAAACAAAAATAGGTTCCTCACATACAATTTCCCATATTTTTAAACAAAATTAGAAAATTAAAGAATAACATATGCAAAGTTGCAAACTGTCTTGTAAACTTTCCTATCTAAATGCCTTATTTTTATTTATCAAATTATTTTATTTTTTTTTTTCATTTACTCCAACATCTAAACAACACAACACTGATGTGAGATTATTATAAAACAATGATATGAATAACATTAGTGATTTGAACACCCTCCATAGAAACTATTAGCTCAACACATATGTGAGACAAACTATTAGCTGGTAACCCTTATTTAGCACTGCCAATCTAATGAACACTTAAATGTTGTATTCCACGCAAGGAAAAATAATTTAGCAGCATAGATATATCAAATTTTAGGCATAACATAATACAAAGATTGCACAAGCATTAAACACCATAATGTCAGACACATGTACATGTGACCACCGAACACAATGACATTGAAGATCTGTACCACTGGAATATAGGTCACACACAATAACATTGAAGATTTGTACCACTAGAATATATAGATAATGTCAGAGTTATCATAAGAGAGGACCTTATCATGGAAAAAGACTAACAGAGGAATCATGCACACCTATACCTTCACGTTCAACAAATACTTATTCTCATCATATCATACACATTGACATCTGTTATGGAACATGGATATATTTCCCAGGAGTTTCTTTCATGTTTGATATTTTCATTTCACAATGAACTTAGCTTCAAAACCATGTTAACAAGGATATAAATCCAAATATATGAACTTCACTATGGCCAAAACTCCTTACAAAAATATTGTTAAATTTCCAAACGCCAATATTAAATGACTGCACATAGGTTTTCGTAATTGGCCTTAAAATCAGATAAAAATAGCAATAAGTATTTTCTCAGCCCTTATTTCACTACGGCCAAAATTAACTACAAAAATATTGTTTAATTTCCAAATTCCAATATTAAAGGATCACAAATAGGTTCTCATAATTGGCCTTAATATCAGATAAAAATCACCACAATTACTTTCTCAACCTTTAACTTCACTACAGCCAAAAATCCCTACAAAAATATTGTTAAATTTCCAAATGCCAAAATTAAATGACTGCAATAGCTTCTCATAATTGACCTTGAAATCAGGAAGAATGCTTATGAAGGTGAATCTAATGCAGCTCTGCAGTGTCTCCCCAGCGGCCGGACGCTCCCGTCTCTCCACTGTCTCAAAGCAGACATCATTGATGGCGGCACTCTCTTTTCCTGGAGGATTGTCTCCTCCATTCATTTATGACTCTGGGATTGGATCTCCCTCTCAGACATTGTCATCTACTCCAACTTCCATGGCAGCAGACGGTTTGAAAGCTCTCTCTACTAGGAAAAAGTTCTCTCTTTTAAAGATGTGGGTAGCTCTAGATTAGTTCTCTTCCTCCCGTTAAGGTGGTCTATGAAGCTTCTACAATCACAATCTCGTTGGAGGCATAAGTCCAACGAAGCCATTTGTGATGCTTTGTGTTTTTCAAAAAGTGGTTTAGTTTGTAGATTCATAGGTTTAGTTTGCAGATTGGAAACCCTTTATCTCTCATGAACTTAATATTTATCTTTTTGCCCATGGTTTTTTTTTTAAAGTGATTTTCAAAAATTCTTTCTTTAATAATGGTACTTGGCTTTAGGGAAGTGCGGGCCTTTTTATGCAGTGGTCCTCTCCTTCAATTCTCTTACAGCTTCAATTTTCTTTACCTTTGTTTGGGTTAAACTTCCAAATCTGCCTAGGCATCTCTAGAATCTCTCTTAGCTTAAGGAAATTGGGGATGCAATTGGAGTCTTCCATTACCAAAGCGCAGAAACAAAAGATTATCTCAACCCCAACTATGTTTGTATTTGTGTGGAGATGGATTTCATTGAGGGTTTTCCAGTAGAGTTGAATTTGACCAACACAAATTACTTGTAGGTTGAAAATCTCAACTACCAGAATATTTACTTTCAATGTTTAACATGTTATGAGATCGATCACATAGTTAAAAACTGCCTCGGAGCCATGAAAATTGTCAATATGTAGAGAGCGTGGAAAAATAGTTGGAGGCACAAATGGTGGGATGGCGCCCAGAGATAACACTATACAATTTCCAAGGAAGAGCCTTAGGATACAGAGGATAAGCAAGAATAAAAATACAGGCAAGAAGAATCGAAATTCATAAACAACCACAAGGACCTAACTATACAATTTCCAAGGAAGAACCATGGGATAAGACAGAGGATAAGCAAGAAGAAAAAGACGAGAAAGAAGAAGCGGAATCCATAAACAACCATTGGGACCTAACTTCAAAAGAAGAACTTGCTCCACAGATCCCTAAAAACAATGTCTCCTCTCGTGTTTCTTCAGACAATAAGACTGAACAAGTTATTTCTTGGGTTGATCAGGGAAATGAGGAAGAGCCATTAAGGAGCCAAAAGGGAGATGTTGCTAATAGAGTTCATGCTCATATGGGTGATCAGCCAAGATAACTCGGGATGGATCCAAGTTGGAAAAATGGAAAAAAAATATCTCACCAAGGAGAACGAAAAGCTATTCAAAATTAAAGTGACAATTAGATAAGAATGGAATGAAAATTCTTTGTATTTTGGAAAATCTTTAGTTAGAATGGGAACAAATTCTTTGTATTCTAGAGTTTTTGATTGAAGATTTGAATTAAATCTACATGCTCAATCTCAAATCCTTGAGGAAATGAGTTATTAGCGGAATTCACTTAACTTATTACCTAGGTACCTTTCGCTACCAAACACAAAGTTAATATACATTTACTCATTTCTTTTTTTTTTAAATGACCTTAAAATCAAATAAAAAATCAGCACAATTACACTATCTCTCGGCCTATAAAAAAAAAACATTATTTAGCATATAATTATTTACTTTGAAACACCCAACATCATTTTCATTATTTTGTTTGAAAATCCCTAATAATAAACTGATCAACATTCACATCCATCAGTGTTTTCACTATTCCCTTTGCAAATCTCCCCCAATAAATTAATAATCATTCACAACCATTGTCAACATAATTATTCCAATTAAAAATTTCTCACAATAAATTGTTTTAACGTTCTTCCCTATATATCTAACACAATGAACATTTAGGATCGATCATGACTTTGTCGATGTTGTTACTCATTGTTGAGGGTTAGAAGCCCTGACTCCTTCAATGGTTCATTGGTTTGGCCATTGGTGGTCAACCCCTAACCCCCTGGCCTCTCTTTTCTTTCGCTCCAGGCATCACGTTCAAGCTCGACTAGTGATCTATGCCCCCATTAGAGGTTATCCTGATTCCTATTGCATCCTGGTAAGCTCTCCCCCTTGTCTTCTTTCCCTTGTACCATATTCTCTTCCGATAGCTCCAAATCATATTGGTTGGGTGGTCAGAGATGATCAGTCCAGCATCCACTCCCCCTCTTTCCAAGGAGATTGAAACCTTCAACTCCTTGGTGACTAATGGTCCTAAGTTTCAAAAATCCCAACCCTCTCACTTTGTCATGAAGCTGCATGAAATCCCAAAGTTTGTTGTTCCTGCTCCTCAAGCCATACTAAGAGCACTTTAACTCACTAAAAGGGATCTAGTTAGACAATTTATGGGTTTGTGGCCCTCCACTCGCTATATCCATTTATGGATTGAAAAGAATTGGAAACCCCTTATCCAAAGGGAGAACTCTTCCTTTTGCAAAAAAGGATCATTCATATTCTCTTTTGAAAAAAAGTCTAATAAGGACTTAATCTTTAGGAGCGACCCATATTTTATGGGGGGCGTGGATTATATTTAGATCGTCCTAACTTAATCCCAACTATGATGTTCCTTCTGTGGTTCCTATCTGGGTGAAAATCCCATCCCTCCCTTTCCACTATTGGAATGTGGCCACCTTCAGGAGTTTCAGAAACACCCTCGAGAAATATATAGATTGGGCAAAGCCTAATGATGGTCTATTTTCTTGTGCCCATATTTGTGTGAAGGTTGAATTGGACAAGGGCCTCCCTGCAGGAATCAATTTCAGCCTTGACAACTGGTCTCATATCCAGGAAGTTGACTATAATCAACGCCCCTTTAAGTGCAGAATGTGCCATGAATATGGCCACTTTGCTAGGAATTGTACCAAAAAGCAAGAGGAAAAATCCAAACAAGGAGACTCTGGGGACTAGTGGCAACAAGCTAAAAGGAGAAGAGGACTCAACAGAGAACAATCCACAAATAACAAGCAGCTCAAGCAAGACATCTTGAAAGTAAAATAACCCCACTCCCAAAAAGATAAATCAATGGAAGTGGTGAACATACGAGAAAACTAGCAAACAGTGGTGGTGATGGATTCAAATATGAAGCCCTAGATATAGCCGAAGAGGAAGGGGAAATCCCTTAGCACTGCCCCTCATCCTCAAACCAACAACCTGGCCAATCTCCTCTTAAATAACTTGCAATTGAGCCAATGAGGAGATCAAACCTAGAATTGAACAAGTAACAAATCAAGCTAATCTCTCTGAAAACTAAGGGTGAATTCCTCTCGCCAAGAAAGGAAATTGCAGGTTACACTTTTACAAATTCTACAAATTGAAATTTTGAAGCATAAAAGGTAAAAAAAATTGAGCGGCACTCTAGAAGAATAGGAAGGGAAACTAATGGGGAAGTCGGACTTGAAAAGACAGAAAAAGACAGAGCTTGATTATCAATCTATTATGATCCTACAACCAATAGAAGTTAGCAACAAAGGTATTAAAAAAGGTTTTTGTGCCACACCCTCTAAAGGGGCTCCTCATATCAAAAGCAAGTAATAATAGTCATCTCCCAGAACTGTAAGGGACTTGGGTCTAAAAAAATAATAGCATAAGTAAAATCTCAAATAAAGAAAGAAAGGCCCTCAGTAGCCCTTCTCTAGGAGACCAAAATGGAGGATCAAGGTATCCTCTTATGGCATCACAAGCTCTGGAATAAATGTGGGACCGTCTATGTCGATTCTCGGGGTGCTTCGGGAAACCTGTGCACCTTATGGGATCCTCAACAAGTGTAACAGCGCAACTCCCTCTCTTCACCTCATTGTCTTTATACCTCCTTTATACGCCTTCCTTCCAAAAAGGTACATGTTATTATTAATGTCTATATGCATGTTCAATTTTAAGGAGAACAAGATTGTTGGACCTCCCTTTGGGTCTTAAGGGATCCTAATTTTTTTCACTTAGTATCTTTGGGGGGATTTTAACGCCGCATTACACAAATGGGAGAAAAAAGGGGGCTCTCCCATTAGAAACCCCTTTAAAAAACATTTGGAAGACTTCATCAATCACCTGGAAAAAAAAAGATCTGGGTCGGGCCACATAGTTTCTTGCCTTGATTGATTTTTTATCTCGAATGCCTCTCTCTCGTCTGTTGAAGTTTGCAACAAGAAACAGTGAAATTGGCATCCGGAAAAAAAATCCTTGATCCTAGTGAAAATCAAGCACCTACACTAGGTGGGACCCAAATAGGCTATTTTTAGGTGGATGTCTATTTATAGATGCATGAGTCAATTCTATTTATAGATGCATGTCTATTTACAGATGTATGTGCAAGTTCTATTTATAGAATGCATGTCTATTTATAGATGCATGTCGACTATTATTATCCCTTAATATTAGTTGGACAATAAACTCTAATCTACTCTCAATGTGGACTTGAAAATAGTTAACTGAAGTGGCAAATCAGTTAGCTAAGTGAATTTCAAGTTAAGAGCTTGGTTGGTGGGACATGCAGAGTGACTTGAGTTTTAACAAAGTGATTCTAGTTGTAACGGAGTTGGAAGTGCAGTGGTGCATGAGTTGTGCAAGTTGTAAATTAGTTTAACTCGGTTAAGTGAGTTAAAGTCAGTTGCGCTAGTTGTAACTGCATATACACTAGTGAGAGATCAAGTGAATTAAATATTAATTAATTCACATGTAGTGATCTCACATACAACTGATGTTTTTACTATTAGCTGCATGCATCTTAGATCCAGTGGAGACCCAGTTGAGACAAGGTGAAAGGGAAGTGTAACTATCAGTTGTGATATTAGCAGGCTACCCAAGTGTAGTTATAACACCACAGGATTCCTATGATACTCAATGCAATTGAGGAAGGCTGAAATTCTTTGTGATTAAGGATTTCATTCATCAGGAACTGCGTGAGCAAGGCAAGCTGTCTGGAGACAACAAATTGGCTAAGGAACTTGCCAATTTTTGTATGACAGTGTGAGACAATTAGCTGATGTACTGAGGGCTCTTGTGAGAAGAGTTTTGTATGTAATTGTTTCATGATTCCTTGTGGAATATACAATATATGATAGAGGGGTTTTGAGCAATAAGCTTTCCCCGGGAATATCTGGTGTTGTGGTTTTGATCTATTTTTCTTCATGGTTATGTTTGGTGATTGTGTTTTTAATTCCGCAAAATATTTGTAGAAGCGATTTAGTATTTAACTTTAGCACATTGTTATATTAGGTGAATCCAAGATATACATGCATGTTGTATAATTTCTACATGGTATCGGAGTTGTGTTATAAATTTTCTACATGGTATGGGAGCAGGAATTATTTGGATGCACGAGTTTGCAGAGAATATTTGAAAATTTTGATGCAAAATTTTCCAAAAAAAAAATAGCATATTTGGATTCCTTGAAAAAAAAAAACCCAAATTGGAAAAAAGAAAAAAATCGGTCGAATCGGAGCTTGGATGAGGGAGATATCGTTGATTTAAAATCGGCTCTTTTGTTAGAAAAATTTTGACGGTGGGATAATTATAATGTGCGCAAGCCAAGAACCTACATGCATTGAGGTACAAGATGCATGCAAAGCTTTGAGGAGCAAAGCAGAGGTTAGTGACTTGGTGGTTGAGAGGGAGCCTCTCAACATGCAGCTTGACAAGCAGTCTCGGAAGGTTGTGGAGCAGCCACAACTGGAGATGCAGAGAATCTTTATATATTTGGTGTAGATGTGATTTCTACAAAGCTTCCTACCATTGGGAAGTGTGAGAAATTCATGAAATTAACCCTTGAAAGGGAGTTGTATTTGCATGCAGGTAAGAGTGAACCTTAGGATGTGGAGAAGCCACAAGATGAGGATCATGGAGTGGCAGAAACCACTCATGCAGAGAAATTTCAAGCTAGATGGGCAGAGGGAGTGCATGTAGCTATACCACCAAGTGAGAGGTGGGGCGACATGCATAAATAATCCAAAGAAGAAATTTATAGGCAGGATTCATTGAAATGGTGTGGATCTCGTGAATCAAACCTAGCTACGAGGAGGCCACAGTACAGCAATAGCAAGATTAGTTGGATTGATGCAGTCAGATGTCGTGAGGACATGAAATCAAACTAACAGTGTCGAATATTGGACCACGGATCAAAGTTGACAGCAAGTGCAGAGTGCATGGATGCAAGTGTCAGCAGCGCAGTGGTTCCTGAATACATGTGCAGTAGCTAGCAGAAGTCATGAGACTTTGATGATAGATGCATTATATTGATTCAATTGTTTGGAGGCTATTCAGTTTCGGAAGTATTGTGTGTAAAGGTTGCATGTGCGAGAAACACTAGAGAAGTGTTGCATGAAAAGGTTGCATGGCGCACGCATGGCACATGCATGAGTTGCATGTTGCATGCAAAGACATTAATTTATTATTGAGAGGGAGTGTTGAAGTTTGCAACAAGAAATAGTGAAATTGGCATCCGGAAACAACATCCTTGATCCTAGTGAAAATTAAGCACCTACATTAGGTGGGGCCCAAACAGGCTATTTTTAGGTGGATGTCTATTTATAGATGCATGAGAAAATTCTATTTATAGATGTATGTGCAAGTTTTATTTATAGATTGCATGTCTATTTATAGATGCATGTCAACTATTATTATCCCTTAATATTAGTTGGACAATAAACTGTAATCTATTCTCAATGTGGACTTGAAAATAGTTAATTGAAGTGGAAAATCAGTTAGCTAAGTGAATTTCAAGTTAAGAGGTTGATTGGTGGGACATGCAGAGTGACTTGAGTTGTAACAGAGTGATTCTAGTTGTAACAGAGTTGGAAGTGCAGTGGTGCATGAGTTGTGCAAGTTGTAAATCAGTTTAACACAGTTAAGTGAGTTAAATTCAGTTGTGCTAGTTGTAACTTCATATAAACTAGTGAGAGATCAAGTGAATTAAATATTAATTAATTCACATGTAGAGATGTCACATACAAGTAATGTTTTTACTATTAGCTGCATGCATCTCAGATCCAGTGGAGACCCAGTTGAGACAAGGTGAAAGGGAAGTGTAACTATCAGTTGTGATATTAGCAGGCTACCCAGGTGTAGTTATAACACCACAGGATACCCATGATACTCAACGCAGTTGAGGAATGCTGAAGTTATTTGTGATTAAGGATTGCATTCATCAGGAACTGCGTGAGAAAGGCAGGTTGTCTGGAGACAGTAAATTGGCTAAGGAACTTGCCAATTTTTGTATGACAGTGTGAGACAATTAGTTGATGTGCTGAGGGCTCTTGTGAGAATATTTTTGTATGTAATTGTTTCATGATTCCTTGTGGAATATACAATATATGATAGAGGTATTTTGAGTAGTAAGCTTTCCCTGGAATATCTGGTGTTGTGGTTTTGATCTATTTTTCTTCGTGCTTATGTAATTGGCGATTGTGTTTTAAATTCCACAAAATATTTGTAGAAGCGATTCAGTATTTAACTTTAACACATTGTTAGATCGGGTGAATCCAAGATATACATGCATGTTGTATAATTTCTACATGGTATCGGAGTTGTGTTATAAATTTTCTATATGGTATGGGAGCAGGAATTATTTGGGTGCACGAGTTTGCAGAGAATATTTGAAAATTTTGATGCAAAATTTTCAAAAAATAAATAGCATATTTGGATTTCTTGCAAAAAAATACACAAATTGAAGAAAAAAAAAAAAAAAATCAGTCGAATCGGAGCTCGAACGAGGGAGATATCATCGATTTAAAATTGGCTCTTTTGTTAGAAAATTTTGAGATGGCAGGATAATTACAATGTGCGTGAGCCAAAAACCTACATGCATTGAGGTACAAGATGCATGCAAAGCTTTGAGGAACAAAGCATAGGTTAGTGACTTTGTGGTTGAGAGGGAGCCTTGTTGATCAGCGGTTGTCATTGATGTCAACCCAAGCAGCACCAGGATCTAACCCAATATTGCACGGAAATTTTGACCTACCAAATTAATATATTCTGGGTCAATAATTATTTTGATGGTTTCTACTTGTCGAGATGTTTCTGTTGATATATGGCACGCCATGTAATTCTTCACGGTTTGAGAGATATTCATGTTTGAAGTTTGTACCCCCAGTTAGTGGGCTAAAACCCCATGGGGTTGGGGCATGGGTCATTGAAAAATCATAATTTTTTTTTTTAAGCTCATAAAATCCCTCCCACGTTCACTTGTTGAAGCCCCTCTCAACTTAAGCATTCATATAAATTGTGATCTTCATCTCCTCCTTATGTACGAGGATTTCTCCATGCGAAACGAGGGTCATCGTGGAATTTTCGCTCTAAATTAAATTCTACGAAAGGTTTAGAAGCTGAAATTTTTATGAGGTGAAGCTGAAATCCTGAGGAAGCTGCTGTAAAAATTTCAGATCAAGGTGCACAACATTTTTGGAGATATGATCTATGGAAGTCATGGTTTTTTGCAGGCTCCTGAAATTCATCTCAAAGAAGTGACCTTGGTAAAATCATCATAACTCTCTCTCTGAGTATCGAATTGAAATTCTGTAAAAAGTGGCAGATAGTGCACAGTCTTTAGTTTTCACTCTATCAATTTCAAAGCCAAATGAAGAAACAGTGACACGTGGCATTCCGTACAAGTGCACTCTGCTGAAACAATCCATAATTAGGGCATTGTGAGATTGGGTATAACTCTCTTTTGAAGAATCCAAATTGGGTCAGAATTGTGGCATTGGAAAGAGGACTCAGAGGACTACTACAAGACTGAAAATCAGATATTGAGGATATGAAATAACAGAGATACACTAGATTCAATATCGAGCTCCTAGAAGGCAAAGAAAAAGCTAGATCATGTGTTGTCAAGGGTTGCAAAAGGATCAAAATTTCTACGGCATTTCTACGGCGGCAAAGAAAAGCAAAGATTCTGTGAGGGTAGCATGACAAGAACGGCAACCAAGGTGCATAACGCTGACAATAATTTCATCATATGAAGTCTTCAAGTGGGTATGCTTGCATGTAATCATTGTAAAGGTGTCATTGTACTTAGTCATTGTAAATACATTATTGTATAAATTGTACTAGTATCTATTTGCCAAGGGTTGAAGAGGCAGTGTTGGGAGGTCTAGGATCATCATTAGGTGGTTGTGTTAAAGTTGGGGTTATGGTCTAGTATATCTTCTTCTTCTACATCATTTTATATCATTGTAAAGGGGACCATTTTCCCTGGTACAGGAGTCCATTCTTCTTTTATTCTTCTATAGGGTGGTAGGGTGGTGCTAGGGTGAGTTGCAGCTCATTGGGTGTTGGGGCATCCGTTCAGTTGACTATTGAAGAATCTCGAGCGTTGGAGCATCCATCCGATGGGAGCTGGAGAAGAATGCTTTTCTAGATTCTAGGAAGTTGGAGCTTTATTTTCAATTGGAGTTGAATATTAAAGAATTATTAGAAAAACATTAGGTGGTTTTTGTCCCGAAGTGGGTTTCCACCTTAAAAACTGTGTGCATTTGTGTTCCTATTGTTTACTACTATCATTGTACAAACACTGGTAATAATTGAAGATTAAATAATGCTCTAATTGAAAGGAATACTGATTCACCCCCCCCCCCCTCTCAGTATTTCCAACGATTGGTTTTAGAGCTTGGTTCCTTCAATAACAGTTTAACAGCTGGAAGGAGGTCATGGAGCATACCAAGAATGGTGTACCTCTATTCAATGAAAATAATTATGCACTCTGGAAAGGAAGAATGAAGGTCTATCTCTTGGCGCAAGGTTACAAAGTATGGGACACTGTTCAAAATGGCTTTACACCAACCGCAGATGAACAAGGTAAGAAGAATTTGGTAAATGATGCAAAAGAAAATAATATTTTATCAGTGGAATTATTGAATCTACTTATCATAAGGTGTTGGGTTCTAAAACCGCCAAAAATGTATGGGACAATCATGAGAATATATATGCAAGTGACTCAAATGTCGAAGAAGAAAAGCTTTAAATCTACAGAGAAAAAATTGAGCAACTGAGAATGAAAGAAGATGCCAACATTGTTGCATACTTCCAACACATTGATGAAATAAACAACACCTTGGAAGGATTGGGAGAGATTATTGACGAGAAGGCTATTATACAAAATATTCTTAGAACACTACCATGGAGATTCAACCCAAAGGTATTGGTCTTAGAATACAGTGCAAATCTGGACAAACTTAGCAAAGAGGAATTACATGGAGTTCTCATAGCATATGAAATGAGACTTGATGAAGAAGAGGGTACTTCGCATCTAGAAATTGTGTTCGTTGCATCTAAGAAAACCAATAAGGATAAAAAACCTTCAATTGAAAAGACATGCACTTACAAGTGTGAAGAAAAGGGAGATGATGAAGAAGGTCTTTTAGATGAAGAATATGCTTACTTCACGAGAAAAATACAAATTGGTAAGGGAAAATTCAAATGTAAAATTCCATTGATATGTTTCAGCTGTAATGAGGTTGGGAATTTTGCAAAAAAATGTCCAAAAAAAAGTAATGGCAACTCAAAAAGAAAGAAAGGCTTTAAGAAATTCAACAAGCAAGGATCCAAAAGGAACTTTCCCTCTAAAGGAGATAGCTCATCATCTGATGAAGACAGTGACACTGAAGAAGAAGCTAATGAGAGAGTATTGTTTATGGCCAAGCACAATAAACAAGAGGTATCAAACAACAAAGAAGAATAGTTGACCATAGAATAATTTTCTAAGGAGGCAATCAGGCTTATAAAAGAGCTCAATGCTGAGAAGATCCATTCCAATACTCTTGAAGAACAAGTTCAAGGTCTCAAAATTGAAGTTGAAGAACACAAATGCATTGAAGAGTCACTTCAAAAGAAGTTGGAAGAAAGCAACCAAGAAAGGGAAGAATTAGAAGCCAAAGTAGTCTCGATGCGTGAGGAAGTGAAGAAAGGAAAAACTATCCAAAACTATGCCAACAACTCAAGGGCATTGGAAGAACTCATCAATAATCAACGATCTTACAACGACAAACTTGCATCGGTTACAAAGAAGAAGAAGCAGGACCTTCTATGTAGCAACAAAACTAGTAGGTTTGTTGGCTTAATAGCAAAAATATGCAAGAGGTATTTAAATAATAATATTTTATTAAAAATTTATATGATAAGATGATTGAAAGTTACAATGAGGCCCTGCTTATATACAGGTGCCTTTTCACGAATGGGCATGTCTTTTAGACATGCCCTTTCACTAACCTAATCACTATTTTCATAATCCTTAATTAATTATTTAATAATTATATTTTGTATATTAGTGATGAATTATATTCATAACATTATACAACAAAATACAATGAACCTATGATATTTGACATGCATGTAGACTTGACTAGACAAGATTCACAAGAACAGCCTTGGAAGACAATTCCTCGACGAAAATTTCCATCCAGGTACCAACATATTTTTTATGGCTACTGTTATTCATGTGGAAAATTTGGTCATAAAGCTGTAGAATGTCTCACGTACCCTAGGAACGAACACAATTCCAGGAGATCTGTCAAATATGAATCTCCCAGGGCTCAGCGAAACATCAATAGATTTGAACATTTAAGAAATAATATTGAATGTTACAAATGTCGAAACTTTGGACACATAGCTAAAGAATGCAGACTTGAAAATCCTCCAGAAGAATCTTCTAAGCCACTGAGCAAACGAACATGGAAGAAGAAGAAGACTGATAATTGTGCTCTTGCTTTCAAGGCTCAAAACAACAAAGATTTGTGGTATGTTGATAGCAGTTGCTCAACGCATATGACTAGAGATAGAAAGAAATTCGTATCTCTGAAAGATAAGAAGGATGGAACCGTGTCCTTTGGAAATGATGGATCTTCAAATGTTATAGGATTAGGTACCGTCACTCTCGGAAGCAAAGATTCTCTAGCCAAGAATGTTCTTTTGGTTGAAAACATGAATCACAATCTGCTCAGTGTTGGAAAAATGTGTGATCAAGGACACAAAATACTATTCAACTCCAAAAAATGTGAAATCTGGAAAGCAGGTATGGTGAAATTGTGGCTACAACAAGTTGATCTCCAAACGACATATATGTTCTGGATGAAGCAACTAAAGCATTTCTACTAGCTAAAGAGGATGATATAATATTGGGTAGCAATGATGATCGACTAAGTAATAACTTTTCTACAAAGATGCAAAGTGAGTTCGAGATGTCTTTACTTGGTGAACTGACATACTTCTTAGGGCTTCAAATATCTCAGCAAGAGAAAAGAACATTTATATGTCAAGCCAAGTACATCAAGGAAATGCTCAATAAATTTAAAATGGAAGATTGCAGCTGTCAACTTCCTCCAATGGTTAATGGTAACATGTTGCAAATTGAGCATAGACGACTCATCTAAGGATGTGGATCAAAGGTTGTACAGATCTATGATTAGTAGTCTTCTATATGTAACAACCTCCCAACCAGATGTTATGCAAGCAGTTGGACAAGTAGCAAGATTCCAAGCAGCACTAAAAGAATCACATATTAAATATTCACCAACATTGGAATATCTTTGCCAAAAGCTTGGGATACTCCCAAGTTCTCATTAGATTACAGGTCTGCAGGACGGTTGTGTGTCAGGGGGAGTGGAAGTGTGTACAGGTTTGCAGGACGGTTGTGTGTCAGCGGGAGTGGAAGTGTGTACAGGTCCGTAGGATGGTTGTGTTTCAGGGGGAGTTACCCTTTTCCATTGATTTCAAAGGGGGAGAGAATGTTGTAGGAAGAGGTGTCATGATCGTAGGGGGAGTACTTGTGTTGCCATCAATACCAAAGGGGGAGATTTGTTATCAACGGTTGTCATTGATGTCAACCCAAGCAGCACCGGGGTTAACACAATATTGCATGGGAATTTTTACCTACGAAATTAATATATTCTGGGTCAATAATGCTTTTGATGGTTTCTACTTGTCGAGATGTTTCCTTTGATATATGGCACGCCATGTAATTCTTCACGGATTGAGATATATTCATGTTTGAAGTTTATACCCCAATTAGTGGGCTAAAACCCCATAGGGTTGTGGCATGGGTCATTGAAAAGTCATAATTAATATTTTTTAAGCTCCTAAAATCCCTCCCACATTCACTTGTTGAAGCCCCTCTCAACCTAAGCATTTATATAAATTGTGATCCTCATTTCCTCCTTATGCAAGGGATTTCGCCATCTGAAACAGGTCATCGTGGAATTTTCACTCTAACTTGCTTTCTATGAAGTTTCAGAAGCTGAAATGTTTACGAGGTGAAGCTGAAATCCTGAGGAAGTTGCTGTAAAAATTTCAGATCAAGGTACGCAATATTTTTGGAGATATGATCTGTGGAAGTCATGGTTTTTGCAGGCTCCTGAAATTCATCGCAAAGAAGTGACCTTGGTAAAATTGTCATAGCTCTATCTCTGAGTATCAGATTGGAATTTCATAAATGGGACAGATAGTGCACAGACTTTAGTTTTTGCTCTATCAATTTCAGAGCCGAATGAAGAACTAGTGACACGTGGCATGTCGTATAAGTGCGTATCTTTGACTTAGGTTCATAATTAGGGCATTGTGAGAGATTGGGTATAAATCTCTCTTGAAGAATCCAAATTGGGTTAGAATTGTGGCATTGGAAATAAGACTCAGAGGACTACTACAAGACTTAAAATCAGATATTAAGGATTTGAAATAATAGAGATACACCAAATTCAATATCGAGCTCCTAGAAGGCAAGAAAAAGCTAGATCATGTGTTGTCAAGGGTTGCAAAGGACCAGACTTTCTATGGCAGCAAAGCAAAGCAAGGTGTAGCAGAGGGTAGCATGACAAGAGCAGCAACCAAGGTGCATAACAACAGCAAGAATTTCATCACATGAAGTCTTCAAGTGGGAAGCACTACATATAGTCACTATAAAGGTATCATTGTACTAAGTCATTGTAAATACATTATTGTAAAAATTGTACTAGTGTCTGTTTGCGAGGAGTTGAAGAGGGAGTGTCAGGAGGTGTAGGATCATTATTAGGTGTTTGTGTCATAGTTGGGGTTATTTTCTAATGTGTATTCTTGTTCTACATTGTTCTATATCATTGTAAAGTGGACTATTTTCCCTAGTACGGAGTCCATTCTTCTTTTATTCTTCTATAGGTTGGTAGGGTGGTGCTAGGGTGACTTGTATCTCATTGGGTGTTGGGGCATCCGTTTAGTTGACTACTGAAGAATCTCAGGCATTGGAGCATCCATCTAGTGGGAGGTGGAGAAGAATGATTTTCTAGATTCTAGGAAGTTGGAGCTTTATTTTCAATTGGAGTTGAATATTAAAGAATTATTAGAAAAGCATTAGGTGGTTTTTGTCCCGGAGTGAGTTTCCACCTTAAAAACTGTGTGCATTTGTGTTCCTCTTGTTTGCTGCTATCATTGTAAAAACATTGATAATAATTGAAGATTAACTAATGCTCTAATTGAAAGGAATACTGATTCACCCCCCCCCCCCCCCCCTCAGTATTTCCAACAAGCCTCTCAACATGCAGCCTGAGAAGCAGTCTTGAAAGGTTGTGGAGCAGCCAAAAATGGAGATGCAGAAGAATCTCTATAGATTTGGTGTAGATGTGATTTCTACAAAGCTTCCTACGATTGGGAAGTGTGAGAAAGTCATGCAATTAACCCTTGAAAGGAAGTTGTATTTTCATGCAGGTAAGAGTGAACCTCAGGATGTGGAGAAGCCACAAGATGAGGATCATGGAGTGGGAGAAACCACTCATGTAGAGAAATTTCGAGCCAGATGGGCAGAGGGAGTGCATGCAGCTATACCACCAAGTGAGAGGTGGGGCGAGATGCATGAATAATCCAAAGAAGAAATTTATAGATAGGATTCATTGAGATGGTGTGGATCTCATGACTCAAGCTTGGATATGAGGAGCCCACAGTACAGCAGTAGCAGGATCAGTTGGATTGATGCAGTCAGATGTCGTGAGGACATGAAATCAAAGTGACAGATTCGGATATTGGAGCACAAATCAAAGTTGACAGCAAGTGCAGAGTGCATGGATGCAGGTGTTAGTAGCGCAGTGGTTCCTGAATACATGTGTAGTAGCTAGCAGAAGTCATGGGACTTTTATGAAAGATGCATTATATTGATTCAGTTGTTTGGAGGCTATTCAGTTTCGAAAATATTGGGTTAAAAGGTTGCATGTGCGAGAAACACTAGAGAAGTGTTGCATGCAAAGGTTGCATGGCGCACGAATGGCACATGCATGAGTTGCATGTTGCATGCAAAGACATTAATTTCTTGTTGAGAGGGAGTGTTGAAGTTTGCAACAAGAAATAGTGAAATTGGCATCTGGAAACAACATCCTTGATCCTAGTGAAAATTAAGCACCTACACTAGGTGGGGCCCAAACAGGTTATTTTTAGGTGGATGTCTATTTATAGATGCATGAGCTAATTCTATTTATAGATGCATTTATATTTATAGATGTATGTGCAAGCTCTATTTATATATTGCATGTCTATTTATAGATGCATGTCGACTATTATTATCCCTTAATATTAGTTGGACAATAAACTCTAATCTATTCTCAATGTGGACTTGAAAATAGTTAACTGAAGTGGCAAATCAGTTAGCGAAGTGAATTTCGAGTTAAGAGGTTGGTTGGTGGGACATGCATAGTGACTTGAGTTGTAACAAAGTGATTCTAGTTGTAACAGAGTTGGAAGTGCAGTGGTGCATGAGTTATGCAATTTGTAAATCAGTTTAACTCATTTAAGTGAGTTAAAGTCAGTTGTGCTAGTTGTAACTACATATACACTAGTGAGAGATCAATTGAATTAAATATTAATTAATTTACATGTAGTGATCTCACATACAACTAATATTTTTACTATTAGTTGCATGCATGTCAGATCTAGTGGAGACCCAGTTGAGGCAAGGTGAAAGGGAAGTGTAACTATCAGTTGTGATATTAGCAAGATACCCAGGTGTAGTTATAACACCACAGGATGCCCATGATACTCAGCGCAGTTGAGTAAGGCTGAAATTATTTTTGATTAAGGATTGCATTCATTAGGAACTGCATGAGCAAGACAGGTTGTCTAGAGACAGTAAATTGGCTAAGGAACTTGCCAATTTTTGTATGAAAGTGTGAGACAATTAGCTGATGTACTGAGGACTCTTGTGAGAATATTTTTGTATGTAATTTTTTCATGATTCCTTGTGGAATATACAATATATGATAGAGGAGTTTTTAGCAATAAGCTTTCCCCAGGAATATCTAGTGTTGTGGTTTTGATCTATTTTTCTTCATGCTTATGTAATTGGCGATTGTGTTTTTAATTCCAAAAAATAATTATAGAAGTGATTCAGTATTTAACTTTAGCACATTGTTATATCGGGTGAATCCAACATATACATGCATGTTGTCTAATTTCTACATGGTATCAGAGTCGTGTTATAAATTTTCTACATGGTATGAGAGCAGTAATTATTTGGGTGTGCAAGTTTGCAGAGAATATTTGAAAATTTTGATGCAAAATTTTCAAAAAAAAATAGCATATTTGGATTCCTTGCGAAAAAATACCCAAATTGAAAAAAAAATCGGTCGAATCGGAGCTCGGATGAGGGAGATATCGTTGATTTAAAATCGGCTCTTTTGTTAGAAAATTTTGCGACGGCTGGACAATTACAATGTGCGCAAGCCAAGAACCTACATGCACTGAGGTACAAGATGCATGCAAAGCTTTGAGGAGAAAAGCATAGGTTAGTGACTTGGTGGTTGAGAGGGAGCCTCTCAACATGCAGCCTGAGAAGCAGTGTCAGAAGGTTTTGGAGCAGCCACAACTGGAAATGCAGAAGAATCTCTATATATTTGGTGTAGATGTGATTTCTACAGAGCTTCCTACCATTGGGAAGTGTGATAAAGTCATGCAATTGACCCTTGAAAGGGAGTTGTATTTGCATGCAGGTAAGATTGAACCTCAGGATGTGGAGAAGCCACAAGATGAGGATCATGGAGTGGGAGAAACCACTCATGCAGAGAAATTTCAAGCCAGATGGGCAGAGGGAGTGCATGCAGCTATACCACCAGGTGAGAGGTGGGGCGACATGCATGAATAATCCAAAGAATAAATTTATGGGCAGGATTCATTGAGATGGTGTGGATCTCATGAATTGAACCTGGCTATGAAGAGCCCACAGTACAACAGTAGCAAGATATGTTGAATTGATGGTGTCAGATGTCATGAGGACATGAAATCAAAGTGACACTGTCGAATATTGGAGCGCAGATCAAAGTTCACAGCAAGTGCAAAGTGCATGGATGCAGGTGTCAGCAGCGTAGTGGTTCCTGAATACATGTGCAGTAGCTAGCAGAAGTCATGAGACTTTGATGACAGATGCATTATATTGATTTAGTTGTTTGGAGGCTATTCAGTTTCGGAAGTGTTGTGTGCAAAAGTTGCATGTGCAAGAAACACTAGAGAAGTGTTGCATGCAAAGGTTGCATGGCGCACGCATGGCACATGCATGGAGTTGCATGTTACATGCAAAGACATTCCTTTCTTGTTGAGAGGAAGCGTTGAATTTTGCAACAAGAAACAGTGAAATTGGCATCCGGAAACAACATCCTTGATCCTAGTGAAAATTAAGCACCTACACTAGGTGGGGACCACACAGGCTATTTTTAGGCGGATGTCTATTTATAGATGCATGAGAAAATTTATTTATAGATGCATGTATATTTATAGATGTATGTGAAATTTCTATTTATAGATTTCATGTCTATTTATAGATGCATGTCGACTATTATTATCCCTTAATATTAGTTGGACAATAAATTGTAATCTATTCTCAATGTGTGTAATATCCCAAATCTGAAACATCTAGCAAGGCATGAATGGAAAATGCATTTTCCAGGAATGGCTGTTACAGGATTTGAAACCAGGACCTGGATCCCTTATATCAATGTATCTAAGACCTAAATCCAAGATTTGGCTCAAAATAAATCCATGTAGGTGGGTTAAACAGATCTCCCACACCTAGTTGTCTTCAGAAAATTCCCGGTGAAGGGACTGCACAATGTATGAACATACCATGGAATAGCAACGTTATTTTTATAACCATGAACACATGAATATACATATAGCCAACAAATGTATGTTATTGTAGCAATGGTATACAAATCCTTAAGGAAAGAGTCACTCAAGCAAAGCAATGCAACCTCAATGGGACATGTACATCAATATGGAGAAACACTGCTACACAATGAATTTCTGCAGGCTAAGAGGACGCAGTTTATAAAGGCACTACATCATACTATATCATAACAGAAATATATAACAATGTATGTCTCAAGAAATGAGGGGGAGCAAGCTCTCAACCCCTGAAAATATTAATACAACAATCCTGAGAAGGATTGGCTGAAATATACAAAAATGGAAAAAATGTCGAAGTTGTAGGGTAGCAGCTACAACTCAGAAAATGGAACTAGATGGAGAAGACTAAAGATGCTGCATATGATTTCAATATCTCCTCCAATGGATCTTCCAAGTGAAAGGTTGATCCTATCACTAAAGATCTCACCCTCCAGTCAACACTGCAAAACCCCACAGCAAATGCGCAATGAAAATAACGCAGTTACTAAAGAAAACTGTGTTGTAGGGGCAAGGGAATTATTTGACCCAATGCCAAGATCTGCAATAAGCTCCAATGGCTTCCAAACTTATCTCCCAAAGGAGAGAGATACTCCTCCTCTGAAAAACAAGTGATGGAAGAGGTGTTGTGATCCCTCACTGCAACACCCTGCAACACAACATTACTCTGCTGTAGAAATAACGTTGTACTGGAGGAGGATGCTTGGCCTCAAGTCTGAATGTGAGTAAAATCTGTACAACTCCTTCAAGAGGCTTCTCAAGAGAGGATAAGGATTCCTAAACAGGAAATCCTTGTGCTAAGCAGCACTGCAACTCAGCTGAACAGTCGGGACTACAAATATTCTAAGCATACACAAAATCAATAATCATATGCATGTGAAACAATGGCTGCCTTGCCCTCCTTTTAAACACATGAGAGCTCCCTCTCCATGGGTCCCACTCTTTAGGGTTTCCTCCATCAAGTAAACTTCCCTCCTCTTTCTCTGCGTTGTCCCACAAGATGCTTTCCACCTCATACCTCTGCGTTGTTTGACTTCGTCAAACTTGACCCAACCTCTTTGCAAATGTTTCCTTTCACACAAGGGTGTGAAATCTAGTTCCATTGTTGATCCCATTTCATAATAAGAGGTATTTCATCCATGTTTTTATTTTGTTTGGGCCTCCTCACCCAATTATTCAACTTGTAAGTGAAATTAACAAAATTTAATATTCCAATTTATTGTAGGAAAATTTTGGAATATTACAGTCCTCCCCTCCCAAATGTTGCTTGTCCTCAAGCAACTGCAAGGATAGAATCGAGAAGTTGCCCCCAAGGCATGGAGACTGAAAATTATTGGGAAAACATATTCCCCAAATGGATCCTCCATCCCCAAGCAATCATCCAGACAAAATGAGTCACCTCCCAACATGGCAACTCCTGAAAATCTCCTTCCACCTCAAGCTCCAGAAATGAAGGTGGGCTGAAAATATGAACATGGTAAGCATTATAGCTTACCCCATGTTGTCCTTGTCTCCACTAATGATAATTGTAGAGTGTGTGATGATCCTGGGCAGAAAAAGTATTTCCCTCAAATGGCAAAGTGAAGAACAATCCTCCAAAGAATTCTTCTCCAACATTGAAGAAAAATTTGGCCCAAAATGTTTCATTCATGATTAATAGGACATGATCATCATAGAGAATCCCAATGATAATTTTTATTATGGTTTTACATGATGATACATGATACAAACAATGTCTCAAAAGGACACAGCGCAGTCTCATCCACTGCAACTTCATAGAATAGTATGGCAAGTAATACACAAAAATCATCACACCCACTAATGAATAGTAAATGGCTAAATGTGTCAAAAATACATGATCAAATACTTTCCCATGGTTGTACAATGGATGGCTATCAAACTCATGTCCCACCTCGAAAAAAAACAAATAGGTGGTTGTGGTGGCTATATCTCCTCCCATGCTCCCATTAGAACATGTAGTGCAAAAAATGTGAGAATTCTCTCCCTTCAAGGACACGTCCAACTCATGTGTCAACCTCCCAATCATGCTCTCAATACAAATCAGATCCATATTAGCAAATTAAATCATGATCAGCAACAAAATGAGGAAAATTTTGAAGGTTTCATGTGGTGCAAGAAGGTACCAACAGCTTTCCCAATAGTGACAGTGCAGTTTCCCAAACTGTTGCTTCAGAAAAGTACAAGGCAAAATGTTTCTTGTTACATAGTTAACCATGTATGTCATTATATGATAAATTTTTGGGTGCAAAAACTGAACATACATGTGATGATAAAACATTTTCCCAAGGCCACATAAAATATGGTTGCCTCCATCATATAGATTGGCCCAACCATGATCATGGAGCAATGTGACAAGCTTGCCCTCTTGTGAAGCAATGCACTACATAGTAATGGTAAGAGTATGCAAATCAATGAATGTATAAACAAACTTCTTACCATATGCCAGAAGTAAGATGGTACATGGATCCATGAGTGAGTCCTCCATAGTGTTTTGGCATGCTATGAAGAAGAATAGTCCATATGCTGCAAGAAGATAATCCTCCTCATGCTTGGAAATCCAAGTCAATAATAATATGTCATAGTGATAGATGTCTCTATCCACTACTCTATCATCATCATCTCCTCCTTGTTCACCAAGTGCATCCAATGGGAAGTGATCCTGGGGACACTCCATCCATAATTCTCTGCTCCCAAGTGACAGCGCTGTGAGCTCATGCAAATAAGCTCATGTCAATACAAAGCTCTGTTCTTTTACATGCTCCTTGTCAAAGACTCCTCTAGTAATGCTGCTGCAAATAAGGAATACCTCCCAAGATGGAAGTGCTTCCAAATCATCCAAGGCCAAAGAGTAGCCCTTTTTACCATGAGAGTGCCCTCTTCTACTCCTGCAACATCACACAACAAGTGAGAGCAAATCTGCCCTTGCTCTCTTAAATGCAACTCAAGCAACCAAAGTGCTTGTTGCCTCCTTATGCTCCCATCATACAACTCATGTGATGAAGACACAATGAATGGTATGAATGTCATATCCACACCATGCATCCATACTCCATGCTTCCCAATGATGCAAGCATCCTGCCACCTCTTCTCCCTCCCCGTCCTCTTAGGAAGAGGACATGCCAAGTGATCGCCAAACTCCTTCAAGAGGAGCCAGCGCAGCCAAGCCTCCTGCTACCCGGTGTCATATATTTGCAAGTAGCCTCCCAGCTCCTTTCTCATCAACCACATCCACTCAATCATTTGTGGATGTCTCCCTCTTCTCTTCATCTTGGTACTCCTCTCATGAGGGTTACCATCCTCCCAAATCATATTCCTGTCTTTTTAGTTCATGGGATTTCGAAATTCAATCTTCTCAAAGATCAATTTGACCCCATAAGGATCCAAATATGTGGTAGGAAAAAACCTCCCATCATGATGTGGATGGCTCAAGGAGTGTCCAACATACACATGAGAGATGTTATCCATCCAAAGATGTCCTCCATCATCTATCTGTTCCTCCTTGAATCCATGAAGATCCAAGTGTGATAAGGAAAGAAAATCCTTGCACTCCATGATGTGTTGAAGTGCACCTCTAATGAGATCTCCCCATGAGACCTCCCTCTCAACAATAGTCCTCCAAAACCAATGAGGTCTTGGATCTGCTGAAAGTAGAAGTTTCTCTTTGAGCTAAGAGGAGCTCATTGAGAAAGGGTCATCTAGAAAGGAGAAAGGGTTTCTCACTTCAAGATGTCTATTATCTTCCATCAAGTCTTCAAACCCCAACCTCAAATGTGATATGCAATCCAACAATGGCTCATGAGGATGATGGTTTATTTCCTCCTTCAATGTTTCCATGTTGCACAGCGCAGTGCAACCAAGTTTCTCTAGATCAGCAATGGGATTTGACCCTTGGCCATGTAAAATAAAATTTTCACAACTCTCAAAATAATTTTCTACAACAAAAGATAGTGGAAATATTTTCATACCTTGATGAGATTTGGGAACTTCTTGTAGGGCTGGAAGAGTCCCTTCCTCCAAATTGTTGGTTGCCCCAACTGTTGATGCATGTGGTTGCTCCTCCATGAGTGTGATAGCGTTAGGATCAACCTCCCTAAGTGGTGGTGAGGGCTCCTCCTCTTCTACTCTTCTATTGTCAAACTCCTTGATCAGCGCTTGAGAAAAGCTAGCAAGAGTGGATACTCTTGCATGCCTCAAATGGCTAAACCAACGAATGTGGGCTTCACCTTCTAGGTGCAGCACTAATATCTCAACAGCTTCTTCCTCCACTATAGGATGTAGCAGGAAAAAGGCTTCCAGCGTCCTCATCCAAGCTCTTGTTGTAGACAACCCATCAAAGGTAGACAACAGAAATCTATTTCCTTTGATTTCTTTCCTACTGCAAGGTCTCTTCTCTTCCTTAAACTAGATGAAATGTGGAAAAACTAGAGTCTCCTTGAAGGCTCTAGGTTGAGATTTGTACTCAACAAGGTAATCACTTAGAATCTGATGATCCAAGTGTCTTTCATGCTCAATGTCTTCTTCTGGATGAGAATAGGAAGTGCATGGTCCTTCCTCTTCTATTTCTTCAATCTTCTTGACCTCTTTGGAGAGGTCCTCTCTGGATCGAAACATTGATGAGAGTAATCTCATCTTCTTCATCATTCTGATCTTCTTTGGCTTAGACTCACAGGCTGAGCCAGGATTATGCTTTGATACCACTGTAATATCCCAAATCTGAAACATCTAGCAAGGCATGACTGGAAAACACGTTTTCCAGGAATGGCTACTACAGGATTAGAAACCATGACCTGGATCCCTTAGATCAATGTATCTAAGACCGAAATCCAAGAGGTGGCTCAAAATAAATCCCTCTAGGTGGGTTAAACAGATCTCCCACACCTAGTTGTCTTTAGAAAATGCCCAGTGAAGGGAATATACAAAGTATGAACATTCCATGGAATAACAGCGTTATTTTTATAACCATGAACACATGAAGATATGGATAGCCAACAAATGTATGCTATTGTAGCAATGGTATACAAATCCTTGAGGAAAGATTCACTCAAGCAAAGCAATGCAACCTCAATGGGACATGTACATCAATATGGAGAAACACTGCTACACAATGAATTTTTGCAGGCTAAGAGGACACAGTTTATAAAGGCACTGCATCATACTATATCATAACAGAAATATATAATAATGTATGGCTCAAGAAATGAGACGGAGCAAGCTCTCAACCCCTGAAAATAATAATACAACAATCCTGAGAAGGATTGGCTGAAATATACAAAAATGAAAAAATGTTGGAGTTGCAGGGTAGCAGCTGCAACTCAGAAAATGGAACTAGATGGAGAAGACTGAAGATGCTACATCTAATTTCAATATCTCCTCCAATGGATCTTCCAAGTGAAAGGCTGATCCTATCACTGAAGATCTCACCCTTCAATCAACACTGCAAAACCCCACAGCAAATGCTCAATGAAAATAACGCAGTTACTGAAGCAAACTGCGCTGTAGGGGCAAGGGAATGAGTTGGCCCAATGCCAAGATCTAAAATAAGCTCCAATGGCTTCCAAAATGATCTCCCAAAGGAGAGAGAGACTCCTCCTCTGAAAAACAAGTGATGGAAGAGGTGTTGTGATCCCTCACTGCAACACCCTGCAACACAACAATACTTTGTTGCAGAAATAACGCTGTACTGGAGGAGGATGCTTGGCCTCAAGCTTGGATGTGAGGAAAATCTGTACAACTCCTTCAAGAGGCTTCTCAAGAGAGGAGAAGGATTCCTAAACAGGAAATCCTTGTGCTAAGCAGCACTGCAACTCAGCTGAACAGCCGGGACTACAAATAGTCTAAGCAGACACAAAATCAATAATCATATGCATGTGAAACAATGGCTGCCTTGCCCTCCTTTTAAACACATGAGAGCTCCCTCTCCATGGGTCCCACTCTTTAGGGTTTCCTCCATCAAAGAAAATTCCCTCCTCTTTCTCTGCGTTGTCCCACAAGATGCTTTCCACCTCATACCTCTGCATTGTTTGACTTGGTCAAACTTGACCCAACCTCTTTGAAAATGTCTCCTTTCACACATGAGGGTGTGAAATATATTTCCATTTTTGATCCCCTTTCATACTAAGAGGGATTTCATCCATGTTTTTATTGTGTTTGGGCCTCCTCACCCAATTATTCAACTTGTAAGTGAAATTAACAAAATTTAATATTCCAATTTCTTGTAGGAAAATTTTGGAATATTACAATGTGGACTTGAAAATAGTTAATTGAAGTGGAAAATCAATTAGCTAAGTGAATTTAGATTTAAGAGGTTGGTTGGTGGGACATGCAGAGTGACTTGATTTGTAACAGATTGATTCTACTTGTAACAGAGTTGGAAGTACAATTTTGCATGAGTTGTGCAAGTTGTAAATCAGTTTAACTCAGTTAGGTGAGTTAAAGTCAGTTGTGCTAGTTGTAGTTGAAAATACACTAGCGAGAGATCAAGTGAATTAAATATTAATTAACTCACATGTGGTGATCTCACATACAACTGATGTTTTTACCATTCACTGCATGCATGTCAGATCCAGTGGAGACCCAGTTGAGACAAGGTGAAAGAGAAGTGTAACTATCATTTTTTATATTAGCAGGCTACCAAGGTGTAGTTATAACACCACAGGATGCCCATGATACTCGGCATAGTTGAGGAAGCCTGAAATTATTTGTGATTAAGGATTGCATTCATCAGTGACTGCATGAGCAAGGCAGGTTGTCTGGAGACAGTAAATTGGCTAAGGAACTTGCCAAATTTTGTATGACGGTGTGAGAAAATTAGCTGATGTACTGAGGGCTCTTGTGAAAAGAGTTTTGTATGTAATTGTTTCATGATTCCTTGTGGAATATACAATATATGATAGAGGGGTTTTGAGCAGTAATATTTCCCTAGGAATATCTGGTGTTGTGGTTTTGATCTATTTTTCTTCATGCTTATGTAATTGGCGATTTTGTTTTTAATTCCACAAAATATTTGTAGAAGCGATTCAGTTTTTAACTTTAGCACATTGTTAGATCGGGTGAATCCAAGATATACATGCATGTTCTATAATTTCTACATCGCCACCTCCTTTTCCACGCCCACATCCTCCCCTGAAGTGGTTCTGATCATCACCCCATCATGCTAGAATTATCCTCACTAATAAACTATTGACCAATCCCCTTTAGTTTCAGCCCCTGTGGCTCTCTGATGCGAGTTTTCAAGAGATTGTTTCCTCATCATTGTGTCTCTAGGTCAATGGTAATCCAATCCAAATTTGTGAACATAAGCTCAAAGATATAAAGGAGAGAATGAAATCTTGGGCCACTGCCACGTAGTCTACCAGACAGGTGTCTATTCAAGATATGGAACAAAATCTTGTGGAAATTCAGTATTCCATGGAATTTCATCGGGTCACAAATGAGCTTCTACACCAATAACTGGACATTTTTACCACTTACCACACCTTGTTAAAAGAAGAAGAAGAACTATGGAGGTTGAAATTGCATAGTGTTTGGATCTAAGTCGAGGACAGGAATACTAAATTCTTCCACAAGCAAGCCAGGAATCATGAAAGCAAAAAAAATATTCAAGAAATATGAGTGCAAGGAAACATATTAAATGACTTCCAGCAAATTAAGCCAGAAGCTACTGCCCACTTTAGTTACTTGTACAACCAAATTGATCCCCCTTCAAAGGTGGTTGAATATTATGTGTTAAACTAGGTCCCAATATGATAACTAAAGAGATGAAGTGTAGGTTGATCTCCCCGCCTTCAAAGGAGGAAATTTGCCATGTTTTATTCTCCTTCAACCCAAATAAAGTCCTAGGGCCTAATGGTTTTTTTGCACACTTTTATCATCACTTTTGGGATATCATTACAAAAATATCTCTATAGAATGATTGAATATTCCTTAAAACAAAATTGTATAGCAAGAGGCATCAACTCCTCTTTTTTGGCCCTCAACCCAAAGGAATCCAGTCATTCCTCCTTTGCTAGATTCCACCCCATATCCCTATGCAATGTCTCATATAAAATTATAACTAAATTACTAGCTAAAAGGCTCAAGAGACTTTTTCCCACGGTCATCTCTAAAAACTAGGGAGGATTCATCCCATTTTGACAAATCCTTGATAATATCATTTTGGTTCAAGAAGTTATACAATATAGCGATAAAATGGGGGACAAAGGTATGGTTATTAAACTTAATATGGCCAATGTCTTTGATAGAGTTCGACACAGTTTTATCTTCAAAGTAATAGACAAAATGGATTTCAATATTAGGTTCTCTGAATGGATTAAACTCTATATAGGCATTCTTTGGATTGCATCGCTAGTGAATGGTAGAGTTTCAAGTTTCTTTAATGTGTCTTGGGGTCTTCGCCAAGGTGGTACGATATCCACCTTTTATATATTCTAATGGTTGATACTCTACGTCGGCACCCGGAGTCTGAACGAAGGAATGCATGTCTCCCAGATATCATATATGGCCAAGATATCTGAAGTGCCAACCAGTCTCAATTCGCAAACGATACCCTCCTTGTTTGGGCATCTAAAGTTATTGCAAGGAGATTCAAACTATTTTTGTATAATTTTGTTCAAGCCTTTGTTGGCATGAAAAACCTACAAAGTCCCAAATTTTCACATGGAACATATCAATAGCTAAGAAAATGCATATTGGCGAGATCTTTGGCTTTATTACTATGGAATATTGGAAGGAATTTAAGTATCTCGACATTCCCATCTACCTCAAAACCCATTCATTGCAGGCTTGGTCTAGGGTGCTTTCACAAATGACTGAGAAATTAGAACCATGGGGAGCTAAATGGTTAAATATGGTGGGTCGTTGTTACACAGCAATTTGTCACCGTCCCTGCAATTCCCCTTCCTGCACATTGGAGGGCTTATTCCGTGACCTGTGAGCAGTGACATAACCTGAAAACACTTTCATGGCATTCCCCTAGACATGGACTTTCATTCCCCTGAAGACATCTCCTTGTGAAAAATCCTAAAAATAGCCTTTTCATCCTTGGCGCTACTAGCCAGTGTTATACCCGCGCCAATGGGGGAAATATTCCAAAGAGGGCGTGCCAATTGGCGTTCTGTCTCAGAGTCGCACTCGCGCCAAGCTTAATAAAGGGTGTTTTTTAAAAATAAATGGCAGAAGATTGACTTTAACCAACTCCTGAACTGGTCTCTAAATTGAGTTGGGATGTTTGGCTCCAGATTTCCATGTAGAGGAAGTAGTTTTCCACCTCTCATGGGAGCTTCCTTGAGGATAGGGCCAATCCCATGATTGTAGGGATCCCAACTCCTCTTCCACCATCTATATAAGTTTGCCATTTCCCTTTGCAAGCTAATCTCCAAGAGCCTTCATAGCCTAAAGATGCTGCAAGAGCTTTGATAGTCCTCATAGTGCCAAATCCATAGCAAGGAGATTGACGATCGAAGAGAGAGGCTTGTCCCTATTCTCGGCAAGCTTTACCGATACGTATTCCGCTGACGACCCGCCGAAAGAAGGTTCAGCGTCAGAGCCTGGTTGTATTTTCCTTTATTGAATTAATGATAAGCGACTATTGGTTATGGTTCCACTCGTATTGTTCATCATGATCATGAGTTGTGTCTTCTCTGACTGATACATAATTTCATATATCAGGTTTTACGCTTGTGTTTGTTGTGTTTCTTGCATGTGCAGGTGTTCGATCGCGGCAAGCGAAAGGATTGTGATCTGCTGGAGCAAGGGAACGGGAATGTCATCTTCTTTACGAACAACAGCGTTGGACTTGAGGTAGGCCTTCTTCGCAAGTTGGTTTATTGTAATTAGGAACCTGCGCCTTAGCGTGATACGATTGATGCTAGACCCGATCTGGGCTAGTAGGGATCGCCTCTGTCCGCAGAAGGGATTTACCTCCACAATAAATTGGCGACTCCACTGGGGAGTTAGCTTGTTGTTTGCTTTATAAACTACAGATGGAGCCTGAAGTTAGCCAGATAGCCTTCGAAACGCTCTTGCTCTGCATTAACGAAAGTAGATGAATGTTGCTCCAGTCAATCTCCATTTTAGTTTATGAACTGAACACTTGGAGTATTGTCTTGTCTTTCGGTCGATTCTTGACTTTGCCTGCTTGATCAGCTCTTTTGGCTGGCTCCTTTCGTGAGTTTGGCTTTTGGCTTGAGCTCCAACATCATTAGTCTGCTTCTTGGATTGCTTATTTTTATTTTTTACATAGAAAACTTGACTGGCGCACTTATTAGCCTGACAGTCGCGCCAATGGGCGCCAATTGCCAGTTTACTACCCATGCCAATCCTGTTATGGCGCTAGTTTCAGCTTGACAGTCGCGCCAATGCTGAAAGGTGCTAGGGTTTTCTTGGTTTTGAGCTTTCTAAGCCTGATCTGTGGTTTTGGTTTCATTTTTTCGACTGCCTAAGTGTTCTAGAGCTTTGTTTGACTGACTGTGACCTTCATCCTTTGGTTGTTTGCCCGTTTCTATCGATTTTACATTTTAGCCCTAGGGCATCTAGGTGCTATTGTGCGTTGAGCCTCCCTTGGGAGTTTGTGGTCTTTATCTGCTCAGTCAACTTTGTGATTGCTTTTCTGCATTCGTTTGGTGGTTGTTTATCGTTTTAGTGCGTTATTTGAGTGATTGGATTCTTCTTCATTCGAATTCTGCTTTGTCTCGCTTTGAGCCTAGATTACATGGTTCATTCGAGTCTTGGAGATTCTGCTTGAAGTGGTGAGTTTGGTCTTGGTTGGGAGATTTTTCGAGTCTTGGAGATTCTGCTTGAAGTGGTGAGTTTGGTCTTGGTTGGGAGTTTTTTTTTTTTTTTTTTTTTTTTTTTTTTTTTTTTTTTTTTCGTGCGCCGGGGCGCTGTTGTCGGCTAGGCTAACCCGTGCCAATTAGCCATTGGCGCTAGTTGTCAGTGAGCAAGTCGCGCCAGTTGGCGCTAGTTGTCAATGATAAAGTCGTGCCAATTTCAGGGTGTGTGAAAAATGAGACTTTTTCCTTGAATCCTTCACCAGTGTGTCTTTCCCTTCTGGTATTTTCACTGCATGAGCATAGATTACATTTCTCGTTGTTTGAAATGTCTTCTTTCCATGATTTTTTGATGTAAAAGGGAATGAATGTCTTGTTTGACTTTCTTTGTAGTCCTCAGAGCCTGACCAATAAGATCGAGACCCCAAGAATTTTAGTAACTTACTTGAAGGTCGAGCTTTAAATCCGCTAGCACTCAACACAACTGAGATACGCGACGCCACTCCTCAGGTCTTATTCGCCTTACAATCTCCAACAGGTGTTCTCTGGCTAAAACTGTCCTCAGACATGCGGCCCAGAAGGCTTCGATATTACTTCAGGAAAATGTTACACACCTTATTATGCCACAGAGTAGAGCCGAAGGGCTTCTGAACTCTTATCAGGCTATTACAACACACTCAAGAGCACTCAACTCTCACAAACACACACACACACACTCTCAGCAGACGACGATCTAAATGCATGACCATCTGTCCATTTATACAAAAACTAAGGAGACTATTGAGGGTCCTGTCAGGCATTACTGGCCCAGACGGTGTCTACTCAATATTCTCGAGTACAATAATGCAGCCGAAAGTAAAAGTCACCATGGTCCCTTAGGACTACGGTCGGAATCATACTGCTCTCCTGGTTCGAAATCAGATGGCCACTTGTCAGATTCTTCTTCTTGCTTTTTATAAAGCCATTCCAAGTACTTAGATTCCCACTCGGACTCATCATGTGATTGAGCATCTTGGTAGATATCGATGTGAATGGGATCTTTTTCTCGTACCGGATATCCTGTAGCCATTTTTCTTTGTCTCTTATCTTTTTCTTCTGTAGCAATTGCTTTTCCTTTGTCAACTGTTGAAGATTCTCCTTTATATCTTGTCTTCAACTTGCTACTGTCCTTTGACACGAACAAATTGCTTTGGGGAAACAAATATCTATCTGTCGACTTTGTCCATTTGCAAACGTATGCCATCGGGTCAACTTCAATATCAAGGAAGGAATCTCTCTTTGCTTTCCGAAAGTTGATATGTGACTGCACTGCCAACTCGACTCCATCCAAAAGATCTAACTTAAAAATCTGAAACATTGACACTGACTGCTCTATACAACACTGAATCCAATATTTACAAAGGTGATTCAGACCAAAGTGTTCCTGCCAACCTAGTTCAAAACTAACTGCAGAGGCAACATGATTGGCTAATAACAAACTAATCAAACAAACTACATCTGGTACCCAATTACCATGTTTAACGATAATGGTAACCAGAGCCTTCTGATTTACAATCAATTTTATGGCTCCACACTTCTGCTGACAACTTTCTAAAGTTTTTATCATACTGATTTTCTCAAATAACTTCAAACTTGGAAAATCTTTTAACCAACTGGTTAGCTTCTTAACTTCATCCATATTATCAGCAATTATTGATGCTTCAAATTTTTCAGAGCCAAAAACTTGAGAGAACGGATTTGGGAGAACAGGTTCTCTCAACTCCAAACTATTGTAGTTCCAGGGAGTAGAGAATGTTCTCAGGTACTGCAATGATTTCATGATACACTGGGTAGTCCTGATCTGAGGTTTCTTTCTGCATAATCCATTGTGGATTTCCCAGTCTGCAAAACTTTCAAAATTTTCATATTGTGGAAAGGTATCAGTGTTAGCAAAATATTCATTTTGACTTTGGAGAAAAGCTGCTTCGAGCTCATCAAACATATCAGCAACTTGGAGTGAGAGTAGAAATCTTTCTACTTTATCATGCATATCCAGTTCTTCCAAGTCTAACATATTTGCAGTAGTATAAACATTGAGAGAAAAATCAATTGCTCCGATTAGCTGATAATAATTCAATATCTTCAAAGTCTGGATCATTTCATCAGTATACTTTCTAGACCAATAATCACATAATGATTTAAAATAAAGCTTAACCTTCATATTTGGTAAAGGATAAACTTTAATCAATTCTTCATCAAGGCCTAGATGAATACCTACATTTTTAGACTGCCAGGCTTGACAACGTTGTATCCATTGATTCCTTCTTAATCTGAGACCAACAATTCTTTTGATCTCATTTGCGATACCTTCAGCAACACATTCTAACATATGGAACCTTTTCACGAAAGTGAAATAGCTATCTGGGGCTGGAGAAAGATCAAAAAGATTTATTCGATGCATCTTGTTCATATCCCGTGTGAGGGAGTCTGCCAGATAATTTGAAATCCCTGGTATCCATTCAACATCAAATTCATACATGTTAAACCATATTTTCCATGCCAATAATCTTCCTCTAGCTAATTGCTTAGATATTTTTGCAGAGAGGAAATGTGTAAAATTCATTGAATCAGTTCTAATTAAAAATTTGGCAGGAGCTAAATAAAGTTCAAATTTCTGAATCCCATTGAAGATAGCTAGGGTTTCCTTTTCTGCTGCAAAATATCCTTTTTGATGTGGCAGAAATTCTCCAGATGCATAAGCACAGAGTTCTTCTTCTCCTGATTCTAATTTCTCGAATAATACTGCTGCCCAAAATAAATCTGATGCATCCATTTGCAATATTAATGGGCCTTCTCCTGGGGGCTTTAGCTGAGGCAGATTCTGACATTCTTTTTTAAGCAACTGAACTGCTTCTGTAGCCTCTTGTGACCAACCTCCTTGCAGATGCTTTCTGATAGGGGTTGTTTTTGCTGAAAGTCTTGGGATATATTTGTGGATGTAATTTAATACTCCCAAAAATCTTTGTATCATCTTGGTATCTGCTAGATGATCTGGGAATTCATTCAGTTTTGTTAAAACATGTGGTTGCAACTGAATTTTTCCATCCATAATATTAATCCCTAAGAAATCAATACTGTTTTGGAACAACACCATCTTTTTCTCCGAGAGAACAATTCCATGTTGGCGTACCTCATTCAAAAAGATATTAAGGTGAGTAAGATGGTCTTCCAAACTGTCACTAAAAATCAAAATATCATCAATGTAGACACATATGAAGTCATATTTTCCAAAAATATAATCCATCCTTCTTTGGAAGAATGCAGGAGCATTCTTTAGTCCAAAAGGAACAACTCTCCATTGGAAAAATCCAGCAGGGCATGTAAAGGTTGTTTTATGCCTGTCTTCTTCTCTAATCTGGATTTGATAATAACCTGACTTCATATCAAACTTGCTGAACACTTTGCTGTTTTGGATTTTCTGCATTATAGTTTCTTGCCTAGGCAGAGGGTAATTAAAGCTTTTGGTTATAGCATTCAGTGGCTTATAATTAATTACCATACGTGCCTTTCCTCTAATGATCTCTGAGTGATTCCTGACTAAAAAGGCTGAACAGGAATAATGAGATTCACTAGGCTCTATTAACTGTAACTGCAGAAGTTCATCAATCTATCTTCTTATTTCTCTTTCATCAGAAGGAGTACAAGGAATCAACTTACCTTTTACTCCATTGTCATGTAGAGTTATAATCTCTTGCTGTGGACTCTCTACTGACCAGAATATTTGTGGATTTTCAGAACAATTCTTGCAAAGTTCTTCATATATTTGAACTTGTTTTGGCGACCAGTCTTCTGTATTGATAGTAGCTTTCTGCTTACCTTTCTGAGATCTATCTTCATATATCTGCAGAACTTCAATCCAATCATTTGAGTCTTTTACTGGTCTCTTTGTTCCCGCTTTCTTCTGACTAATATTCTTCTGGGGTTCTGAATTGGCTAATGTGAGCCTTGGGACCGAGATAGCTTTCTTCTTCACATTTAGAATCAATTTATCTTCACTTATTGTTACTGGAAATACAGAAGAAAAAAATGGCATTCCCAAAGATAAACTACATGATGTATCATGATACTGAACTGCAGAAATTTTTATAATCTCCCCCCCAACTTTTAAGGAAATATTATCTACATAGTGGGTTAGAGATACTGATCCACCAACAGTTTCAGATATCAAAATATGATTCAAAGGTTTCCATAAACCTTTGAACAATGATGGTCTTGCCAAATTATTTGATCCTCCAGTATCAATAAATGCATGAACTGCTATCCACTCATTTTTAACTTGGACTTCTACTGGTATATACAAAAGATTATTTGTCTTGACAATCTTCTTTAAGAAAGAAGTTTCTTCTTGAGATGGGAGCGGTGCTATTGAAGATGGAGCTACTGTCTTTGGATATGGACATAAAGTATTATAAGACTGAGTATTTACAGACTGACTTGAATTGAAAGGAATATTTACAGTGGTTGAGCTTGAGTTTTCTGAGAAATCAGAAAGATTGTCCTCTTGGTCATCATCTTCTTCATATTCTTCTTCTGTTTCAGAATTTAATTCTTCATCACAATATAAATAATCATCTGAATAGAAACAGCGATTCATTTTTTGAGAAGACTGCATTTCTTCTTCTTCTTCTGATGAAGCATCTGTTAAGACATAGACTTCTGAAATATCATCCTGTGATTCAACCATTGACCAAGAATCTGTAAATTCTTCAATATCTACGCATGCCTTTAGCTTATTAGAGGAGCTTTTTGGACATTTTCGAGCAAAGTGACCTTCTTGCTTACAGATGAAACAACAATTGTTTTTTGGCTTTTGATTGTTTCTTCTTTTCAAATATCTGTATTTTCTAAAAGGTCTCTTAGGATTTGCTACTCTTTTTGGCCTGTATTTTCCATATCTTTTAGACCTTCGCTTTTTAAATGGAGTCCATGGTAAAGCGGATCTACAGACTTCTAATCCAGGCGAAAACTCAGAGGCTTTCTTCTGCCAGCATAGATATTTAATCTTCTCAGAACATCTAAATAACAAATCTATCCAGTAGATATGATCAACTGTTTTGCTTTGATTCTCTAAATCTTTTAGGATCATATCACCTAGATTTCCGGGCAATTTTGACAAAAATGAAATTTTCTGAACTGAATCATTGGCTAGGTTTGCCTTAAAAACTTTTCTCATGAATTCATCACCAAATTCTTGGAAGTACTTGGCATCTTTTAATTCCATTCTGGCTAAATCAGTTATTATCTGTTTTTTCTCATCTGTTGGCTCAGGAACAAATTGAGTTTTCATTAATAGCTCTAAAGTGGTTAATCCAGCATTGCATACATTCATCCTTTCTTCTGCACTAGCTGCCATCCACCAGTCATAGACTATTCCTGCCATTCTTTTTTCTTCCAAATAGAATATTGATTCATTGTTCAATTTGGTGGTGATTTGCATTTGATACAAAGAACCTATCCATATTCTGATTGATTCAGCTGGGTTTTTTTTATCTTTCTAGATCAAGGACATAACCAGCAGAACTGGTTGAAAATAGATCTTCTTCTATTCTGGGATATTTATGTTGATCTCGAAAAATATGGGCTTTTTGCAGAGAAGGCAAAATGAAGGAAGGAAATTTCTTTGCTGCATCCTCCAATGTTGCTAACTCACTTTTTGGTTTTTGTATTAGTGGAGATGATTCATAAATCTTTTCAAAAACCTTTTCTTTGCCCTTTGAGATCTTCTTTTCTAATGTTTCTGCTTGAACATTTGTTTGAACATTTGTTTCTACACCAGATTCTTCTTCAGGTTCTTCAAATTCCCAGAGGTTTGGTGGTTCCATTGTCATAGAAAAATGTGGTGTTCTTGTTTCTCTTTTTCTCCTTTCTTTTTCTTTCTTTCTCCTAGCCTTTTCTTCTTTTCTTTGTTTATCTGCTTCTTGTTCTTCTCTTAATAATCTAAGATTGGCTAAGATCTGTTCGGATTGAACACCAAGGTCATATAAGACATCTTCAGCATGTGAACACTAGGTAGTCAAATAATTACCAATTTGGTAGACTTCATCTAAATCTTTAGAATTATTTACACTATGTTCAATAAGTGGAGCACAATCAGCTCTTGTTGCAGGCTGTTTGGACATCGAGGATGTTGTACAAAATTTTGTCTTGGGAGGCCATTTTCCTCCTTTTACAAACCTATGGTTTGCATACGTCCACTCTTCTTGAGGTTGTGCTGATACATAAGACACACGATGCATTTTTTGTACAGGAAGAAAGGGTTTCTTCTCGGGTATATACAATTCGTTTGAATTCTTCTCATATTCTTCAGGAAAGACTTCTGTAATAGGCTGTCGACTCGAAGATGACTCTTCTTGATACTGAACTGGATAAACATGACGTTTTGGCTTCACTATAGGTCTCTCTATTGGTGACCTGGGTGGAATTAATTTGACTCTTCCATCAGAGATTGCAATTCTTTTGAATTTTGACTCAGGTTTCTTTAAATCTTCGAGAGATTTATATTGGAAGTACCAGTCATTTGGAATGTCTTCTGGACTATAGACAGCACCTTCGACTTGAGCATTAGTCATCCCTAATGTAACACAATCTTTAAGAACTGGCTGTTTCAGCTTTGGGTGTACAGTATTTGTCAACTGAAAAGAAGTTTGGATTATAACAGAGAGGTACTCACTATCAGTTATAAGACTCAATCCTTGAACACCAGTCATTAATTTCCAACATTCTGATAGATGTGGGTCAGACAGACTAATAGCATAATCAGGAAAAATGGTTCCATATTGGCATCCAGTAGACAGATTACCAACAATAGTTCCAATTCTCGCGTGATCATATATTTGATGACGGGTATCAAAAACTTCAGCTATACAAGGCGAATTTATACCATGTCTGAACAATGGGGCTAAACCTATTCGGATTCCTCCGAAATGCAAATAACTATACTTCTTTTCTTCAACATACTTTTTAAACTTCCTTATTTCATCTTTTGAAAAGAGGTTCAGGGACACGATTTGTACAGAAGGACCAAATATTCTTATCGTTACTTCAATTTCTTTGAGAACAGACTTTTTCTTAAACACATGAGTGATTGGAAGCTTATAGACATCATTAGCAGAGAGAGAGGGTGGATTCCATTCTTCAGAATTTTCTACTTGTTCATGTTCTATCTCTTCAGATCTAGATGTAACTTCATTTACTATCTTTCTATCAATTTGAGAAAAAGTGCGAAGTAGATTAGCCATCACAGAATCAGAAACAGGGCTCTGATACCAATAAGATCGAGGACTCAGTAACTTACTTGAAGGTCGAGCCTTTTGAGGGATTTCGTGACAAAGTGTTTGAAACAATGATTGTATTCTTAGTGTTTGTTTGAATCCCTTTTGCCTTCATCCCTTCATGTAGAAGATTTGCGTTTATTTAGTTTTCGTCTCGAAGTGTTCTTTTTGTTAAGATGCATTAGATCACATTGCATTGAAAAGTATTTTTTGAGATTTATCATTGAACTTAGATCACATTGTTTAAAGATTGAAAACTAAAAATCGCTTTGATTGCATTCTCTTTTATTAAAAACATGCATTAAGTAGATTCTCATTTTATCGAAAAATGCATTGAGTGCATTCTTATCATTTGAAAAGAAAAAGGAAATTGTGCATAGATTATGATTGCATAGTTTTCGGGGAAAAAGAGGATTTTGCATAGATTACATTGCATTATTCGCATCGTTGAATGTTTTAGAATACTTTTGGATAGTGAAAGTCATCTAGTTTGGAAAAAGTTTCGTTTTCAGTATTGTTGTTTGTTGCATCATTGTTTGAAGCTCTTCCCTTAACTAGATAGCATTCATCGAATTGAAAGATTTCTTTCGTCATATAACTGCATATAGGAGATTGTCAGATGACATACGGTAGGGCCTTGAAATCGAGATATAGTTGAAGATAAACATTAAATTTCATTCAATTTACACTAAGGTAGCATTGAAACATTAACGAAATATTTAGAGGTCTAGGCTAGAGACGTGTCTCTTCGCATCTTTAAACTTAGTAGTTTTCGTTCGCCTGGGTTTCGACAACACTAGTACGGACTTGTGCATCCCGTACCGTCGCGTATATAAAGAGAGACCCCACTAGGTTTATATCCCTTATCCATAGGAAGCCTATTGGCTAGTCTCCGCCCTATACCCACAGTACACCGGGACACGCATTCGGGGAGATCGATCGCACGTACGTTAAGTCCTTGGTTGATTTCTCCTTCATTTTTAAATCAAAGGTATATTGCAGTCACTACATTTGGTACACCCTTTTGCCTAGTATTCCTGAGTAGTCATTTTGATCCTATCTGACTCCCTAAATTTGAAAGGATCACCAAGCGCTTGTCCTTTCATGCTTGTGTCAAATCTGAAAGAGATAGTCACCTTTTTTACCGTTTCTCGACTCTTAAAACATGAAACGGTGAATTTTCTAAGTTTCAATGTGGTAAAATTAATCACCCGCGATCACATGCCCTTTTAGAGTTTGTTTGTTGGCTATTTGATTGTGTGCCTTGGTTTTCAGCCCGTGTGCGGTTTTGAGTTGTTGATGGCAAATTTTCCGGAGTTCACCAACCAAGGAATCCCCTCCGATGGGAATCCTGGTCCTTTTCCTCCTTTTGGAAATGTTGGCGCTCCTTACATGGCAACGTTGTCCCTTCCTGGGTTAACTGTTGGGTTTCCTGTTTGGTTGTTCTCAACCTCTATGGTCCCGAATGTCCCGACTACTGTTCAATCAGTTCCTCCGCCTGAACAACATCGTGTTGATTCTAAGGTGGACCTCTCCCCTTCTTCGCCTATTTCTACATCCTCCTCTTCTACTTCGCCTGGTGAAAGTCTGGATTCAAGTAACCAGGTGACTAATAAGAAGAAGAAGAAGTTTGATAAAGGAGAGGCTAGCTCTACGGCTATTTCACCTAAGAATTCTTCCATTGATAAACCTTCCAACCCTCCACGGAAAGTCAAGTTCCCTTACATGTTATGCACAGGAGACCATCTTCTTTGAGATTTCCCTGGCATTCCCAAGGTGCTTCAAGTATGGTCCAACGGTCTTCCATCGTTTCCTTTGGCTTCCAGGAGTCAGGTTGGGGGCACATCTTCTACTGGTGCTGGTAAGACTCCTAAGAAGCAAGGTAAGATTACCAATCCTTGTAAGTTGTGTGAAGGGCATCATGCCATTCACCTTTGTCCTTATATGGATGAAGCCAAAAGAGTCTTGGACAACGCAACCGTTTCTACACCATGCCTCCTGGCTGGTTATAAACGGCTTTATTTGAGTCCTCCGCCAGCTGAACCTACGATTGGTCAAGAGTCATCCTTGGTCGATCCCGCTCCCTCGGAAATTCAAATTCAGGAATCCATTCCCGACCAACCATTGGTCTTGGGATCGGTTGAGCTGGCTCCGTCCATGGTGCACCAGGTCTTTTCCATTGAGAGTGGATCTCATATCCCTCAGGTTCTTCTTGTTTATTCAGATTCCTCGGACTTGGAGAAAGATTCTCCTATTCCCATACCTCAATAAGTTGCTCCTCCGCCTCCCATGATGGAGGTTCCGGAGGATACCCCTCCAGACTCCATGATGGAAATCGTGGAGGATACTCCTTCTTCTTCTGTAACACCAGGGGAAGACCATATCGGTTCGATGGTAGCCCCTCCAAGTATTTTGGTCGCTTCCTTTGATTGGAATCGATTTCCAGGATACCGCCTTCCGTCTTATGTGCCTTTCAAGATAACGGTACAGGCCTCTGGTTTGGTCGTACCTAGCACTGTTATAGATGAAGGTGTGTCTGTTAGTGTTATATCCTCAACTACTTGGCAAGATTTCGGTTCGCCACCACTTGTGCCTATTACGCAGAATCTATTGGCGTTTAACAGAAGAACTAGTCAACCGTTAGGGATCCTTTCGAAGTTGCCTGTTACTTTGAGAGGCAAACCGTCCATATGGGTGTGATGGTTGTTCCAGTCTCCTTGTATTTTAATCTTCTCTCGGGGCCCGATTACCACCTATGCCATGGGAGCACTTGTCTCTCCCCTTTTCGTGTGGTCCGTTTTCCACATAAAGGACTCGACGTGACCATCGACCGCCTTTCGTTCTTTGGTCCTCGATGTGGCGACCGGCCTACCATCATCCTTTCCCCGGTTTTTATCCACCGTTTAGAATGTCCCCACCGCAGTCAACTATGTGGCTACCTACCCCGTGCTTGTACTCAAGGATAAAGGTTGGCTGTGTGCATCAAGTGCCGGGGGCATTGGCCCCGATTTCAGATGTTTTCCTTCCATCGGGAGTGGAACTCTTGGAAGCGATGACTTCGTTCATTATGATGAATCTTGGCCGAAGCAGAGTTCCTTGTCTTGTGTCAAGCTCCTTAAAAATGAAACAAGGTTGTCGGAGCAGAGTTCCTTGTCTTGTGTCAAGCTCCTTAAAAAATGAAACAAGGTTGTCGGAGCATAGTTCCTTGTCTTGTGTCAAGCTCCTTAAAAAATGAAACAAGGTTTGTCGGAGCACAGTTCCTGGTCTTGTGTCAAGCTCCCTAAACCATGAAACAAGGTGTTTGAGGATAGTTCTTTTAATGTGTCAACCTCGTTAAAATAATGAAACACGTTCTCGTTCAATTCGAGTCTTTGTTTAGATCTCGTAAAATCCCAGTCGAGTCTTTCTTAGATCTCGTAACTTGAACCTTCACTCCCTCCATCTGTTTACTCAGGTGCATGGATTGAAGCTTGGGGGGCATGTACCTCGAATTGAGTCACCATGCTGGGGGCATGCTTACTTTTTCAAGCATAGTTTGTTTCCGTTTCAAGCTTGTGTAAAAATGAAACCGGTTCCAAGCATAGTTTATCTTTGTTTCAAGCTTGTGTAAAAATGAAACCATTTCCATTTTACCTCTTGTGATTGCCATTTTATCAGCCTGTTTTTACCAGATGAGCCTTGGTTTTCTCACTCCATCGTCACTATCTGCTTGGCCGATCATATGCCTTCACTTGGTTGTTTTACCCGTTCTTCAGGAACCGCTGCGATGAGTGGTCTTTGTTAGCCAACCTCTTAACCTTTATTTGTTTTGAGCAGTTCCACCATTACCGGAACCAGTTGCTACCCTTTATACAACTCGTTCCTCTAGGAGGAGTTATATTTCAGCTCTTTTCTGACTCTATAAACATGAAAAGATTTTCGAGTCCCTTGTCGTTTCGATCTCGTTAAAGTGATCACGAAACGACATCTACCCAGTATACGTTTACCCCTTTTTCGGGCTAGGATAGATTACTTGCGAAAAAAGAATACCCTATCCTATCACGACTAGGAGGCTTTCTCAGACATAGTTTTCTACCTTTTCGGGTCTGAGGAACTATTTACGAAAAGGGACCGTTGGAGTTTACTTTTCTGTTGTCTTTTCAAACTCTCTAAACATGAAAAGACGTCGATTTCTTCCTTTGTCAGACTCGTTAAACCCCAATGACATCGGATCCAGTCATAATGACGATATTTGAGTTTCTCCTTCCTAGGGCTCGTTAAATGTACTAGGATGGATTTTTCCGAAGGACGAACTTATATGACAAGCATATGGTATCCTCTTCAAGCTTGTGTAAAAATAAAGAGATACTCGCCAAAAATGGTGGGGGAAAAATGGAACCAGTATCATCGTCGTGTCGGCAGTATGTCGCTCTTGAACATGGCACTTGTCTGCATTCGTGTCGGGTTGGGGACATATCATCTCGTTTCCACTTGCCTCCGTGGGTTTGGGTGATCCCTTTTGACCTCTCATCTGCTATTTGCCTCGTCATCATGACCTCTGATCTTTTGATGTCAAATACTGCCAAATCCACTGTCGTGTCGCCGATATGTTCAAGAGAATTTGACCTCTGCAAAATTTCAACCGTTCTCTGATTCTCATATGATCTTGATTCACAAAACACATTATGTTCCTCTATCTCGTGTCGATGATGTGGGAAACACTATGGCCCACCTTCGATCAAGGTCACTTCATGTCGACTTCAGCTCATTATCCAGGAAGATGATCTAGAGACTCCCTTCTGGTACCTTGGAGCCTACATGCCTCAATGGTAGGTTCTTCGCGTTCGATGTGAGGTTTTCATCACTGGCCTCCGATCGAGTGATTCTACGGGTGTTCGACGCCAGCTCATTGATTCACATGCCATAGATTGTACCTGTAGTACCTTGAGGGCCATTGTCATTATTGGTGGTACCTCTCGCGTCTGTTAACAGCTTTCATCATTGGCTGGTAATCAGGCGATGTTCTCGCATGTTCGACTTCAGCTCACTTATTCACATGCTTGAACTTGTACTTTGTTCGGGTCGAGATGGAGCGCAAGAACCTGGATTTTGTCTATTGGAATCCAGGCTACGATTTTGTGGATTATTATGATTAGTTACATGACTCATTCACTGGATGGATACGATCATACCTCAGTCTATTTATCGATCCTCACTGGATGGCTGCATCCATGCCTTGGATCTAGATCATTGTATACTCTGCTATGGATGGCTGCGCCCATACCACATATATATCATGTATTTGAGATATCAGTTGTACTTCTCTACGCAGGTTTTCCGACGGCAGTGTTTTTAGTTGGACACGTTCTCGTAAAGCACTTCACCCCTCTCTCTCTTTCGGGCCTCATGCTTTAGGGGGCATCTGTTACACAGCAATTTGTCACCGTCCCTGCAATTCCCCGTCCCGCACATTGGAGGGCTTATTCCGTGACCTGTGAGCAGTGACATAACCTGAAAACACTTTCATGGCATTCCCCTAGACATGGACTTTCATTCCCCTGAAGACATCTCCTTGTGAAAAATCCTAAAATAGCCTTTTCATCCTTGGCGCGACTAGCTAGTGTTATACCCATGCCAATGGGGGAAATATTCCAAAGAGGGCGCGCCAATTGGTGCTCTGTCTCAGAGTTGCACTCGCGCCAGGCTTAATAAAGGGTGTTTTTTAAAAATAAATGGCGGAAGATTGACTTTAACCAACTCTTGAACTAGTCTCTAAATTGAGTTGGGACATTTGGCTCCGGATTTCGATGTAGAGGAAGTAGTTTTCCACCTCTCATGGGAGCTTCCTTGAGGATAGGGCCAATCCCATGATTGTAGGGATCCCAACTCCTCTTCCACCATCTATATAAGCTTGCCATTTCCCTTTGCAAGCTAATCTCCAAGAATCTCCAAGAGCCTTCATAGCCTAAAGAATGCTGCAAGAGCTTTGATAGTCCTCATAGTGCCAAATCCATAGCAAGGATATTGACGATCGAAGAGAGAGGCTTGTCCCTATTCCCAGCAATATTTACCGAAACGTATTCCGCTGACGACCCGCCGAAGGAAGGTTCAACGTCAGAGCCTGGTTTTATTTTCCTTTGATGAATTAATGATAAGCAACTATTGGTTATGGTTCAACTCGTATTGTTCATTATTATCATGAGTTGTGTCTTCTCTGACTGATACATAATTGCATATATCGAGTTTTACGCTTGTGTTTGTTGTGTTTCTTGCGTGTGCAGGTGTTCGATCGCGGCAAGCGAAAGGATTGTGATCTGCTGGAGCAAGGGAACGGGAACGTCATCTCCTTTACAAACAACAGCATTGGACTTTAGGTAGGCCTTCTTCGCGAGTTGGTTTATTGTAATTAGGAACCTGCGCCTTAGCGTGATACGATTGTTGCAAGACCCGATCTGGGCTAGTAGGGATCGCCTCTGTCCGCAGAGGGGATTTACCTCCACAACAGTCGCATTGTCCTTATCACGGTTGCTCTTTTTCCACTCTCTTTATACCAGTTCTCTACCCTCCTAGGATCGCAATATAGTCTTCAAATTCTAGGAAAAGCCATCCAGAAGCTCCTATGGGAAGGGGGTAAAACTACTACTAAAAGTTTCATTTGGTCAATTGGACCATCATTCGAGCCCCAATTGCATGGGGGTCTAGGAATTCAAGATCCTCTTTTAATGAATCACGTTATAGGGGATAAATTGGCCTGGAGATTCTAGTCACAACTAGACACTTGGTGGGCTCAGGTCTTAAAAGAAAAATATCTACAGCGAGATATTAAGAGATGCTTTGATCCCATTCTGACCTCTCGCCACAAATCTCCTTCTTGGAAACTCATTTCAGTTGCTGCCAACGTAATAAATTAGCAACTATGTTGGACTCCAAGGAATGGATCTGGAATTAATATATGGTCGGAATCCATCTTGGGTCATTTACCTCTACAAGAAACCTCTGACTTACTTCCTATCAAACACTTCTTGACTTCTCAAAGGAAATATACGTTGGCCCACATTTCCTCATGAGATGAAGAGGGCCACTTGATTGGATGGAGGCTTGAAGGTATTCTCCATAATCTGCTCCCTCTAGTGGAGATCATGAAAGAAAATATGGTAGGTTGTGCCCCATGAAATCAACATGTTGAGTACCAACTCGATTGGAAGTCTTACATTTACATTGGCAGAGATGGCTATGAAGAGTTCTTGTCCTCCAAGCAAGTGCCCCCTAAGTCTTCCATCTAGAAAAAGATTTGGATTAACAATGCAAACCCAAGGTAAACATCTTATGTTGGCTTATATCTCATGAAAAAAAATTGACATATGAAAATCTAAGAAAAAGGGGCATTCTAGGCCAATCTCACTGCCTTTTGTGTGAAAAGCACGAAGAACCAATAGCTCATCTCTTCCTTCATTGTCCATACACCAAAAAAATTTGGGTTGTTGCCTTGGGCCCCTTTTTCTCCCACACTAGATGGCCTATTGACCTCCTATCCTTCTTCTTGGCTTGGCATAAGCACTATACAGGATTTCTCTCAGGAAAACTCAAATTTAAATGGCTTTGGATCTCTCGTCCTAAGTTCCTTACTAGCAAGTATGGTTATCCCAAAATGCCATATTTAAAAACCTTTGTCATCCCCCAAGGACTACTTCGATGAAGGTTATCTCTCTATGTGCTCATTATAGTAGATTAAAAATAAGTACCCTAGACCCTCTCATGGACCAAAGCGAATAATAGCGAATGGACTCATTGGTGGACCCCTTGAAACGAATTCTCTCTCTCTCCAAATCTCGGCCACCTAAGAGGAACTCAAAGATCAACCTCTTGAATTGTGACCTAGTAGAATGGATAAAAGAAAAGAAATGTTGGACACTTCATTTTGACGGGGCTTCCAAAAAGAATCCAAGAGTGGCAAGAGAACGGGGGGAGGGGGTTATACACAACCCCGATGGAGAATTTTCTATCAGTTATTCCAGGGGGTTGGGACAAAGGACCAATAATCAAGCAAAGATGTATGGCCTTCTGCTAGGTTTAATCTTGGTAAAATATTTGAATATACAAATTTTGGCAATATTGGGGTACTCTCTTCTAGCAATTCAGCGTTTGTACAAAGGCACATGGCCTAAAAAAACCATCTCAAATTCCTGCTCCAAAGAATCTCTAGATCTCTCTAATTCTTCCCTCTTAAATCCTTCTTCCACATCCTCATGGATCAAAATTTAGAAGCTGACAAATAAGCCAACCTAGCTTGTCTCCTTAAAGCTAGACAAAAAAAAGTAAATGGTAGACATAGATGGAAAAATATTCCATGACCCCCTCCTCCAAGTACCTGTCTTATTGTTTAAGGTTATAAAGCAAAATCATTTTTCCCTCAATCTCATTCCAAACTTCAGGAAAATGAGTAAAAATTGGGGGAGCATGTGGCAGGGTATTGTGGCTCCCATTGACGCAGCGCTTCATGCAACTCATTTTATCTCAATCTCTTCACAGGCCCTGAGTAGAAGGAAACGGCAACATTTTGATCTATGCTCAAACCTCGCACTCCTGCTATTGATTGTTCCAGTGGCTACATTAATTATGAAGGTTAATGGAGTCTGCAATAGAATTACATGTGGGATTAACTCCAAGCATGTTAATTTTACAGTCTCAGATTGATATTCTACTTTCAACCTATTAATTCCTTGCCATTTCGGGCTTTATTGCCTTCAGAGTGCTCTAATAAATTTTTCTTAAACACAATCAACATATCCAAGCTTCTTTGTGGTAGCAGGAATATATTTATGGGATGTTGCTTCATTAGTTTCTGAGTGAACTTTGGCAATAAGAATTTCATCTAGGCTCATATGGATCGCAAGTTCATTATGTTGTGCCCATATCAATTATTCTTTGTTGATTGTGTTTTCATCTCTTTGTTTATCTTTTTATGTTGGAGCTCCTCAAATCTAGTTTGATTTATCTGTCTATTACTCTCCTATTCTAGCTCATCCTTATGTCTTTGAATTCAAAGGAGCCTCTTCCATTTCCGGAGTTAGCTTTGTACTTTGGTGTCTCTGTTATCTTCATCCTTTCATCAATGAATTTAGTCTATCTCGCTACTCTGGGGCCGAGTGTCTCTATATCTAGTTTTCCTTGGGTGGGTTTGATCTCTTTTTGTGAATTGTGGTTGTTTCCTCTACATGGACCATGTTGTTTGCTACAAGCTCACTTTCGTCCTCCTCGGGACAAATTTTTCCTTGGTCCCTTTATCTTGTAGCCCTCCTACTATTCTCCATCTTCTCTTGTGCATCATGCAAGAAGGAAAAGAGGTCTTCCCTGCCATCAATCTAAGCATGTGGACAAAATCAGATAAAACTCTTCAAATTTTAGGTAACCCATATTGCAACATTTTTTCCCAGCAAATTGAATATCTACAACTGGAAACAATGGAAATTAATTGGAAGTTTCATTAGTGAATGACAACATCCATCAACCTCTTTGAAGAATACAAACCTTGAAAGGAAAATTGGCTCAACAGGAGGACAAAATGGACCCTCTCTAATAGCAGATAGAAGGTTTAAAGGTGCACCATCCAGCCATTGATAGACTACCAATAGCAGTGCTTCAAGTCGACATGTGGGCAAACCACTATCTAATCTCCAATCAGCTTCCCGAAGATGATCCCCCATCAATTTTCTAATGTATTCCCTCTATAAATGTGTTTTGTTTCTCCGTTAGTGTTGTAAAGTTTATGCATATAGCTCGTTGGTAATAGTCAACTTATAATATAGCTTTTATGTAATTCCAAAAAGCTCCTCTCTAAAGGACCCACTACTAGATGAATTGTTGCAACTACTACTTGGGTAATTGTTTCGTCCCAATGCAGATTTTAATTAAAAAAAATATCATTTTTGTTTAAATCCAATAGATCCATCTTAACCACACATCTAGCAAGAGCCAAGAAAGATCAAATCCATTACAGTGCAAACCTCTGAGTGAAAAAATTGACTAAAAAATTGGCACACTCCAAACCTCCAAGTGAAAAAAATGACTAAAAAATTTGCACTCTAAATATTTGATCCCTCTAGAAGCCTAATATATATATATATATATATATATATATATATATATAACTTTTCATTATATAAATCACATTTTTAAATGTATAAAATGGATTCAATGTCTTCAAAACTTACTTGGGAACTTGGATTGTGTACACTACATAGCTTAAACTTGCATTTCGAACACATCTTTATTTGATTTCAAACAAATTTGACCAAAAAAATTACTTAAAAATGCCCACAACGAAACTATTTCTATTTACAATGTTTTAGCCATAAAAGAATTACCTTTTTCAATTGTTATATATATATATATATATATATATATATTCTTAAAATATTTTATTCACAAATCACATTGAATTAAAAATTAAATGAATTGTATATCTTCTTGAATTTTTTTAACTTTTAATTACCATGGAAAATTTTAGGTGCTAATATTTGTAGGTGAGCAAATTTTCCATGGTTTCTCCAAAAAAAAGATTTGTCAATTTCCATTTTTTTTATAAAAATGATTCGCCCAAATTTTACAATATAAAATTATTTTACGTTAAAAATCGTCCACATTATATAAACAATATATATAACATCATTATAAATTTGAATAATTTTATAAATACATCAATAAAATTTTTATAGTTTGCATGTTAAGGACTAGTGAGATTCGCTAATTTTTTAAACTTCAAGATAATTTTTCATCTTTAAAATTATCACTGTTAATTACTCCTCTTTAAGCGTTGAAATATTGTATTATAATCAACACTACAATAGTTTTTCATTTACTTTATCTCTATATATATAGTCAAATAAATTAGTCAACATGTATATTTAAAAACATTATTTGAAATATTGTATTATAATCAACACTACAATCGTTTTGCATTTACTTTCTCTCCATGTACATATTCAAATAAATTATTCAACATGTATATTTAAAAACATTAATTGAATTATGTAATGAAATATTTTTAAAAAGTTTAAAATCATATACCAAAATAAAAATGTTAATGGAATTTCATTAGGATATTGAAATATTTTATTAATGATTGAAAATGAGTAAAACATGCATATTCATTTTGTTTTTCATGGAATTTCATTAGGATATTGAAATATTTTATTATGGTTTCTAAGTTCGGTTCTAGACCCATCATCAAAAAGGTTTGTCTTAATGATGGGTCTTGTTCTAGACTCGAAACGTAGACGCAAAAATGCTCACAGTGGAGATTCCGAACTCAGAAACTCTAAACTCACACCACAGAAATCTAAATCTATAATTTTATTTATGATTGAAAATGAGAGTAAAACATGCATATTCATTTTTATATTTCAATTATAGCCTACATTCTTTTATTTAAAAATACATATATTTTTTAAAAGACGGAATTACGCATCTCCCTCATAGTAGTCTGTAGAATAAGCCTCTCAACTCAAAAAAAAAGGAATTCAAAAAGATATTTATATACCATATAAATGTCTCCTCTCAACTCAAAAAAAGAAATTCAAAAAATATATATATATACCATATAAATGGCTTAGCATTCTTCACTGTGCAATACAATAGTATGAATGATTAAATATGAATGGTAAATATAACATGGGAGATCTTAAACTTCCTAAGCTAGCTTAAATTCCAGCCAAACCCACCTAAGGCTCAAACAAAGTTGGTATAAAAATATCAAGGCATGATTAAACCATTGGGAGATCGACAAAAATGTTGCATTGCAGAATATTAATAACATTAAAAATATTGTTACTTCTAAGTTTAAAGAGAAAATGTGGTGTGAGAGAGATTTAGAGGCTAAAAGAAAATTAAGATATTATCTCTCTGTTTTAACTAGCGTTATGAAAAAAATTAAAATAGTCAAGATAAGAACGAACTCTCATGAACTACATAGTGAAACAGGTCATTGGGCAGTTCCTAAAACACCATGGGTGGAAAGGATCTGCCATCTCTGTGAGAATATGAACATTGAGGATGAAAACCACTTCCTCTTATAGTGCCCTGTGTACACCCACATTAGATCTCGGAGTCATAATCTTTGTTGCAATACCGACCTTCCTAGCCTTTTAACATGTCGAAATTATAGTGAGCTCAGAACGCTTCTCTCCAAACTTTTTGAGCATAAGAGTACAATTTTAAAACAAACTAAATAATTTGTTTCTTTAAGTCAGATAGACCAAAGTTTGGTCTCAATAGACGTTAAACAACATCATCATAATAAATTGCAAACCTCTCAATTAAAAAAGAATTCAAATATATATATATGGCTTAGCATTCTTCCCTATGCCACACAACAGACAACAGGATGAATGAAGGATTAAATATGAATTGTAAATATAAATTGCAAACCAAATAGAAAAAATATAAGACCTGCATTGATATATTTGGTAGAAAAAAGAGTACCATGCGGTTAAAAATAAACACTCGTGAATTAAACACTCTTCAAAATATGGGGTACTCTTCAAAATATGGGGTTAGGGGAATCTGTACTCTTCTTATTTATATTTTTGACATGAGCAGTCTGATATCAATTGAGATATGACCAAACATAAATTCATTTTATAGCAAAGTGCCATGTAAATTTAATTTAGAAAAAATAAATAAAATAAACACTCTTCAAAATATGGGGTTAGGGGAATCTGTACTCTTCTTATTTATATTTTTTGAATTAGCAGTCTGATATCAATTGAGATATGACCAAACATAAATTCATTTTATAGCAAAGTTCCTTGTAAATTTAATTTAGAAAAAATAAATAAAATAATAATCTGTGGGAAAAAAAATTTAATAAAATTATGAGGTCTAGTGGAATCTATAACTTGCTTCATTTATTTTTTTAAGGACATTTTTTTGTTGACATTAGCAGTCTGATGTCAATTTTTCCCGTTTAATTCTCCACGCCACGAGTGGTGCAAAGCATCCGACTTGTAAGATCACAGTTTACAATAATTTTGGCTTTATAGACTTTTCGCATTCTGATTCCATAAATTGATATTAGGGCACTCTGCTGTTATGGTTCCCTTTAAAAGACCTCAAATATATTCTTATCTACATCCTAGGCATATTGCATACACGATTGGAACGGAAGAAATCAAAAAGAAATTATCGTGACCGCCCCACTACATCGAGTGTAGAGCTGAAGCAGTACTGTAAAAGGCCATAATACAAACAACATAGCAGGGAAGCAAATATTTATTAAATCGGTCTGCATTTAAAAACATATACAAAATCTTCCAGCAGATTCCTTCTTTGCAAAACACAGTCAAGTAAACTTCACAAACTCCATGGCGATTTTTATTACAAGTCAACATTTTAGAATTTATTACAATTAAAATTAGTAAAATTCATATTGCCAAGTTGTTCGTCCCTAGTCAAAACCAAGACATGACAGCAACAAAATCTCCATGGTCACTATTATCCCATGTGACAACCAAAATAAAAATCCTAACAAATATAAGAAATGAACCAAACGTATTCATTTGCTACTGAAAAATATCAAACCTAAATATCATTTTCGAGGAAATAAAATGGATATAGATAGAAGTTGAACATTGGTAAATTAATCCATCGATACATATGCTTATCAAGCCAGCACTTTGGGTAAAAGAGAGACTCGGAAATGCATTAAAACTGCTGTAAGCAAAAGCTCCATGCTTCCTAAAATCCATCCAACGCTTCATCAGTATACATGACAACAAATAGCATATAAACATGAACCCGTGCAGCGAGCAATACTCAGATTTTGGCACACAAGTTCACCTGATGATCACTAAAAAAAAATTATTTCCAGCATGATTACTAAGTTCCAAGCTCGTAGAACAGTATACATCCACATGCCCAATTTCCAATGTTACTACTCTAGTAATTAAACGTCACACTAGAAAATATAGACCAATAAAATGAACTCGTCCTCAAGAGTAGCATTTCTCTTCCAAAAGAATAAAATACACGAAAAGAATATCATTCGCTTGTAAGAGAGTGAACAAGTTCTCTTATTTGATGTATTTCTAGATATCGAACATCTTCAGTTTTGTAGAATCTTGAACGAAATTGCCAAGAGTCCCTAGCCTCATCACAATGGTTTATTATAATTTTATGAAGGGAAAAAAATGACAATCAAGCACAATGACTAGAAGCATTACATCCTTTCTGGATGTCAGCAAACCCGACCATAAGTGTTCGGTCAAAATTATGTATCACCGCAATGGACCTTCACTTTAGCACGAGTGTCAAGCATATATTAGGCCAAATATCAAAGCTCACCCTGAAGACGCTAAATTAAAATCATACATCATAACATGCACAAGCACCACATTAGGAAGCCCATATGGAATATCTGTTGATCCATTTCTTTCTTGAGGAAAATTGGGGGGGAGTAGCAATCTCCCCATTTACAAATACAGAAACAAGATGTTAGCATGCACAATTTTAATTTCTAACACATTGTGTCTACACCCGATTCCAATACTTCTACACATTGAGGTTATACCTGCATTATACTTAATATTGTATTCTTCTACACCCTAAATCGCCATCATCATCCTGCATAAAAAATAAATCCAAAGCTTATCAGTACATGTACTTTGTATTAATAAATTAAACAGGTTGCTATAATATACCTCAAGAAACCTGCTGCTGATGTCGCAAAAGGAAATAATTTATAAAGTTGGAAGGAACAGTTCTATATTCTTGGGGCAAAATCAGGCAAATCACATGCTCTTCAAAAATTGATAACATAACAGGAATATCTCTAGAATGGCAAAACTGATATTTTATTTTTAAGGGGGCACCCATGGATATTTTCCTGACAATATCCAGACCTTCAATTCTGACGAGACAAAAGTAGCCACTAGGACATTTTTCTGAAAGCATTCACTCTCTCAATTATAACACGACAAAAGGGAAGCTATTGGACATTTTTCTGAGCTTACAATAAATATTAAAATGAAACCTTCCCACTTGCTCACCCACTTGCCCTGAGACCCCACAACTTGTATTAAAAAAAAAAGGCCAAAGAATAAAACACTTGAAAAAACAAATCAACAAATCAGAACATCAAAAAAAGCTGAGGTTTCTAGTTGGCTAACTTTGACGAGTCGATCTGTCATTAGAGGTTTTCCAAGACAAAGTAAACCTGATATTCAAAGCCCATTTCAAGACCAAAATAAGAATTGGAGCACAACAACAACTGGCACAAAATGAGCAAGGGTACAATGAAGCATCCAAACATGCCCACAAAAAAGTGCTAAAATACAGGAAAGGAACTGTATTGATCCCTTTGCACCCAGAAAACAGTCATGGGCAGGCTATACAACATTCTAAGTTGCCATGCTCTAGAATGAGAAGTAAAGAAGGTTTAAAGGAAAATACAAACACACATGAAGCAATAATGTACCACTCTTCAAGAGCTTCCATGAACCCAACCAGACCACATCAACAATACAACCTCACTAGTGCATTCTACTATACATACTTCTGAAACTGCATGTTCATACTATACATGCAATTTTGTAAGCACTAACCAGCTTGAAAATATAGTCACCTTAAGCTACATATATTTTTACACTAAAAATCACAACATTCAGCAATAAAAAGATTACCCAAGTATGCTTTTAACAAAGAGATAATGAAAATGACAAGCTATTCAGAAGTGATCAGGAATCTTACCGCAACATTTCCTTCAGAATCTTCCAAAGTAAATGTTGTAGATTCTGATCGACATTTCACATGAACAAGTGATAGAGAGCTATCCTTGTCTTCAATGCTTCCTTCAGAAGAAGCATCCAATTTCACGTAAACAGCTCCCCTGTACATCCACTCATCAGTTTCATCACTATAAAATTCTTCAAATGGCTCTCCACACAGTGTGCAAACACTCTGGTTATCATCAGCAGGGACTGCCAGTTGCTCATTATCTTGTGTCTCCAAGTTTGCATCTTTAGACAAAAAGGACGTAGCAACCTCAGATGTCAGGGTTCCAGTTCCATTATGCCAATCCTTCACACAAGCAAACCATTGCCTTGATATCTTTTTCTGGGACTTTTGCTCACGATTTTTGGATGCATGCCAATCCATGTGCTTGCTATGCTCTTCCTGAAACTTAAAGCGCAATCCACATGTCCTGCATTGCCTAGGAAAGTCATCATAAAGCCCAATGATTACAGATGCATGGTGCTCCCGGATTATTTCCTGCTTGAATTCAAATCCAATTGGATCCTTGACACCCTGCATTTCACTTGATGTCTCTTGAGGAGGCACTGCACAGGCTGGAATCGGAGGTACAGTTACTGTGGTTGAGACAGTAGTAACACCAGCAAAAGGTACACTGGAAGAAGCTTGCAATGCTGTATTAAAATTATCTTGTTGGTTTGACATCAAAGATGTAGCGGGTAAAGAAACTGATGAGGTTGACTCTGCTGGAGGAGGGAATAAGCCCTTTGCCATGAGAGAGTTTAAAAGAACTGAATATTGATGCACTGGCTGTGTGGTAACTAAACTTGTCACTTGTGATGCTGATCCAACCAATGATGAAGCAGGTGGAGGGCCAGGAGGAAGAGGGGGCTGCATTATCCTTGGAGGATGCGAAGGAAGCAATGGCAGGTTACTTGGGGGTGGGGCTAGTGCAGTCCCAGGTGTTGCCCCTGAAAGGGAAGATATTGGCATGGGAGGCAATGGTGCAACAGGCACCAAAGGCAACGAAACTGTAGTTGTTGTTGACAACTGAACAGGAGGAGGACCACTGGGAAGCGGTGGCTGTATATGTAGAGTTGGGTGAGTGGATCCCAAATCTGAAAATCCAGAGAAGCCACTCGATGAAATAGGTTGAGAACTGGACACAACCTGACTAGAACCAGATGGAAAAAGGCCACTTTGAAGGATAGCAGCCAGTAGACTTTGTGTACTTGTTGTTCCTTGCAAAGATGGACTTGCAATTGTTGAGATTCCACTTGAAACATATCTCATTGATTGAGGTGGCCCATAGCTTGGAGGTGGAGGCTGGGGTGGAGGAGATCGCAAGCCTGGGTGTTGCAGAGCATGGGATGGAATTAAAGGCTGCGATAAGGAGACAGGTTGAATTTGTGGCAATGGTGGCTCTGTTGGCACCTGCTGTGAAAACTGTATTTGGTTGCCATGCAGAGGTGGGACTGCAGAAGGTGGATTCTGGAAATGTTGAGAAGGTTGAATCTGCTGAGGCATTTGTAAGTGCTGCAATGAAGGACCAGACTGAACATGACTATGTGGCAACTGATGTAAGGAATCTTGAGTATTTTGCGGCTGTGGAACATGCTGCATTTGAGAAAGGGATGTAGTGGTTTGTTGGACAAGTCTTGATGGATGTGTTGGGAGATTTTGAACTTGTAGATGGTCAGGCTTAGTAAAATTATTCTGCTGCTGATGCTGCACGGGTTGAAGTGGTTGTTGAAGGGGCAGGGCAGATGAAGGTGAACCAGGTAATTGTTGTAAGGAAGGCAGTGATGGAGAAGAAGGATTGGGTGATTGCCGTTGCCGGGAAGATAGACCGCTTGATACTGGTGTCACAGTTGGAAGAGCACCAAAGCTTGGAGGGCCAGTCCCAAGTGAAATTCCATTATTTGTTCGAAAGCTTGGTCTTGGACCTGAAGGTAGACCGATACTTGTTGACAAGCTACCATTCAATGAAGAGATGGATTGACCATCTGATTGAGCTACATTTATAGAAGTTGCACCACTGTGATTTGAAAGATCCATTGAAGGTGTCCTGGGCCTTGAATGTCCAGAAAGACTAAGATGTTGAGGGGGCCAAACTGAAAGCGGTCGATGACCTAAAGCATTCTGATTTGGCCGCAGTAAATTAGATGTTTCCATCAACACCTCTCTATTATTCCGAGATCCAACATCATGTTGCAAAAGAGATGATGGAAGGGGGTCATCCAAATCCTGCATCACAAAAAAAGGTGCACAATGTCTATCAATCATTTTCAGTCACTGCATCTTGTGCAATTACCGCATGGTTACTGCAGGCAGCTGAATATAATTATGCTTAACATGCATCATGTACTTACACATCTGCCTGATATGCATATGAGATTTCAGTTGCATCAAACAACTGAACAGTTCTAAAATCAAACTTTATTTATTAAGATTCCTACATCAAAGGAGCTGAAAATTGAAATTGAGATATTATTAGACAAGGATAAATGCCCCAATGGAATTGAGTGAGAAATCAGCATTAAAGCACATCTAATGAGGGAATTCTTAATGCTTCTCCTTATACAAATATATTTATGTATAATAATAAAATAGTAGAACAAAGCAAAAAGAAGAGAAAAGCCAATTAAACTACAGTACCATGGCAAGAGAGGCCATGCAACGGTTATCAAATTTCTGATCTCCTAAAACAAATTTTCATCTACCCAAGAGCATGAGTTTAGGGCAATCAATAAGACTTGCAAGCTACCAAGAATGCTCTATAAAACATAACTTCAAAAGGCACATATGCGATTTCACAATACTAGAGAGTGATCAGATTTGTGATGATCCATGCCAATTAATTGATCTCGGTTATCTATTAACTATCTCCTATTAACCATCCACCCACCATAAAGAATGATTGCATTCACATAAACAAATTAGAAATGTTAAAAAGACAAACATACTCTTTGATGAAGCCTATCTTCACCACCCATGGGCTGATCCATTTGAGACAAGGGCCCAGGCCTGCGCCAATTCCCATCTGGAAGATCAGTTTCTGGTCTCATTCTTTTGCCCCTACCAAGGCCAAGTGACTTGTCTGTATCTACGGAAAACCAATCACCTTTCCTCATTTTTTCATTTCCTCTGCCATGGTCCACCGATCTTGTGCTCATGCTGTCCCACATGTATTCTTCTTCCTCTGAATTTTGCCAGTTTCTAGACATCACTCTACTGTTTCTGCCAGCAATATCTTGAGGGGGCGGTAAATGTGAAATTGACCCACGTGCAGCTCGAGGACCCCTGTAATTGCCATAAGAATCAATTAGAGCACCATGTGTAGATGGCTTTTGCCAATCATATCCATTCCTTTGACCATATGGCACATTGGCCGTGCTACTTTCAGGTTCCTCAATCCGCTCCCTATACCAAGGTCTCTCCAATCCATCATCCCTTTCTGTCACTCTCTCATTGGGTTTTCCCATGCCCATGTCTGATGAACGAACACGATCAACGCCAAAATCATAATCAACAAAGCCAGTGGATGGCTTTTGTCCGTATCCAGGTTCATTAAAAGCATCTCCTCTTGGTGGCCGCTGTATATTCTGCATATCCAAAAATCATATCCAAAATCAATACAAAATAAATCATATCCAAATCATGCTTAAATTAGATGCCTAAGAATGAAATATTATATAAGCATAATACAAAAGCTCCAAATGGATGCACAATAAATAGCAAGTCAACTAGCTTGAATTTATATGAAAATTAAAGCAATGAAATAAAAAGAATACCTAGACCATAACTCTGGAAAATAAAGAATTTAAGAACACAGACCACAACTACTAAAAATCAAGACCTAGAATCAATGTAAACTATGGATATCAAAATAAAATATTAAAAACCAAGAAGCTTAAAGACTATAAACAGAGAGAAAGACTGCATACAGGTCTCTTTAAAGGAGCTTCGGACCACCCTTTTGGACTTCCATGCATACTTCTTTCTGATCTCTCTGATTCATGAATTGGTTCGTCTCCATTGTTCTCTGGGTTTGCTCCCTCTGCCTGAAAACGAGTCTAATTGAATTCATTGGAATCAGCAGTGAATACAAGGATTATTAGTCTATTTGAAATAAAAGCTGTTTAACAGTACTTTGTATCAAAATTCATAGTTGTTTACCTGTAGATTAGGCTATAGTTATAAATTTGATTAGGAAAATAATACAACATAAGAGAACAGCAAAGTGTAAACAACTGTATCACCAGTTTGGATTGTAAGTATAGAAAGCTTAAAGCCTAAAACTTTAAACATCACAGTGGTTTGGGCCATACCAGTGTTATACAGGGATGTGTTCCTGGGGATAGGGAATGTGTTCCCCGTGCTCCCGGGACATGGGTATTCCACGGGGAGCGTTCTCCCACATCCCTTTTCTTGGGGGCGCAATGAAACACACTAGGCAAACAGCCCCCTCAAAAATGAGATGTTTCCATGCTCCCTGTTAGTTTTTATCAAAGCCCATTTTTTAAACCCACCTCCCTAGGAATTACTGGGAATATTAAATTCTTGAAGGATAGAAAAGGAAACTTGAGAAAAGTGCACTTTATCAGACTTCGTATGGAGAATGTAGAATTCTGCATCGCATTCAAAATTCAGGAGAGTCGAGACTTATCAGTTTTCAGGGTTCCAGTATTTGGCCAGATTGCAGCATTGCCATTGGTTCTATCATATATGAGAGCACTGGATTCACATTTAATCAACAGCACCCAACACTCTATAGACCCCGAAGTTTGTGTGTTGATTGTTGAATTCCTCTGTCGTGATTTTAGCTAAAATGTACCAGGGAAAAATATAATTTGTCTCTAAACTTGGAAGGACAATCATATCCTCTAATTTTTCAATTTTGTAAATATAACAAGAAATACAATCGTGATAATGTATAGATGATTTATGATTTATTAATTATTCTGTTACATTGTTGTCTATAAAATTACAAAATTTCAACCATTCATCATTTCATTCCAAATTCATATATTCTTTTTGAAAAAATTTAGTATTTTGGGTGTGGTCCCCTATGTTGAAGACCCCAACGTTTCCTAAAAATTTTGGAGAGCTTTTACATATCCCCTGCTGTGTTTCCCTGCTCCTGTCTCCTGAAAAATTGGTGGGACACTGGGCTATACTAGCTACAATGTGGATTTAGAATGCAAATGCAAATAAGGTGTATTTTATAACAAATGAATAATGCACTCACTCTGTTTGACTGCTGAAGACGTTGCCTTGCCTCTAGGTACTTCGGATTTACATGGATGCTGTGACCTGGACGTTGAGACTGAGAGTCTGAGGATCTAGGTGTTGCAGTGCCAGAATCTGAACCATTCACAGAAGGGGAATACTGAAGCAACTGAAGCTCATCCTCAATGGCATTAAGTGGTACTTTATCAAATACTCCTCTCCAAGTCCGAAATAAATGCCGCATTGCTTTGTGTATTGCAGGATCGACCTGCCTGTATGCCTTGCAAAACACCTAGAATAAAAGCAATTCAAATGATGAGAAGTTTAATAAAAAAAGAGATCAGGAAAACCTTAGTGAATAAATACAAATGGCATGCCTACTGAAATATTAAAAGCTAAATTTATATCAATCAAAGGTTGTTGCCTTTCAAATGTGCATTAAACAGATTATTATGCTAGGTGAGGAGATAAAAGCTTGAATGGATAAACCTTGCAGCCAGAAGATTCATCAGAATTAGACCAGACTAGTAAAACATACCTCAGGTAATCTTGCTGCAAAATATTTGACATAGTCTTTGCCAATGTTCTTAACAATGCTATCCAAAAGATAGAGTGAAGGCAATTTCTGCTCCTTCGGAACCTGCAAAGAAAAATATACATACATTAAGACAAAGGGAGGACAGTGCAGAGAAAAGAATCAGGAAACAAGTAGTAATTTTTTAAATAATCTAAACAAAAATAAACAAGAATTAGTAAATATAGGAAAAAACAATATCAATCACAGACGGAACAACCTGACAAAGTACTATGCAGATAGACAAATCTACAATTTCTACTAATGCAAATGCATTCAATTCAAATAGCACAGGTAATAACTCCATCGTCACAATTAATTAAAAAGACTACCATACAATGCTAGCCAAAACCTAAATCCTCTACAAGTTCAACACAAAAGTGATCCATGTTAGTAAGCTAGACATTAGACTTGTCATAAAACCTTGAGATTCTAACATAAAATAAGCACAAGAAAATTGTTATGAAATCCTACTCTTGTCAGACTAAATTATGAAACAAAAAACTAATACAGGGGAGAGCTTTATTACAATATTTATCTTGCCATATACAATATCCTGAAGCAAATACAAGTTATGACAAACAAACTACTACAATTTACAAAAAACACAACACTCAGCTATGGTGACTACAAATTTTAGGCAACATCAAATGCAGGGTGATCTTACTGGTAGATTAGATTTTCTCAATGCCTTCCAAGTATATCTTATATCACCGAGAAAAAAACAGCATACAGGAGTCACTGCCCTCGACTTAGAGTTGCTTTAGGTCCAGGGAAAACTTGTTTAAATAAAATATCATAAAATGCTTCTGCTTGCAAATAATATTGGGTTGGTTGTCAATGGGGTGCATACATGAATTCACAGGGAGACATCGAAGCACAAACCAGGAAGTAATAATAATAATAATAATAGAATTGGCATTCCTTGGTCAAAACATTATTTGGCATACAAACGTAATAATTATAAAAATTTCATGGCATTAATATAACAAATTGAAAAAGCATATTTGTCGTTAATGCTTTAGTCTATGAAAGAACTAAGTATTTATTATTTAAATTTTAATCAACCTAATACTTCTAACAGATGTCATCTTCTTTTAAAAGCATATTTGCATTGTTCCCTTAGGTTCCAAGGGTTGTTAAATTAGCTTTGACATTCCTTAGACCTTTGACATTGTAATTTTGTTGTCTTTCCCTTGCAAGCAAGTATATTTAATTGCAGAGAAATTCTCTCACTCGTCCACGTATTAAGCGTTCCAAGTAAGTGTTGGGGTACATGCACATTCGGAACCTCGTTCCAAGGGTTGTTGAATTAGCTTTGACGTTCCTTGGACCTTTGACATTGTAATTTTGGTGTCTTTCCCTTGCAAGCAGGTATATTTTACTGCAGAGAAATTCTCTCACTCATCCACGTATTAAGCGTTCCAAGTGTTGGGGTACATGCACACTCGGAACCTCATCAGGACCTCACTTACAATCTCATTTGACCCTCTTCCATATGTTATTAGGTGCACATATGACCATTTTTCTTTAACTACTAAACCTTCCCTACCACCTGAAATCATCTTCTATTTTTTGTATCTTTCTATTTTTAGTAAGTCTATTTTTAGCCAAGGTGACATCTAGGATGACAAGTGGTGTGACTGCACTATTTCCTATCCATTATTCTCTAACCTTCCTATCCATTATTCTCTACACTTTCCATTCATGGATGCGCACTCCCTCTCTTATTTTGAGAGAGTACCTTATCCACTCACCTACCAACCCCTTTGACTTTCAGTGTTATTTTTAAATTTCAAATGTTTCTTGTTATTTCTGAGTTAGAGTTGCATGAGCGAGTATACACTTCGATTCTAACTTTATTTTGACTCCATTTCAATTTAATCGACCCTATTTTAGACTCTCCATCTATTTTGGGATCTCCTACTCTAATTTCAAGCTACTAGCTAATTAGGGAAAGTGTTTATCTATTTAGTATTTTGCTACTGTGCATGCACACTATGGAACCCCAACCCAGTGCACATTGGTTCCTCTCAAGGTGTTACAAATATGTATTCATCTCCAGTAATAATACATACAAGAGGTTATGAGTAATTCAAATTGGTCTCTTTAGCTACTTGGTCCTTTTCACTGCAATTTTATTCTCTCTTCATTCTTATTATGCAATTGCTAGACTGGTACTTTTACACGGCTAGATCTTGTGCTTGTGCTTAAAATCCAACATGGTATCAAAGAATTAGAGTGCTGTGAGGAATACTAACATATTACTGCAGGTTTTACAAGTTCAAACTTCGAATATCCCAGACAGAATGGTTCAGCCAACAATCAGTGTGGTTCTAATAGTTGATTAGTTGTTCCATGTTAGGCTTGACAATTTGCAGCCATGTTAGGTACTTTAAGTGGAAGCCAAAGGTCCTATTGCTACTACATTGACTCTATAGGATCACTATGGAGACCGAAGTAGTGCCCAATTCAACTGTGAAAATGTCAAAATACTCCAACAAAATGAATAAAGTCTATGGGATCTCCCCTAATTTATTATTTCATGTAGAAGCATGTGCAACTCCTCATGATGTATGGACAAAATTGGAAAGACTGTTTGGCAAACAAGATGCGTTGAGAGGACATTAGCTAAAGAATCCATTGATCAGTCTCGACCCCAACCATTGCAAGACCCTACGGGACTTCTTCTCCAAATTCAAGACTTTTATGACTGAGGTAAAAGCTTGTGGCATAGATAAGAAAGAGGAGCAACTTATCCTCGTAGTACTTTCTAAATAAGATTCCATCTATGGGTGATCTTATTGACTCCTTGCTACATGAACTAAATAAGCTCACTCACATGGGGATCATTCACATAGGGCCCTTAAGTCTTCCAATGCCCGTGTGCTTACAGTGAAGGATGATAACAAGAAGAACAAGCAGAACACAATGGATCTTGATCATATAGATGGAGAAAGCATTAAATCCCAAGAGAGAAAAATCCAAGAGAGCAAAGTGCAGCTATTGTAATACAGGATTGCATTCAGATAATTCTTGCATGGTGAAGGCAATTGATCTCATGGAAAAAATACTTCAACGACACAACCTAGCAGATTTCATACAGAACAATATCAAGAAGACTTGCAACATGCCACCAAAGGATCAAGGTATGGATCATGTTTTAACCTATGTCGCAAGGTTCATCGAACTTTAACCTTGAGGTTCAAATTTTGGCGAACCTTAAAAACATTTTGAGGTTTGGCAAACCTCATCGAATCTCATAGCGATTGACCAAGCTCATAGATCAAAACTCATAACTTCATGTCACAACTCAAGATTGTAATTTATCCTTGCAGTTTCCATGTCTGTGATAGCGTTTTTTATGTTTACTGATGTTGAATTCTTACTATTTTATCCTATAATTCATTTTAAATTAATGTCTATATATAGACAAACCAAATGGCAAACCTCTTCTGAACCTCATCAAAAAATTTGAACTCAAATCGAACCTAATCATTTCCGAACCCAAACTTGAACCAAATCATTTCCGAACCCAAACTCGAACCTAATCATTTCCAAACCCGAACTTGAACCCGAATCATGTGACATTGGTTTTAACAACTATTGCTTCATCATCTGATAGATAGATTTTAGACTCAAGTTCCTCTAATCATATGGTTGCATCAAAGCATTCTCTTATATGTTGCACAGTGACCCACTCCCCCCAAAAAATACAAAAAAGCACCCACATAACATGTGTTCCCACACATCAAGGACTTTATGATGCTTAGGAAACACCCCCCCACAATGTTCCAAGCAAATTTCATGACTGTACTAGGCAGATTTCAAGGATTTCATGGGCATAATGTAGGGATAATCCGAGCGTATATCTTTAATTTTGACAATCGTGGACATTAATGATTGGAAAATATGATCATTTTTTCGATCCATTATTTTTGTGTTGCATTAAATATAAACTTGTTGTACAAGTTGCAGCTCAAAAAATTGGTATTGTATGATGGGTTTTAGTCTGGGTTTATGGTGATTTAAATATTGTATTTTCAACAACAAAACTACAAGAAGCAAAGCCTCTATGTCAAGAAAATAGGAAATGCAACATTTCAAAGGGTTGAAGCTTGTGGTTATTGCTCTTGCTTTTCTCATTTTTTGGGTCATCTCAAATTTTACTTATTGTGCACAGCTTTCCAAGAGCCATTCAAGTCAAATGTTTCCACCATTCCAACCTCAAGCATTGTGAAAACAATCAAATAGTGGTGACTTGGATTGGGAACTAAAAGTTTCAATAAATTCTTGTTCAATCACCTTCTTAATATAAAATATGAATCTAATCTCTTTATAGAACCAAAGTATTTTATCGTGGTTTTCAATACCGTTATAAAAATCTATTAAGGGAATTCCTTTTACATTTTAACATAATCATCATTAACAAGATATATGAGGCAGAAAAGTTGTTATGGAGACAATTCTTTCTCTCATAGACCCTCCATGCACCTTATTGCAAATTGAAAATAGTTACACTTAAGTTTCCTAAAGCCAAAATGTATTTTGATCGTGTCTAGTGGCCAGCAATGGAATGTCACTCAACATTTTTTTAATTTACCTGAGATTTTTCAGCATTGGCAAACATAAAAGTTATGCATAATAGTATATAGTATAGCTTGTTGCGATTACAAGCTTGAAGCAACTACAAATGTTAAAAGTGAATTCTAAATTTTTAATATCCTTTATATATTTTTGAGGGAGATCTTCGAGATAATTTTCCATACTCTTTAGATCAGATTTTAGGATCTGATTTAAAGTTCCATTAGCAACCTATTGCAAATCCAGATGGCAAGCTACGGAAGGCACATCATACTACCAAGAAACAGAGAACTAGTTTTCAGTTTTTGGTATTCCAGGATCTGTCACTGCTATTGTAAGCAAATACAAGGTTCAACCAGCAGCAAAAGGCTTTTCGCATGATGGTAGAAGACAAATCCAAGCCCAGATACATTATGGTATTGATCAGCAACACAATTCTTCTACATTGCAACTGCAAAGTAGACATAGTATACAATGTATTTTGAGAGGGGGGATTTTCTTCCCATTGGGTTTTCCCTCTTTACCTTACTTTTGTCATATTGTATCTTGCATTAGTTGTTCCATGAGTACCTAACATGGCTGCAAATTGTTAAGCCTCATTGGTTGTTCTACATAGTTGTTTGTACATGAGTACCTAACATAGCTGAAAATTGCTAGGAATCATTCATTATGCACACTCACCAATTGTGCTTCAGGAGGGGTAGCGGGGTACATGCACACCCGAGGCCCCATCAAAACCTCACTTAGGATCTCATTTGACTCTCTTACATACATTATTAGGGGCACGTGTGGCCACTTCTTTTTCACCACTAGACCTTCCTTACCCTTTGGGATCATCCTTTACTTTTAGTAAGCCTACTTTTAACGGGGGTGACACATAAGATGACATGTGGCAGTGACTAGGCATTGACTAGGCATTGACTAAGCAATGACATGGCTATTTCCTATCAGTTAGTATGAATTGCCTATTCTCTAACCTTCCCATTCATGCATGTGCATTCCCTCTCTTATTTTGGGAGACTACCTTATCCCCACACCTACCAAGCTTTTCCTTTGACTTTAGTCTTTGCGTCTTATTTTAGGAGGGTTCATACTCTACTTATAGTAAGTCTATTTTTAGCATGGGGTGACACCTAGGATGGCATGTGGACTGGGCACTTGCTATGCAATGACATGGCTATCTCCTATCTATTGGTATTGTTACCCACCACCTATGGCTAGTATGCATAGGAGAAAAATTTTCTCCTAGATGGTCCTCAACCGGCAGCCAGCAGCCCCTTACAGCCACCAAATAGCTCGATGTGCCATTATCTCCGCCACCTGAGCCAGACACGTGGTCCCTCGCCCATTTGTTATGATCGTATGTTTGAAGGTGGGCCTCTGGACCCCGAAGGTATGACTTTTCATTGGTGTAGTTAAGTGATTTTGATTACTTATCATGGGCACTTTTGGGCATGGATTGGTAGGGGGATTCAACGGAAAGAGTGGGATAGGTCTATACTCTTGTCTCCTCTACCCAATTTGGTCGTTAGTCTTGTATCCTAGTCCCGTAGGATCTCCTTTACTGGCCACTGGCTTTAGGGCTAGCACTACATGGGAAATTTCGATTTTGGTTGCATGGTCCCGTTTCCCGACACCATATACATCACTCCCCTCCGCTCATTTTAACCCCATTAATCACCCTTCCCATCTAGGTCCACATAGGGTTAGCCTCCCCCTCCCCTTGTCCACACTCTGGATTGGGCCCAGAACGATGCCCCAGCAATTGATGCAGCTTTAAAAAAAAAAGCATAATTAGGCCACTCTCAATAGGAAATGCACCACAAAATGCCAAAAATTGTTGGGACATACGAATTTAGCACGTGGGAAAAATCCAAACATGAGCTCTACCCCTTATTTATGGCCATCACCCTAGTTACTATGGGCCCTAGATGAGCCCCCTTCACATTAAGGAACCCATGATTGTCCCAACCCATGGTGGGCAATGGCCCCACCTTAAAAGGGGGTATCCACTGCTACATCCTATGCATCAAAGGCAAAAGGCATATGAAGAAGCATGGAAAAAGATAAATCGGGGGAACTCGTGTACCACGATTTGCTCCCTCCTACACTCCTATACCCAAGTGTGGGCTTCCCTCATCATAGCTACCCTTGTACCATGACATGTGGCCTAGATCATTCCCCTAATCCACACTCCATTCCATCACTATATCACATGACACCTAAACCTGATGGATGTACCATGGACATGTCACCCCCTTTAAAGGCTGAAACCACCTAATAGGTTCCTTGGTTAGCCCCCTTATTGAGCTTGGGGGCACTTGTACATGCCAAAGCCCACTATGGAAGGGCATGCCACCATGAAGTGCCCAATTGATTCCAGGATTTGTAAGCTCTTTTACTTGATTACTCTAATCATTTGTTGTATTGGAGGGCAAGGGGACGCATTGGATCTTATGCAGGATTGCATGTGGGTCTCCATTTGGGGTTTGGTTTCCCTATACGAGGTCCAAGCCCTCCAAAGGGTCACATTGGCACTTGTAGGGAGAGCATAGATAGCCATGGGCCTCCAACATAACAAACAGCACTTCATGGATCCCCAGCACCATTCAATGATTGCACGTGTTCCACCTTTTGGATGAGGATGATGCACCTAATTCACCATGTCCATCCGGCTCCACACTTGCACCACACACTTGGCAGGTGTTCCAGTGTCCTGATGAGGATGTGGCTCACTACAGGAGACAAAGGGAGGGCTTATGTCATCATCCTACCCCTCACTGATGGCTTACAGGCATTATCGATCCACTTGGAGACCCATGAGGATGTCATTGTGCCCCCACACCTACTTGGGAGCACCACATGTGACTTGCTTGGAAAACAAGGGGCCAACCCCTTGTCCACTATGTTTTGGAGCCTCTTCTCTCAGTTTGGCTCATTTGAACTCCAATAGGCCCTCTTCAATGGCCCAACGACTCATCATGTTCATTATTTTTCCCTCTTGAGAAGTTTTTCATTGTATTATTGAGCTATCTTGGTGGGCTTGTCACCAAGTCATATCAATATTGTAAATTATTTTATTATTAGGGGCATTATTAGGCTAATTAGGCAAATCGAATCCCCTTTGGACTTGTATAAATAGATGAGAGGTGATTCATTTCTCTCATCACCACTTGGATTTGGGATTAGTACTAAGTAGCTACTCGAAGAATTTCACATTCCCTTTTGGAGGACAAGTTTGGCTTCATGGACGAATTTTGATGTTTGGATTCTATATTCTTGGTCTTGGAGCTTCATTATTGGCATAATTTGATGATTGGATATACTCATTTGTACATGTAAGTAATCATTTTCATGTTTATTCTTGTTATTTACTTTGTCACATGAAAGTTGCTAGGATTTTCGCTATATAGGTCTGAAATTTAATTTTATTCTATGCAAAATTGTGGAAATTTTGCTCTTTGAAGTGTTGCATCATTGCATGTGTCATGTATGAATGGGTGGATGTTCCTAGAAGTCATCTTTGTTGAAAATACCTTTATAAGTCATCATTATTGCATATCGAAGTATAAAATCTTCTAGCAACTACTCTCATGCCCTAATTTCCATGCGAAGTTGTCTAGAGGTCTTTTTGATTGGGTATAGTCTCTCCAAATCACACGTTCATCTTGACTCCATCTCTCCCAAAGGCAAGGCACTAATCCATCCAGTGGTGGTCATCTAAACACTTATTTTTGCTGCCTCTCTCTCTCTTTCTAGGCCTAGCCACCATAGGTCACTTAGGGCATCAAATAAATCTCATTGTAGCCATCAAAACATCTCAACTTTTGGTCCCTAACTGCACTAGGGTTTCCTCTAGAGGCCCTCCAAATTTGAAGCAATTCTGACAATGGGATCCCGAGATATAGCATGCCCTAGCTCAAGGACCATTTCTTTCCCTAGGTTTCCCTTGGCTAGTGTCCTCATTTGGATCATTGTATTCAATCCTCAAACGAAAATGTGTCCTTTGATCCTCTTCTATTCCCTAATCAAGTCAAACCCCTCCTTGGTTGATCAACTCCATACCCTTGACCTAATAATTAGGGTCCACTTGATCCTTTGTGGTCCCGCAAATTTATAACTCTATTTTCACAAAGATCACATAAAGGCCAATTCTCCATAAGGATTTTTCAGCCTAGGAATCATCTTTACACGAAATATTCTCAAACCCTAGCCTTGAGAATCCTCTTAGCCCCTCCTATAGAGCATATCACCTTGCTTCTCAAGAAAGAAAGCCATATAATTGAGTTCCTTGTGAGTCAGCCTTAGGAATCACTCCTTAACCTCTTAAGGATCCATTCATCTAGTGATTCCCCTTATATCGGGTCTCCTCCCATCAGTGAAAGTACGTAAAGAGCAGGGAGCTTTAGTTGAGCTCATAGTGGGCTATCGCTCCATTGTTTCCCCTTGACCTAGTAGTTGCTCCATAGGATCCCCTCTTAGGACCCCTGCTAGTTTGAGCGATAACAGGCATGATTTGCCTATTCTCAAACCTTCTCATTCATGAACGTGCATTCCCTCTCTGATTTTGGGAGATTACCTTATCCCCTCACCTACCAACCTTATCCTTTGACTTTTAATCTTACTTTTGAGTTAGGAGTTGCATGAGGGAGTCTATACTTCATTTCTAACTTATTTTTTACTCCACTTATATTTAGTCAACCCTCTTGTGGACTTTCACTCTATTATAGGGTATCCAACTCTAATTTCAAGCTACTATTAGGGGAAGGGATTTTCTATTTTCTAGTGTGCATGCACTATGGAACCCCAGCCTAGTTTGCATTGTTCCCTCTCAAGGAGTGTTATAAATATGTATTCATGTCAAGTAATAATACATACAAGAGTTTGAGAAATTCGAATTGGTCTCTTTAGCTACTTAGTCTTTTTCAATGCAACTTCATTCTCTCCTTTCTTGTTATGCAATTGCTAGTCTTGTATTTTTACACAACTAGATCTTGTGCTTGTGCTTAAAATCCAACAGTAATGACACTGACACCTTGCAAGACACTCGTGAGATTCTCCCCTTTCCCAATTTTCCAAATGGAGGATGATAGTAACCACCACCCAAAATATTTAACCCAAGGGATTCAATAGGATTTGACCCCACAACTTCCATGAACTTTTGCACGAGATTGCACAAGATCATCACATCCACCACTCAAACTAGCCCTTCAAACTCCCAACCAGGTATATTATGAATTAATAACAAACCCTTTGATTATTTGTTTTAAAAGTGCACTAGTTGCTACGATGATTGATCCAATCAAGCTGCTAGAAACTACGGGTCAAGCCTTTTGTTGTTAACACGCTCAATGCCATGTCTTGTGAATAGTGTTCATCTCCTCAAATCTATAACATAAGCTAAGCCAAAAGTAACAACTTCCACTGAACCAGATAGCAGTAAATTCAGAGTCTCGGTAACCTTAGTACAGGTTTCTCACAATATGAAAGCTTGACTTCTAACAAATTATTGTTTTTGTATTCTAAGGCTCTAACCATCACCATTGCAGGACCCAATTGCATATGTATTACATAATTGACCCCCTTCCATTTGTACGAACCACCACATGCACATTTAGATGAGAAGCAATATAGATTTCACTAAACCACTTTTATGTCATTTTCTTAAAAAGAAATAATGATTTTGTATTCAATATTTACCCTTGATTTGAATAAATTATGAAGTCAAAGTAAAATCTGCAATATTGATCAAATGCCTAAATGAATCTATTTATTCAACTCCCGTGACGCTGTGACTTTCCATTAGAAGTCTGACATTGATAGAAGATCTTCATAATTTTCCCTAGCTAACAATTATGATATAATATCTATACTTGGTTTTAAGTTTAAGTGCTTACGATCACCTCCAATTCACTTGTACAAGTTCAAATCCAGATAGAAGGACAAGAGGTACATCATTTTGGTTGACTAAGAATAACCTTTCTTTCAGTTAATATATCTTCTTATGAAAAGCATAGCCAACAAAGGATGACCTTAAAAAGGTCAAGAGATGCGAATTATAGCTTAGGGTGTGGTGTTTCTTATAGACCCACAGTGCACAAAATCTAGGAGTGAAAAACATTACACCAATATGTAGTTTACTTATACAGTGTCATCAAAGGTTAGTTAGCTGGCACAAGCAACTACTTGGTATCAACAAATCAAAGTAAACCTACTTAGTTATATTGTTACCGAACCTACTTGATGATTTATCGATAAAGAGCACCTAAGGTTGATGGTAGTTAATTACCGATTGGACATATCTAGAGCTACCTAAATGCAAGCAACTGTTTCTATGGTTACCTATTATATGAGGAATTTTCAGTGTTTATCCATTAATGTATGATATCTTTACAAATGAGTAATGATAATTTTATAGCCTCCCACGACCACTTGACATTGTTGATACTAGTAAGATGGCCTATGTGCAAATGATGTCACTAAAGGGCAGAGAGAGAGGTGCGTGAAGAGACAATTTCTTACATGAACTATTAATACGGCGATTTGCAAGAATGATTGGAATCTCAAAACAATTCTGGAAGAGCCATGAGTTGAAAGAACAGGGAAGGAATGGGTTCAATTGATGCACAAAAAATAATAAATTTAGCCACTCGGTAATAAGTTACAAGTTAAATAGAGCCCATAGGGCATAGAAAACTTGAGAGTCAACAAATGGGTGCATTGTTAAGGCACTCCTTGCATAAATGGTCACTGGCTCAAAACATTGCGGGTGTCCCAGCTGCCCAACCCTCAACTAAAGGTTATAGTGGTAGTGTTGGGAATCAACCCCATGTCAAGCAAGTACAAGACTTGCTTAGTTGCTGATTCCTCTTGTCACATACAAATATATTATACAACAAGCAAAAAAATATTACAAGTTAAATAGCATTACCTTAAGCTTTCCTGGCCTTTGAATTCCGCAGACATCACCCAGCTTCAGTGTCTTACTAAACTGTTGGACATCTTTGTTTCTAATATTATGAAATTTCTGTATTCAATAATTGACAGGAAATCTAAAGCAGAAATTCTACAAGTGTACAACTTCTGTTTTTCATCCAAGGTTTAGGTATTTTACTTTTCTTTTACCATAGGAAAGCCTTTACTATGATTCCTAAACAAATCCATTTTGAGAAGTTTTGTTGGTTCAACAACCATCAAACCATTAGTAATAATAGATATATTTTAAACAATGAGATTCTGCTCAAATATGTCCAAGCTCAAATTACACCATTTTAAGAAATCACCACACACAAAATGTAAAATTATGCAATAAAATAACAGAAAAAAGTAAATAGAAGCAAATCCAACAGCAATCGACTCAAAGGCTTAAATACTACTCAACAAACCAAAAACCAGCCCTAGATGGAAGGCATAACAATTATCAGTGAAAACAGGAAGCATTGTAACATCACAATGTCAGAGGACTATCATGAAACTATAGAGTCAACTTATTTGTCACTGGAAAACACTGTGGAATGTCTAAGGGGTGCAAATCAAGGCTAAGATATGTCTATCCTCAAGGAAGAAGTTGAAAATATGCTGGCTTGGGCAAGGAAAAGCATGTAATCAATGAGGTAATGTTCACTGTGAAAATTGCCCTCCTTGGGCGGGTCAACTAAAACAAGGGTTACTTGAAGCATAATACATGGTGTGATTGATCTCCATGTCACATCTTCCCCACATTCTAATGACAAAGTGCCTAATTGATACAGTGAAAAAGCGAAGTGATTAGTATGCCCCTTGATCAGACAGCTGATTAGCCTCAAATGCTACAAGTTTGTGTTAGTGTAAAGTTATCACTTGAATCAGAGATCTATGCACCTCCTGTCTATATGGGAAGAAAGCAAGAAGCTAGTTATATGAGCTGCAGAAGGGAGAATATTGTTTCTTTTCATTGTGAGGGGTTGAAGAGTAGGAGAAAACATGGACCTCTGTTTCAAGCTTGAGGAACAATAATCTGCTAATTGAACAGCAACGAATCCTGCTCTATAAAACAAAACAAAAAACAAAAAAACAAGTTGCCCTAAGGGGTGAGCCAATCTATAAAATAGAGATGCATCATCTTCTAAACAGGTGCAGTAGTTAACCCATTTACAATCTAAAGTTATGACAGGAAAGAGCAGTCTCGCTCTGCTTGGGAGAAACGAGGTAACTAGGTGAGGAGATCTAAATAACCTGAACGTTCAAAGAACAGTAGAGACATCTTAAGGCAACCACAAAATTGCAGGGTGCTAGTATACTTGATTTTATTTTGATCTCCATCCCCCTCTATTTGCCAATGGTATCATGCTTCTCTCTTCCATGACTAGAATCAACATTTCTAAAAAAAAGATTCCCATTAAAAAAATGCTATCAAAACAACAGATAACTCATAGAAGCGAAAATTTTCAGAACACTTCATCCTATACTATTTGGCAATCCAGTCTATATACTTGATTTTTAGCATCATAACTTCTGTTCAACTTTGTAAATAGTAGGTATTAGGTATGAAATTAAATTTGCTTGTAGTAAATTTAAATAAAGTCCTTATGTAGTCATGCGATTAAGCCACAGGCGTGTGGGGATTTGCATTTGCCATTGACAGATACTTGACACAAAATATGCCTAACTTTCAAAATGTCATTTGTCAACATAAGAAGGCATGCAGAAGACACAAAAAAAGTTAATTATCAGTGACATTTGTTGTTTCTGCTGTTCCCTGGTTGAGAACACAAAGAAATGATCCTTAACTACTTACACAATAATGGTAACGGTTACTCTATTTTTCTTATAATTGTATCCATATGTATGCCTATGGTTAGATTTACATATAGTTTTTCCTAAGCCTTTGTTCTCTTCATCTCATTTCAAATTGTGTGATCCAACAGGTTATTTGAGAATTATATTGCAACTGGAACACAACATCTGTCGCAATTGCTAATTTGAAAATGTAATTGAAAATTCAAATCACAGTTGGTCAATACTATGGTGTCAAAAGGAATTGCAGTCATCAATATAAATACCACCCAATGTCCTTTTTCTTCCAGAGGAGACAGAGAGAGAGGGGAGGGGGGCAGGTGGAATTTTTAAATGCCATGTTCTTTTGATATTGGGTATTCTTGTTGCAGAGTTAAAAAGAACAAATTGTAGACATTGCAGAAATTTGACAAGCATAATAATATTTGGAATGAGAAAGGCAAGCTCCCCCTCCTCTGGCAAGTGTTTTAAACAGTTGGAGCAACATGAGGAAACTAAATGATGATGGAAAGACCGTTACAAGGAGAAGATAATACATTTGGTCATTAAGTATTATTTACTTTTATAAAATTAAAAAATGATAAATCGTGAGCATTGAATTAGTGAAATAAGTGAATTTGAATTGCCACTTCAAACTCTGTTGTGATTTTCCACATGCCATGCATCCAAGCAATAGCCGAAAATGGCAGTGAGTGAGGGTTCAACACTGCCAAACTCGGGACTCACAACCAGAACTCACAATTTGAGGTTTAAAGTTGGCATTCCTGTGACTTATGCTATTGGGTATTGTGTGGGTATCTAGGCTATCACCATACAACTTATATATTTGGAAAAGTTCAAATGATAACATTGATGTTATATGATCTATTGTTGTAGAGTCATCCCTCTGAATGATTGCAAATGACCACAGCCCACTTTTAACTTCTTGGCCATATGTGAGAAAACTTCCTCAGTTAAATCTTGGGATATTCATAAAGATTGTGCAATTTTGTAGAAATTGCGTTTTGTTGCCAATGTGGGTTTTGTTGGCAAAGTGGGTGTGTTACTACCCCACCCCCCACAACCAATGTTAAAATCACCTCAGTGATACGTTTGCATCTCATCGGCTGTGCTGCTTGTGTAAGATGGCCATTCCATGTGGTTGGGCCATGTTCAAATCTTGGGTGAACTTCACAGAATATATTCGCCCCAATCGCTACAAAAGATTGCTTCTATGAGTTGTGAGACATGTTTGCTTCATTTTAATATCTCATGTTGTAAGGGACCACTTGCATGTGTTGACTGGAAGTATCTGGAAATGTCTAGCTAAAAACTTGCTATTTGTCTCCACTTATATTTTCTTGCAAAGCATTAGTTGTTTCACACATCCAATCAAATGTAGTCAGCTCGGGATGTGTGTAATTGTTAAGACATTCACTTGATACTGCACAATACTATGAACTAGTTCTGTGAAAAATTGTAGGACTCATACAATGCTATTGCCTATTTTTTCACACTGGGTTCCCAAAATTGTTGTGTTGCCATTGAACCTCCATGTTTAATTCTGTGTCCTGTAGCAATATGTCCATTTCAAATTATTTGGAAAAACAAGGTGATGCTTTAATGCCCTTAAGTGCATTGTCAATTAACTTTTGTCATGCTTTTGGCTTTCATCTATCTTGGATCTTCAAGTTGAGGATTTTCACCTGTTATTAGGATTGCCAACGAGGGGTGGGAACATTGATTTGACGAAAACATCACCAACAGAACATCTGTACAGTGAATCTTTTCACATTGCTAGTGGTATAGAGATTGAGACACAATATAGGCATAGTGGTATTAAAGTTAATCATTTGAAATCTGACCAGTTAAGAATGACCAAGCCATTATTCCTGTCATGACTAGCAAGAAAGCAAATAATAAATGACCTGGCTTTCTGGCTAGCATCATATGCTGTTAATTTCATACAAGGCCAGGTCTTTAATCAAAATGTCTGTTTCTCTCAACTATGACCAAAAGCTCTTTTTTGACATTTTTCAAGCTTTGGAAATTTTGTAATACAGATTTAATCTATCAAAGATCTTCTAGAGGTATAAGGATGGCTTGTACCACATATTATTTTTGTGTGCAACAGAGCCTCTAAAGTTTAATCAGTGTGCATTTGTCTCTGTTAAATTTCCTTGAAACTCTGCAACTACTTACTGAATTACTGGAAACAAGGCAGCTGAAAACTGAAACCAAATTTACTTTCACCAAGATACAGATTTCCTTAACAATTTATAAGCAGCGGAAAATTATCGAGAGATAAAAACACATGCACACAAATTGACACGATTGTTTACCCAGGAAACCCAAAAGGGAAAACCTGCTTTCTTTGTTGTGGTATTTTATTGATTGTTCTTGAGCAATTGGATCTATTACAAAGCAACCAATCTCTGAGAAAGTGTTCTGCTTCTTCTCACTAATCTCAGCTGATGCAATTGATCTTGGCCTACCTTGATCACTGCTTGATCTCGGCCCTCTAGCACACAACTGTTTCTTTGCTGAATAGCTTTGACTTGCCTTGCAAATTCCCTGATCCTGCTCCTATTATCTTGCGCAATGGAGCCCCTATTTCCTTGCAAAAATCCTCCTATTTCCTAGTGCACAATGGAGCTCCTATTCTTTAGCGCAAATCCTTATTTCCTTGCGCACTTGTTATCTCCTATTTCTTAGGACACAAGCTATCAATTTTGCGCACACACAATATCCTAAATCCTTACACACAATTGATGCTCAATTCTACAATCTCCACACTCAGATGATCTCACAAACTTGTGTGAGTTATGTGCCTTCGACCTCCACTTTATAGACCCAATTCGAGCATGCAAAGAAAGCTTTGTTCAATTTTAGAAGTCAAGTTCTTGATTGCAAGTTAACTGAGAGTCCTATTGATTCTCTCTCCAATCAACACTTGGAGTCTTAACTCGTTCTCTCTCCAATCAACACTAAAGACTAACTCGCTCTAACTGAACTAGTAACTGCCACCTTGTTTTGTAGTCAAACTGAAGACGAATCCACGTAACTGAAGCTCCAACTCTATGCATGTTATCTTGATGATCATTCCAATAAACTAGAAATAAACTTATTCTAACTAAATTCTAACTCATGAGCTCACACTCATGGCTAGAGAAAGACAAATCAAGGTCTTCACTAGCTAAGGCACAAGCCAAAAGACCTTTATTCGCTACATTTTCAACACTCCCTCTTAGCGAGGAAGGTACTTCTAGAAGAACCTCCTCCACCTGGATCTATCTCCAACACCACCACGTTATCCACTGTTAGTTTCTCCCTCTGAACTAAAAGACTTCCTTGATTCCTGCTACGGAATCTAATCTGAAGACATGCTCCTCCTGACCATGCTCCTATTCTCTCCATGCTTCACCTTGTACACCCCATCCAAGCCTACTACTGATTTTCCCCCTGGCTCTAAGTCTATCATCTCAGTCATCAATGCCATATGCCTGATGTATCTCTATGGTTGCTTGCTCTGCCTAAGCATAGAGCTAGGACACTCAACTAGCTCCTAAGTCCTAAGTCAACTTCATGGCCCACTTCACTCTCCTCCTCCCTGTGCTGGGAGTTACTGAATGAGTGGTTGCCTCCACTCGACCTAGTCTCTCCTCCTCATCATCGTGTAGGTCAGCCCACTTGCCCACTGAGGCTCAATTTTTTATGTTGACTAAGGCTCCCTCTTGGGAGCGAGTAGCTCCTTCTCAGGTCCTCTAACTTGCTCTTGCTTTAAGGACTCCCTTAGAGCTCTACTCTCCTCAAACCCCATGTCTCTTCTCTACGCACTTCCTGTCTTGCTGCTCAAGGCTACGCCTATCATCCCTGCTGGTGTCCGTATCACTGCAACGGCTTCCCATACATCCGAAGCCTGGTGCTAGGAAAGGAGTTGCTTCGAACGGGGACGGCGGAGCTTCTAGAAAGACGCCATTTTTTAGAAAATATTCGGTCGGAGCATTTTCCCAAAGGAAGCGTTTATATATATATATATATATATATATATATATATATATATATATTCATCATTCTACATGTTTTTGTTGACATATATGCATCAAAATATAAAAAATATATTCATCATTCTACATGTTTTTGTTGACATATATGCATCAAAATATAAAATATATATATATATATATTTTGATGCATATGTAATAATACTTTAATATTTTTATTATTTTATATATGCATCGAAATATAAAATATATATATATATATATATATATATATATATATATATATATATATATATATTTTGATGCATAGATGTCAACAAAAACATGTAGATGATGAATTAGACATAAAAAACATAAAAACATAGATTGAATCATATAACATCAATCATCTAGAAGTTATAATCTTCATCAACCACGCCCACAAGTTGGAAGCATACAACATATTGACTCTTGAGTCTCGCGAATCATCAATCTAAAGGTTTCAAGCTTTCAAAATTCAATATATAACATTTATCATCATTGATTCATTGATTTCAAAATTCAATATACATTTATCATCATTGATATATAACATTTATCATCATTGATTCATTGATTTCAAAATTCAATATATAACATTTATCATCGTTGATATTATATAACATTTATCATCATTGATTCATTGATCACCCTATAACTTTCATGAAGCATCATATTCATAATTGTCTATTGACTTATGGCTGGTAGCTTATAAATGCCAACTTCAAAGTTTCACCTTTCAAATTCAAACTTCAAGCTTATAATTGTCATAAAATATAACAAATTAGAAAGAGTCCAAGTTTCAAGCTGACCTAGCTTGTCAACAACAAATAGAAAAGACTGGCAAACAACAAATCTATTTAGGTCTTTGGTGGCCCTTGCCATCCCACGAGAAATGTCTAATTTTTGTGAGCCACGAGGAAATGTTGGTCTTCATTGCTCACGGAGTACCATGACCATGACTAGAAGGTGGAGGCACGGATCTACAAGGCAATAGTGAGTAATAAATTGCTTCTTTAGCCTTGTGCCTTTTAGCACCATACTTTGCTACCAGTAGATGGTGGGATTGGCGCTGTGTGTGGCAGTGTTGCTGATGCTTCATCATCATCCCTATAAATTTTTGCTTCCAATTCTTCCAGATGTAACGTGCCGTCCTCCAAATTATCATCCTCTGGGTTGTTGTCCTAGACTCTGTATGATTGATCCTCATTTGCCCGATCACAGTAATGGCTCAACAATCTCAAGTTATAATGCACATAAACCAAGCTTTCAGCTCGGTTTTCATTCAGCCTGTTTCTTCTCACATTGTGTATAAAGCTGTAGGTGCTCCAACACCTCTCTGCAGAAGAAGTGTTCACAACCTGTGAGAGAACTTTTTTAGCCAACTTCGGCAAAAGTCCCATGCCGCCATATGCTTCCCACCATGTGAGAGCATCAAATCTGTCCGTGTCTTCCATTGCATGGAAAGAACCAAAGTTAGCAGTGCAACTAAAGTATTTGCCTAATTCAAGGCGCAATTTAGCACACTCTTCCCTGTCGGGTACCAACTTGTCCAATGCCTTCATGTACCCCTATTGTACCTCTAGATCTGTGTGAGGTTTCATCCTAACCCCACCTCCAGGTGCAGGTTGGCCCAACCAAGATGGAGAGTAATATTTTGGCGTAAGGATATATGCCAAAGCATGTAGTGGAACATTGAGTTTATTCCACCATGCACACACACAGTTATGAATCATAGCATACAAGTTGGGATCATTATCCTTAACAATATCTTTTATTTGCCCCAACATGCTATCCATTTGCTCATAAACCTCTCCGTGATTGGTTTGTAATGCAAACCGAATCATGTTATAAATGGGCTTGGTAAAATTCAAAATTTCCCTCACACGTGCCCAAAACAGAGGGTCAAGGGCGGTCTCCTCCACATGTTCGAAACCTTGCTTGTCAACTATTGTTGTTGCCCTGTCCTTTAATAGCTGTCAGTGTGGGCTTGATACCATTGCAACCAATGACTCTCTTACCTTCAAAAGGCGCTTGAAGGTGAGGTAATAGCTAGCAAATCTAGTTTTTGCTATCTTCAACAACTCCAATTTGGAGTGAGTACGGAAAAACCCATGGGTATTGCTATGATTTGTAATAAATTTTATCATTTTTTTACCTCTCTTGTACAAATCACCAAGCCATTTGAATTGAGGTTGTTTGTTTTTGATGATATCATGCATCAAAAGGTTCATTGTATGAACCAAACACCCAGACCAAAAAATGTTGGGGTATTTATCCTCAATAATTGCTCCTGCTGCCTTACAGTTAGCAGCATTATCAGTGATGACCTGTATGACATTGCATGGCCCAGTCTTTTCAATTATATCAAGTAATGGTTCTGCAATGTTAATGCCGGTTTTGAATTTGTCTAAATAATCATATGCTGCCAGGAAGATTGCACCACTAACCGACACAGCCAAAACACTTATCAATGGTTTTCCTTTTACATTGGTCCATCCATCAGAGACAATGGACAACCCATGCTCATTCCACAAACTTGTCATTCTAGCCAAAGAATTGTTTATTTTAGCTTTTTCATGATCAAGACCCACGGTCCTGGCCTTGTCATACCCAAGGCTTTTGTATCCTTTGGGAGCATCATTAATGGCAGAAACCATTTCATGCCAATAAGGTGAGCGAAGAACATTGAATGGCACCCCACATGCATATAGAAACCGGTAAACTTTTGAATCCACATCATTCCTACACCCTTCGACCAGGAAATCGGATATGGTTCTACGCCTTAATCCAATGCCACTGCCTCCAAAATCACTGGCATGGGTGGAAGTTGAACTTGTTTGTCCATGACATGTTGGGCTTGAATCAATGAAACCCCTAGATCTTTTAGATGATCTCTATAGGGCAGCCTCCTCTTCCTTCCTATATTTCTCTCTCTATGTGGTTGGCACATTAGTACAAACTTTGATTCCAATATTTTTAGTTCCATCACCTGGCATTATCCCACAAAGGTGCCTTCTCGCACGGGTGTATGAACCATGGTATTGTTTATTGCAATGGGGGCAAATAAATTTAGTGGTTCCACCACCTTTCCCTCCTTCCATTTTCTGAACATATTTCCACAAAGGTGTCTGAGTTTGGTCTCGTTTAGTTGGGGAATCTGTGTCCTCAGTTTCTCCACTCCCCACTTCCTCCTTAGCATAATCCTCCTCTTCAGGATTTTCTTCAAATCCACCATAACCCTCCTCTTCATCCTCCTCTTCTCTGATTTGCCTCTTTCTTCTACCACTCTCCAACACCATTATCACAAAGAAAGGAACCAACATGAGAAAAATCCCTAGCCATATAGCCATGATGGAAACAAGTTTCAAGTTTCAAGTTTCTAGCCTGCAAAACAAATGGAAAAATGCCAAATGGGAATAGGAAATGCAACATAGGAAAAAAACAATTCATTTTTTAAATTTTAAATCCAATAAAATGCAACATTCAAGAAAAATTCAAGTTTTCATTTTTAAACAATTTAACAACCTACAAATTCATCCTAGAAAATACAAAATTGGATTAGAAGGCCTACCTCTTTCTTGCAATCCTCCTGTTGCCTTGCAGCTTGCTCTCCTTGTCTCTTCTTGCTCTCCTTCCTTGCTCTCTCTCTCAACACTCAACAAACGATAAAAACCAAAATGAACCCCCCCCCCCTTATAAACAAATCGTTTTTTCACTTGAAAAATTTTGCACGCGGCGGGAAGCGTTTTTTGTTCCAGGGAGCGTTCGGGAGCGAACGCTCCCCGATCGCTTCCGGTGTATAAAAAACGCTCCCGAAGCGTTTTTTAAACGCCGAAAGCGCTTCCTGAAACGCTCCCGAAAAGGCAGGGAGCGTTTTAACAAGTTCAGAAACGCACTCCTGAAAACGCTTCCCTCAGGAAGCGTTTTCGGGAGCGCGTTTCCGAACGTTTCCAAAACGCTCCCACACGGAGCGCGTTTCGGAAACGGGAACGAGGGGGGGTTGAAGCTTCCCCGCAACCCTGGCTTGAGGTAAGTCTTACCTTTGCTGAAGATGACATCATAACCCTTATCCTCTAGGGTAGCAACAGAAACAAGATTCTTCTTAGGCCTGGAACATAGAGGACATCTCTGAGATGGAGAGACCAACTCTGGATAAAATAATAACATTGTGGATAATCCAGATAAATCTTATTCAATTACATTTTACCTAATATTTCCCCCACCTCCTCCCCTCACACCAGCTTACTTTCATAGTTAATCTTATTCATTTCTAAACTTACCATCCAAGATCTATTTCCCCCACCTCCTCCTCCCACACCAGCTTACTTTCATAGTTAATCTTATTCATTTCTAAACTTACCATCCAAGATCCATCTAAACTCTATTTCTATAGCACATTATTACACATAAATTAAGAGAATATATTAAAGATATTATATTAAAGTGATTATCAAAGAAGCCATTAGAATTAAGAAGCTTCTAGTCATACTCATTAGAGGAATCTGCAATTAATGATTTAGTAACCAAGCATTAACAGCAAAATCATTAGAGGACTTTCCAAAGTGTCAACTCTAGAGACAATGTGATTGTATTGTTCATTGCGTATACTGATATTACATAGTCCTATCCCATCCTTTAAACATAATAACAATCTTATAAAAACCTTCATAAAAATATTCTAATCCCTCTACTCTAGTATTCCATCACTTAAGGCACCACTTTCAAACTGTTGGATGTGAGATTAGTAAACTTCAGTTGTACTTTTCAAAGAAAATGCAACAATAAGCATGTCAAAAAAAGATTCTCAGTATCACATTATCATATTTATTCTTACTCTAAGAGAATAGGCAAATTTAGCATACAAACCAAATAATAAAGAAGATTTAGCATACAAGAAAATAAGTAATACATTGATTTTGAAAATGTTACAACTAACAATTTCTCAATAAAGAGAGCAAACAAAGAGAAGAACAAAAATATTATATGATATTGATGTTTTATTTATTATTTGAAAGTTCATTTTCATCTTGTTTCTTCTAGCTTGCCCAATTCTCACTTGGAAACCCGTCTTGATGACTTTGGGAAATCTAGGGGAGATTATTTGCACAAATCTTGTTTTCTGGTTGCCAATATGACCAATGATTGTAGATCTGGCTCTCATCCTCCCAATGGTAATGTGGTAAAGCTTCTTTCAACAATATTGTGACAAATGTTCCTCATTCTCCCTGTCTCCTCATTCAGAAAGCTCCCTAGATCAGTACTGCCATAGTGGAAGATACTACTTACAAATTAAGATGTAAGTAAGTACTGTCAGTTCCAAGAAAAAATACACAAGTAAATTGAATAAAATACACAAGTGAATGGTGTGATAGTATCGGTTGGCTCTAAACATATTTGGGTCTACATTTAGATGATTTTTATAAAAGATAAAACTACCTATCCAACAATGTCTCTTGAACATGTACAGAACCAATTTAATTAAGCTTGATTGACTTTAATAGACTTATATACAAATTTGTATCTGAATCTTGGACAAATATATGTTAATCCTTTTACGGGTCTCTTATCAGATTAAATGAAATAGTTAAAGAATGCTTACTACAAGACTAACTTCATTAGGGAATTTTAATTACTTTTCTAATTGAAAAATGAAAAATCATGGAAGGAGTTATCAGCTGAAACTAGAAACTGATAAATTAATACCGTGCAATTAGAATATTCTTGGAAATGATAGCACAATTTCAGATTTTATTTTAAAATTGCTCATCTGAACCTCTGTTTCCAGCATTTGAGAAATTCAATTCAAATTATAATGGAAAACTAAGCAAACAAACAGCAATACTGTAAAACCACTCAAGCGCAGTAGATCAACCTAGGTTCACCTCCTGAGTTGAATGAAGATGGAGAACTAAAAATAAAATCTGAAATTGTTACAAAACTGCATGTCAAATGTCTTTTGTAACAGCAAATCATATCAGCATACAGACTTGTAGGCAAAATTTTCAAACGGTCTATTTTGCTTCGCTTTTTCTAAGATAGCGTAAAATGTGCGGCCTTCTAAGTTCAACACATGAAGTTGTCTTTCAGTAAATTGGTATATAATCATAGTCCGCAGTCTCTCTGAAATATTAATCTGGAATACTAACATATTGAATAGATTACTACAAGCAAGAACACTGACAGCCTTTGAAAGTTATGCAATGGACATAGGAACTTGCAACAGAAAAACTAAAAACCAAACAACAACGAGAAAAGGGATAAAGTAAACACAAAGGGGAGCTTCTGGCAGAACTAGACTGAAGAAAAAGCCCACAATCGAATTACCTTGAGAATGTTATCACAAACAGTGGCCGCAATGCTCTTTGCGGCGTGAATATTTTCTCCAGCAATAATTGTCAAGTTGGTAATAATAGGTTTGGAGTTAATAGTAAGCTCGCCAAGTGCAGTTTTATACTGGCTAACAAGCTCCTGCTGTCCCCCACCTCGTGAAGAAGAATCATCTCTTTCCCTTTCACTGTCTTTATCAATTCGGTCATCATCGTGGTCAACAGAGCTTCTGCTCCGCCTATCTCCCTCCCGTTCCCGCTCCCTTTCAATTGCCCTGAACCTCTCCAGCAATGGGCTGCCTCGTTGTGGCTGCCTCTCTAGAGACCGTTCCCGTTCGATAACACGGTGAAACCCCCGATGGTCTCTTTCCCTCTCCACGTCCTCCCCAATTCGGGCCTTCTTGACGGCAAGTTCCCTCGACCTGTCAATCGACCTTCCAGAGCTTTCTATCTCCATGTTTTTTCCTGTCCCCCTGCAGACTTTGACCTAGGTCATTTCATAGAGCCATTTACAGTCCAGTCCGATAGGGTTTTATTTTATTTGCCTGCAACAGGTGACAAGCTCAAAACCCGTCCACACCGGGCCACTTTAGGGTTTTCTTTTTTATCTTAAACAAAATAAAGCCTCCAGTGTCCCAGATTAATAAAAAAAAACCATGAACAGGTGCCCGTGAGCTACAAATCCGAGTTCAATACTTGAACCTTGCTATTACGAAACCAACCCGCAAAATTTTCTTGTCCTTCTGTTTATTAAATGGCTTGAGACTCTCTTGTGAATCTTATTCAATATCAGTAATAGCGGCAAGTTTTTGTTAAATCAATATTGACAGAGCAGGAACCAAATAGCCGCCATTATTTCAGTTCAACGAATTGAATAAGGATTGTTTCTATGTACAGGAAAATGCTGTGTGCATAACCTGAAAACGCCGTTGAACTCTGCGCGGGGACGAAATCGAATCCTCTGCCATCGCAAACACTTGAGGGAGCTCCAAATTAAATGAACACGGAGCCGAGAAAAGAGTCTTCTGCCCACTCTCAAATCAAAAGGAGGAAATCTATCGGCAACCACATAAATAATTAATGAAAACGATGAATAACAGAGAAAATATTGGCAGCCGGATTTCCTATGGGGTCGGTCATATAGAGGGCGTGAAAGCCCTTATGACGTTTTTCCTAGTGTTTAGATCGGATTACGAAATCTTGGGCTCAACGCGGCTGCCTAAGAGGGGCTGATTGTGAGCGGGTCTGTCTAGTGATTTTACTAATTGTCACGCTACTAGATATCGAAATAGTGTTCTAGAAAATCATATAAGAGAAAAAACTATCAAAACCCTCGGAAAGAATAAAGAGAAAAGTGGAGAGTTCTAATTTTAATCAATTAACCCATTATAAAGAAAAAATAATTTATAAAATATGATCTTGATCATAACATTAAATTAGATATCGAAATAGTGTTCTAGAAAATCATAATCAAAACCCTCGGAACGAATAAAGACAAAAGGGGAGAGTTCTAATTTTAATCAATCAACCCATTATAACGAAAATATAATTTATAAAATATGATCGTGATGATAACGTTAGAGATGAAATTAAGTTTAAATTTCCGTGTAAGGTTTCGGTTGATTTAAGTGGTGGAGTGTTGCAAATAAAAATAAAAAGGTTTGGGTTGATTTAAGTTGTGGAGTGTTGCAAATAAAAATAAAAAGGTGTATAGTTTGAATAGTCAAATAGTTTGATTTTGAGAAAATTTTGATAAAAATTTTGAAAATCTAGGTTATAATTGTCAAGCTTCACAATTTTAGGTGTTATGGGATTTTTGATGGTGTTGAACTCATTTTCATTATGAAAAAAATGTTTAAACACTTCCATAGTTAGATTTCTTGAATCCGGATCCCAATAAGAAATTTGTTTTCTAGGTGAAATTGTGATCTTGTTAGATAAGGCCAATTAAAAAAGTTGGAGTCAAATCTCTAGTTGATATGTTAATATTTAATATTTTAGAATATCAAAAATATATAGAGAATCTCTTTAAAATAATAATAATAATAATAATTTAAAATATTGTATATATCAATCGTATAATTATAGACTATGTACTTTATAATTTTATAAATAAATTAATTTAGGATAATACAAAACACTTTTACAAATTTCAATGGTGAGATCTTGTGTGTTAAAATTCTATTAATATCTTTTGAATAAATAAAATTCTCTTCTTAGCAGGTTTGCCCTGAAGATGAGTCTTGATTTAGACTCGAAACGTCGACTAAAAATGAAGACTGTGGAGATTCTGAGTTTTGCATCTAAAAATTTCAAACTTTTAATTTAGTTTTAATCTTTTATGTAATTAACATCAAATTTGTTGGAATGTTTAGTTTTAATTTGTTGTGTAGTTTCGTTTTATGCTCATTTGCTAATAATGGAAAGGATCCTTATGGGGAATTAAGCCATCGCCTAGCCTTCAACATCTATAAGTTGGGGGGCAAAATGTGTAGATAAGATCAGAAAATATGACCAATACTCCCTTTTATTGCAGGGAAAACACCTTCTAGCTGTCACCTCTGTCATGAGACAAGCCACCTGATGCGGAAATGCTACCCATGGTGGGGAAAAGCTAAAGAAGATCGCAGCAAACATGGTCGAGCCTCGAGGATTTATGATGTAAATGACGCAAATTTTCATCCACAAAAGGAATCTACCACCGGTCTGTCAATACCCCCGGGTAAGTTAATTTCCAGTAACCTTTCTATTTCTGCCGACTGTGATGTTTATGATGATAGTTTGGATAGGCTTACCAAAAATCCTGGGGGGCTATTGAATGGGTCATATAATTATCTAGATGAGAGGGGATCCTTTAGGAACATCCATAATCAGTGTCTGACTCTGAGGCCAAGCACGGATTTTGAGCCAATGATGGATCAACCTCGTTTACCTCTCCCTGACCTTAACCGGGATGGAACCTGTGGACCGAAGTCACCTGCCCAGATCATAGCCCAAGAGTCGTTTATCTCTGCTAATCTGCCATCTTATCCCTCTTCTCCACATGTGATTCCTGATGACTCCACATCTCCACGAAACTCCATTGGGAGTGATATTGACCTGTTGTTGCTGGACCCAGAGGCTAACCTTGCACCTCTGCGGGTGGATACCGGTAAGCCACCGTCTTCGTCAATCATTATTAGCCCTTCTTCTAGATCAAATGTCACGATTCGAAGGGGGAGGGATTGATCCAAGAGGAAAAAGAAGGTGGTCTTTGTATTGGTTTTGAGCAATGATTCATTAAACGGAAATTTATGTGATGTTCTTGTTTCACTAGCCATCGAAAGGGTCCTTAGAGCGCTAACCCCTACTCCAGGGTGCCCATAATGATGCTAGTATCCTTGAATTTGAGGGGTATGGGGGGTCACGACAAATTTGTGTCTATTAAGGACTTTTTATATGTTCTAATCCTACTATTATTTTTATACAAGAGACGATGCACCCCGCTGACAACACTATCTCGTTCTTTCGTGCTATGCTACCAAAGTGGCATATGGTCGCGAAAGATGCTGTCGGGCGTTCTAGCGGGCTGGCAGATATTTGGGACCCCATATGGGTTTCTTTGAAGGCTTTTAGTTTTTTTTTTAGGGATAATTCTTACTGGGTTTTTTCGTGGTTTTAGTCACAGGATTCATCTTATAAATCTGTATGCATCATATCAGGACATATTAACATTCTGGAATAAGATGGAGGGGTGTGGACTCTTTCTACTGCAGAACTCCATTTTTGCTGGTGATTTTAATTGCACACTCTTTCAGGATGAAATATGGGGAGATAAGGGAAGGGTCGATCCTCTCTCTGGTGCCCTAAGGAAAATTTTATCAAATGCTTACCTATGTGACATTCCCCTGACTGTAAATTGCCCGACTTGGTTTAATGGAAGGAAAGGAACAAACTTTATTGGAAAAAGAATTGATAGAATTGTCATTCAAAATAGCCTCAAATCTAAGATGGAAGGCATAATAACAAAGTCGGAAGACATAACGGTTTCGGACCATAGGCCGGTAACTATGGAATGGAAATTTTAAAGAAGACAAGGAGGAAATCCGTTCAAGTCTAACACAATATGGCTGGAAAATGAGAATTTTAACGCCTTAATCAAGGAGTACATGAAATGTCACAAAAGGGGAGATGGGAACTTAGCTATGGAGCACCTAACGAATACACTCGAGGGATTGAATAAGGTGGTGTGTACATGGGAGAAGAGGCAGAAAGTACAAATAAAGGAAAGAATGAAGAACATCAAAGCAGAAAAAACACAAATCTTAAGGGAGGTTGAGGAAGGAAGACAGTCAATTGATTTTTGGGATAGACTCAAGACATTAGAATCCAAATACAGATCTCATTTATTGATCGAAGAGCACTCATGGAGACTGAAAAGCAGAGCCACTTGGCTCAAGGCTAGAGACAAAAATACTAAATTTTTCATGCATTTGCAATAGGAGGAAAAAATGCTAATGCCATTTGGCAAGTAGAGGTAAATAATCATTTTGTATGCACAACAGAAAACATTAAAAGAGAAGAGGAAAATTATTTTCGAGAGCTATATAAGGCAGAGGAGGAACCGAGGATTGCAGGACAGCTCGATTTTCTTGAGGATTTTCCAAAAATGTTTGAGGAGGGAAATCTGGCAAAGATAAAAGAGAAGGTGTGTGCGGAAGAGATATTGAAGGTACTAAAATATTTTGTTGTCAATAAAAGCCCGGGTCTGGAAGGATGGACCCTGGACTTTTTCCTACATTTTTCAGAGGAATTCATCAAGGATATCACAAACATGGTGGAAGAAGCGAGGCTATTAGGGTGTATCCATGGAGAAATAAACTCAACCTTTCTGGCTTTAATCCTAAAGAAGAAAGGAAATATGTCGTTTAATGACTATAGGCCTATCTCCTTGTGTAATAAATTATACAAGATCATATCCAAAGTCATAGTTGTACGAATGAAGGAAGCACTCTCAAGACACACCATGCCTGAACAGTCGGGATTTCTGCAAAACAGGACTATTCATGACGTGGTGGAAACAACACAAGAAATCTTACATTCCATCCAATCCAAAAATATGGACGTTGTTGTCATGAAGATAGATTTAAACAAGGCATATGATAGGGTTGACTGGGGCTTTCTAAGACTTGCTCTTTCCAAAATAGGATTGGACAGAGATGTTGTTTCATGGATCATGGGATGCATAAGTAATACCTCCATGGCAATAATCATAAATGGATCTGCATCGAAATTTTTCCATCCGAGGAGAGGGTTGCGACAAGGATGTTTCGTCTCTCCACTTCTCTTCATTCTGATCATGGACACGTTTAGCATAAACATTAGAAGGGCCACAGAATCGGGATGCTTCAGAGGCATAAAAATCACATCCCAGAGGGAAGCCTCACATAGCCTATTTGTTGACGATGTCCTCATTTTTTGAATGTTGTTGAGGAGGAGCTGGGAGTCACTAAAAAACATTCTAAATTGTTTATGCTCTAAAACAGGGATGTTAGCGAATGAGGGGAAGTCTTTTATTTACTATGCAGAGGGGGACATTGAAGCAATTAAAGAGTTAGGCTCCATGTTTAATTTCAATATAGCACCTCTAAAGGATGCTTTAACTTATTTGGGTTTCTAAATGAAGCCTATTGATCATATGGTTAACATTCACTGTTGTTCCCAGTTTTGAAGCCTCTCTGTTTGTGAAGAAGAATACCTAAAAAGCCTCTTTTCCCCCTATTTCACACCTTTTAAACCTCTGTTTTCATCCCCTTGTCTCCCCTTCTAATTCCATTCTCACCCTTCAAAATCATCCTATTTCCCATTTAAACCTCACAAATACCCTTTTGTTTGGCTTAATAACCCCCTTTTCCTCTCTACCGTTACCCCTTTTGGCCTTAAAATGCATTGAAAATAGGCCAAAAAAAAAAACCATTCGTTTACATATGAGGCTTAGCCCCTTTTGGGCCAGCCCCCTTAACCACTTCCCCATATGCCCCGTGCCCAAGACCAAGTGCTTAAGGCCTGAGCGCTAATCGCATCGAAGAATCGAAGCGGAACATCTTTTTCCTTTGTAAACCATGAAAGTTCCGATGCGATTGTGTTAAGTCTGTCGGCCCTTTGAAGCAATCTCCACCGTCGATCTATCTATGGATCCGATGGCTATCGCATCACTCCAATCACAATCGGAAAAACTTAATGCACCGCTTCCCGTTTCCCCCGATTGAAAACTCTCAATCCGATCTCCAATGTCCATCCATTCTAATCCAGCGGCCCTTATTTCTCCCGCTCCGCTCCTTTACCCCTGTCCGTCTCCCCACCGATTGAGTCTCTGCCGTCAATCTTGTTCCAGATCGGACGGTTGGCGCTCAATCGCGCATCGCCAATCGCAAGTTCTTAAAGTGTCACCCTCCACCTCCCCCGACTGCGATCCCCCGATCCAATCGTGACCGTCCATTCGATCTAGATCGACGGTCTGTGTTGCATCGCATCCTCCATGCATATTTTCTCATCGCGCGACCATTTAACTTCATCACGGCATCTCAACCGTCGATCTCCTCCTGAGATCTGACGATCCGCATGTAATCGCCCTCCACCCTCCGGGTCCCACCATCCAAAGGTCCCACTTTCATTCATTTTCATTAGTTTCTTCCCATTTCGCATGTTTTTCATCAGTTTTCCACTGCTCCGCCATCGCTTCCACATGTCTCCACAGTATTCCTTCCGCCATTCCCCGGATTTTATAATGAGTTTATTGCATCGTGTAGGGTTATTACAGAGTGGTTAATTCACTCTATCTCTGCAATCACAACCATTGTGATTCGGAATACAAATAGGCCATTACAGCCGCGGCCAGTGTAACAGCAGCAGAGATGCACCCGGTATGCTAGCCTAGTCGCCAGCTCATCAACCAACGTTCCGCCACCTGTGTCAGTGACTGCCTCGACTCCATCTCGTCTATGAACATTGTCAATTCATGATTCAGCCCTAGTGGCCTTTTACTTTCATTTTAGTTTGTTACTTTTAACTTTCGAGTGGAATTCACATTCCACTCCTACATTTTACTTTCTGTCAAAAACTATTGTTTAATATTTTTGTTTAAAACGGCTGTGAGCCTAGCTGTCAATGATGAGATGCCCCTATTCCTCATCATGAATTTTGGTTATTTTTTATGGAGACCTCAAACTGATTACAAGCACGCGAGGAAGATATTTCTCCCAAAAATATCTTCTCGCTCATGTTTCTAAGGCTTCTATATAAGCAACAACTAAAGAGAAAAAAAGGTTCCATATTTTCTAAAGAACATACGGTGAAAGAGTTTTTTGTACGCATTTTGTTGAAGCTTTAATACCAATGTGAAGAGCCCGTTGGGTCTCAATGAGAAGGAGTTCTATCTTTAATGAGGATTCTGGTCTTGGTGCTTTACAGTGTGTAATTCTCTCCTATGTTTATAGCTTAGTTGTTCATTTCATTTACATCCATTTATCTTGTATCATGTTATGGAATGCGAGTAGCCCACTGGTTTTGGTATGAATTTATCCTAGTTGATACTTATGCCAGAACCTGTCTGGCACTTTAAATATGGCTCAGGCATGATATGTTGTTCCATTTTCACTTCACCCGTACGTCTGCTATATTAGCTGCTATGAGATGTTATTTTCAAATGCTATTATCATGTGTGGATTCTTAATTTCGTAAGCCCATCGCATGCTGATATATGTTTCTGGATATCGTCTCAACAACAGTTAGTATTCTCTTTATTCTACATACGCAGTAAATACTTTCTGATTATTCATCTCTGTGAAGTATTTTAGAATCCAACCTTCTTTGCAGTAAGCTGCCTTTGAATTGTCTGATACATTCGTGTTAGAGTTTCACGATTTGCCCCTGCAGTGTTGCTTTCCATGTGCCAAAGTCTTGAAAATCTCAGTCCCATTCAAATTAAGCCTTCCTGTTACTAAAGATAGCATGAGAGCCTTTTTTGATAACTTCCCGTGTTATACCATATTCTCCTTGCTGTATAAGATGTCCTAGGCACTGGTCTTTCACAACTCAAGGTTGTCTCTAGGGTTGACAACATCTTTTTGGCACCGTTGTCGGGGACTACGAAGTTGAGAAAAGTTAAATCCCTATGCCTCGACAAAATCTTTATTCACTCTTCATAAAGGTGAGCATGAAGAGTTGAGAGTTGTAGATCCCTCACTTTGGCGACTCCACAGTCATTTATCAAATAAACTTACTTGCAGTCCTAGCTCCTCAGAAGCCACAGCTGAGGTCAGACACGTCTCAGCCAAAGACACCCTCTATGTCTGACCCAGAGAAGATCATACATAGGAGAAGTTGGAGGGAAAGACAATCCATCCACACTGAGATCCTTGAATTTTCTTTAGAAGACTTTCCATCCTCCTCTTCTCAAGTAGACCAAGTGCAAGGTCCTGACTCCACTGAGGGAGAGACCGGTTATTACTCAGACAATCCTCCTTTGGGAAACATCCAAATCAAAGACGAAGCTAAATCGATAGATACTACTCGTTACACATTCCATCCCACTCCAGAGGCTAAAGAATTCAAAGAAGTCACTAAAGTATTTGTTGTTAATATTTTGTCTTTTCCATCATCATCCCAAGCTGTTGTTCAATACATTCCTATTGTCATTCACACTTCACTTCCACCTCCTCCTCCTCTTACACATCAAACCCTTCTACTACCTCCACCTCCTCCTCCAATGGCCAATGTTCCTGGTTTCTTGTTGAATAAATATGCCCCCTTGGCTTTACCTTAAGTATTGAACAATATGCCACAAGACTATCTGAAGATCTTACCCCGATTCAATGGGGAAAACTAGATTGAAGCTCAAAAGCATCTTGAAGTCTTATGCTCTTTTGTTGAGAACTTTAATGTGGAACACCTGGATGTAGTCTTAAGACTGTTTGTTCAATCTCTTGATGGCGAAGCCAGAAAATGGTTTAAGACATTGGGAGACCGTTATATCACCACTTGGGAAGGAATGGAAGATACTTTTCTTAGAAAATGGGGGGAGAAGAAAGATCATGGACATTGTCTTACTGAGTTTAACACACTCAAGAAAAGGCATAACGAAGGGGTGTCAGAGTTCATCAAGAGGTTTAACAAATTGTATTTAAGCCTTCCTGCTGATATGAAACCTCATCAAACCACTGCTAAAGTTGTTTTCGTAGCTGCTTTTGACTCAGAATTCAGTTTCTCTCTAAGAGAAAGAAAGCCCGCCACCCTGGATGATGCTCAAACAGATGCACTAGAGTTGGAGGAAAATTTTGCCTCCACTGGTAAATCTAAGAGAAAATCAGAACAAGATGCTAGAAGAAAGGGCAAAGAAAAGGTATATACCTCTAGCCAAGATAGAGACTCAGCTAATGACAGAATTGAGGAAATGAACAAAATGATTAAGAATCTTTCAAGTAAGCTGGTCAAACTTGAACTAGAGGGCAAGAATTCATCCTCCAAGAATTTCCAAAATGCTCCAAATAGGGGTTACAATCCTCAGTATAGGAAACCACCCCTACAAATATTGCAAAGGGAATGGAAAGAACAGCAAGATCAAGTACCACACCCGCTGTATTTGGAAGGTCAGGTAGATGGTCCTACTGAAGACACTGCCTATGAACAAGAAGATGCATATCTTGCTTTTTTGAATAGTGATGAAGTAGAATGTCCCTTGCAAGGAAGTGATGGAACGAAGATTCCATTACAAGAAGAAAGAGCTAATGAAAGCACCGAAGACCCAGAGATCGATGACTATTGTAAGTAGTTTGTTGATTTCATGCAAGCACAGTTCAATAGAAGATATGACCTTAGATCTTTTAGGAAAAGGACTCGTACTCAAGATCAGGAAGAAGAGCCACCCCAGAAGGAAGCATCTGCTCAGAAGGAGACAACATCTCAAAGGACCACAGACAAAGGTAAGAGGCCTCTTAACAAATCTTTGTAGTTTTCTGATCAAATTCCTTCCTCTTCACAAGTGGCTACTCCCCCTGTTGTCAATTCAGTCACAAAGGAAGTCAAACCCCTTGTCTAAAGCAAAGAGTCAAAAGAGATGTTAGTAGACAAGTCCTCCTCTGTCTTCAGTTTACAAACGGAGCTTGAAAAGGTCAAAATCCCAGTTCCCTTGACCGAATTGTTGAAGCAGCCTGCATATCAGTCCCAGGTCACATCCTTTATGCTTCCCCTAGAAGTAGCACATATTCCAGACAATCTAAACCTTCAAGAAGAAATACCCATGGTTGTATTTGGCCCACATGCTGAGGAATTAGATGCTTCTACTCCCCCATTTTATGTGTCCTTAGTAATCCATGACCTGTTGTTGCATAACTGTATGTTAGATTTGGGAGCTTCCCATAATCTATTGCCTCTATCAGTCATGGAACAACTAAGATTACAAATCACCCGTCCATACAAGGACCTCTACTCATTTGATTCCAAAAGAGTTAAATGCCTAGGTATGATCAAGGATTTGGTGGTCAATTTGGCCCAAATCCCAGCAAAAAGTGTGGTGATGGACATCGTGGTGGCTCATATCCCAGCTCGCTTCGGCATGTTGCTGTCAAGGTCCTGGGGGACTAAAATTGGTGGGTCAATCAAGTTGGACTTGACCTATGCTACTATCCTAGTTTTTGGTGGCCAGGAGAGGAGATTGTACAGGGAAACTAGATTTGTCAAGATAGTTACCAAAGCTGACAACTCAGTCAATTCTCCAGTCTATAGTAAAGAGGGAGATTTCTCATGCTTGATGCTGGAATAAGATCAAGATTATGCTCATGAACCATCATTCTACCAGATCAAGACCGAGCAGTCCTTAGAGAGCCATGAAGTAGGAATCTGGACACTTAATTTTGACGGAGCAAATTCAAGAGAAGGTAATGGGGCCGAAGTATTATTGATTTCTCCTACAGGTAAATGGGTCCCATTGTCTTTCAAGCTATAATATGAAGCCACTAATAATGTGGCCGAATATGAAGCACTTCTGTTAGGGTTACAGACAGCCAGAAGCATGAACATACAGAGTTTAAAGGTTCTGGGAGATTCGGAACTAGTAGTTAGACAAGTGAAGAACTAGTGTCAGACCAAACATCTGTTGGGTGTGGAGCCTGATTATCTTGTTTATTTTGTATCACATTAAATTTATATATATTAAAGGCGCACTTCATGTGTGTCATTGGTAGTCTACCCCCAAGGATGTTTTTGCCCCTTGGCGGGGAGCTTTGACGAGCGCCGAAGCTAAAACGGATGTAAAATTGCCTTGTAAAAGTATAGTAATTTCTAGTCAGTCTGAGCCGTTCATAGGTAAATGATACGGCAATTAGAAGTTATGTTTAGATTAGGAGTTTCTTGCCCTAGAGAGATGTTCGTTTTTATGAGGTATTGTATTTGCGGTGACATGTATTGCTTATGGCATTATCAGACGAAGCGAGAGAGGAGGCGGCAGAGAATAGAGGATATTACAGCAGATCTGCTGTAGGTTTTGTCTCTTCATTTTGTTGGATAATAGAAAGGAAGGAGTGGTTGTTCGGGGTGGACGTAGCCCAAACTGGGTGAACCACGTATATCTGTGTCTCTCTGGTTTTATGTGTTTTGTGTGCTTGTATTTTCCGTATATTTTATGTATTGCATTGCTCTGTAATATATAATTTTCTAACAACATCCTAGGCTGAGGGCTTATAGGAACGAAGTATGGGACCTGGTGGAAAATTTTTTCTTGGCATTTAACATTCAATTTATGCCTAGAGAGTAGAACAGGATGGTCGATTCCCTTGCAGTGGCTGCTAGTACATTCCATCCACCTCAGAACCCTCTCTTAAGATATGAAATTGAGGTGCGCTATCGACCATCAATCCCAGATAACATCAAGCACTAGCAGGTGTTTGAGGATGAAGAGCAAGTGAAAAGATTTATGGAAAGAATTGGAGAATTCTCAAACATGGAGATAGATGTTTGTGAAGAAGAAGACGCTGAAGACCTTTTAGAAAACAAGTGGGAGGAAAAGGTGACAGATCATAAAATGTTGCAATTGAAGGGAAACGTTACACCTAGAGGGTTGGTGCCTCTAGAAAGATTGTTTGACAAGAACGACGTCCCACTGCAGCCAAACAAAGTGGTAGAAGAAAATCAGGTAGAAGACCTAAATCTTGGTATTGATGCTGACCCCAAAATTGTGAGGCTGTCCAAGAAAGTCCCAGGAGAATATAAAGAGCTCTACCAGAAACTGTTTCAGTCTTACAAAGATGTGTTTGCATGGTCTTATCAGGACCTGAAAACTTTTGATATTAGCATCATGCAACACAAAATTCCTCTGAAAGGAGATGCGAAGCCGCACAAGCAGAAGCTTAGATAGATTAACCCTCTGCTACTCCCCTCCATAGAGAAAGAAATTAAGAAATTGTTGAAGGCCAAAATCATTATGCCATTGAGGTATTCTGAGTGGGTAGCTAACCTAGTCCCTGTCCGGAAAAAGAATGGAGAAATAAGGCTATGTGTTGATTTCTGAAATTTAAACCGGGCATCCTTAAAGGATAATTATCCACTGCCCAAGATGGATCACATCCTGCAGAAAGTGGTAGGAGCTTCTCGAATGTCGATGATGGATGGATTCTCGGGTTACAATCAGGTGGTTGTACTACCAGAAGATCAGAAGAAGATTGTCGTTACCACACCATGGGGTACGTTTATGTATGCTAGAATGCCTTTTGGGTTGATTAATGTAGGGGCCACTTTTCAAAGGGCCATGGAAATTTCCTTTGTTGTGGAGAAAGATAAGTTTGTGGTGGTCTATATCGACGACATTACTGTGTTTTCAAAAGATGATGCAGAGCACATTGAACACTTGCGTAGAACCTTCGAGAAGTGCAGAAGGTATGGCCTCTCTCTCAACCCACAAAAGTCTTTATTTGCATTGGAAGGGGGCAAGCTTTTGGGACATATTGTGACCAAAGATGGGGTAAAAATAGACCCTAAGAGAGTAGAAGTTATAAATGGAATTTCTCTTCCCAGAAATAAAAAGGAGGTGCAGGTGTTCCTAGGGCGCATTAACTTTTTGAGGAGGTTTATCCCTAACTATGCAGAGATAGTTAGACATATAACTGACATGCTGAAGAAAAATAACGAGGTAAAGTGGTCCCAGGAATCACGAGAGGCCTTTTCCAGGATAAAAAATGTCTTTGCAGAAGCCCTTGTGTTAGCTGGACCAGACTATGCCAAACCTTTCATGATCTTTTCATTTGCATCACCTCATACAATGGCAGGATTTTTATTGCAAAAAAATGAAGAAGGGTATGAGCCGCCCATCGCTTTCTTCAGTCAGGTGCTCCGTGATGTAGAGCTGAAATATAACATATTAGAAAAGTAGGCATATGCCACGGTGAAGTCTCTTAAAGCATTTTGCATATATGTCTTGCAATCACATATCACGGCGTTTGTGCCCACAGCAGCTGTGAAAGATATCCTCATGCAAGGAGATAGTGAAGGAAAGAGAGGGAAATGGATTGCCAAAATACAAGAATATGAGCTAGACATCCGCCCTACCAAACTAATTAAGGGACAAGGATTAGCCAAAATCTTGTCTGAATCAAATTGTTAGGCTCTGGGTATAAATCTGTCCATGATAGCAAATGAGGAGTCTCAGAAGAAAGAAGAGCAACAAGGAGTAGAGATAGCTACTCAAAAGACACATATGAAGTACCTCATCAGCCCGTAGTATAAGGAGATAATGGAATATCTTCTAACACTCAGCTGCCCTCCTAACTGTGACAAAGCTAAGTACATAACACTAAGGTTGAGATCACAGAAATTCGTTGTTGCCAATGGTCGGCTGTACTAGCGAGATCCTTCAGGTATTCTGCTCCTATGTCTCACAGAGGATGAGGTAGAAAATATAATGGTTGAATTTCATGATGGCACCTGTGGGGGTCATTACAGCTGGAGGGCCACTGCTCACAAAATCATGAAGGCTGGTTTCTATTGGCCCAAACTCTTTGGAGACATGTTTGCCCGGCTCAGAGCTTGTGAGAAATGCTAGAAATTTACTGAATGACAGAAGTTGGCACCTCTGCCCATGATCCCTGTTCACGTGGACGAACCATTCCAGCAATGAGGAATCGACTTTATAGGTGAAATGCATCCTCTGTCAAGTGGTAAGCACAAGTGGATATTAACTGCTACCGATTATTTCACAAAGTGGGTGGAAGCTATACCTGCGAGAAATGCATTAGATACTGTGGTGATGAAGTTCATGGAAGAAAATATTATATCCATATTTGGATGCCCTGCCAAGATAGTAACTGACAATGCTCAGGCTTTCAAGTCTGCAAAGTTTGTCAGCTTCTGCCAGTAGTACAACATTTCGCTAGGTCACTCTACGGCCTATTACCCACAAGGAAATGGCCTGGCAGAGTCTTCAAATAAAACCCTGGTGAGGGCACTGAAGAAGGCTATCAATGAAAATAAAAAAAATTGGGATTCCTAGTTGAAATTCGCTCTGTGGGCCAACAGGATTACCAATAAGAGAGCAACCGGGAAGTCCCCGTATGAATTAGTATATGGGAGGGCAGCAGTATTCCCTGTATAGTTAGCCTTACCAGTAGCCCGATTCATGCAAGAAAGTCAAGAAGAACCCGATGATGTGACCAGGAGAATCAATCAGCTGGTGGAGTTAGAAGAAACACGGAACCAGGTAAGTTAGAGGCTAACTGAATATCAAGAGAAGATGAAGGACCTTTTTGATCAACATGCCAAGGATAGGAAGTTGAAGGTTGGGGATTTAGTGCTTAGATGGGATATTCGAAGAGCTGAAAAGGGGAAACATGGTAAATTCGACCCACTTTGGTTCGGCCCTTTTAAAATTGTGGAACGAGGGGGCAATAACACTTTCAGGTTGGAAAATTTACAGGGAGACTTTCTCGATGCCCCTGTAAACGGTCAGTTCCTCAAACCTTACTTCCAATTATGATTCAGGTCGAGAGATCCTAATGTATTATACTATACATTAGTTTTCTGTTTTCATCTTTGTTTGAATGATGTGTGTGTCGTGATGAATCATGAAGAGAAAAATAAAAAGTGTTGAAGAGTGGTGTCCACACAAAAGATTAACAGGTGGTCTGCAAAGTTCTCGACACACCCAAGGATGAACGTGTCGTCCCCAGGTGGAGCCAATGTTGATCATATGGTTAACATTCACTGATGTTCCCAGTTTTGAAGCCTCTTTGTTTGTGAAGAAGAATGCCCAAAAAGCCTCTTTTCCCCCTATTTCACACCTTTTAAACCTATGTTTTCATCCCCTTGTCTCCCCTTCTAATTCCTTTCTTACCCTTCAAAATCATCCTATTTCCCCTTTAAACCTCACAAATACCCTTTTGTTTGGCTTAATGACCCCCTTTTCCTCTCTACCGTTACCCCTTTTGGCCTTAAAATGCATTGAAAATAGGCCCCAAAAAAAAAACCATTCTTTTACATATGAGGCTTAGCCCCTTTTGGGCCAGCCCCCTTAACCACTTCCCCATATGCCCCGTGCCCAAGACCAAGTGCTTAAGGCATGGGCGCTAATCGCATCGAAGAATTAGAGCGGAACATCTTTTTTCCTTTGTAAACCATGAAAGTTCCGATGCGATTGTGTTAAGTCTGTTGGCCCTTTGAAGCAATCTCCATCGTCGATCTATCTATGGATCCGACGGCTATCGCATCGCTCTAATCGCAATCAGAAAATCTTAATGCACCGCTTCCTGTTTCCCCCGATTGCAGACGCCCGATCCGATCTCCGCCGTCCATCCATTCTGATCCAGCGACCCTTATTTCTCCCACTCCGCTCCTTTACCCCCATCCGTCTCCCCGCCAATTGAGTCTCCATCGTCGATCTTGTTCTAGATCGGACGGCAAACGCTCAATCGCGCATCGCCAATCGCAATTTCTTAAAGTGTCACCCTCCGTCTCCCCCGATTGAAATCCCCCAATCCAATCGTGACCATCCGTTCGATCCAGATCAACGGTCTGCGTTGCATCACATCCTCCATGAATATTTGCTCATCGTGCGACCATTTAACTTCATCACAGCATCTCAACCGTTGATCTCCTCCTGAGATCTGACGGTCCGCATGTAATCGCCCTCCACCCGCCAGGTCCCACCATCCAAAGGTCCTGCTTTCATTCATTTTCATTAGTTTCTTCCCATTCTGCATGTTTTTCATAAGTTTTTCATCAGTTTTCCACTGCTCCACCACTGCTTCCACATGCCTCCACAGTATTCCTTCCGCCACTCCCTGGATTTTATAATGAGTTTATTACATCGTGCAGGGTTGTTATAGAGTGGCTAATTCACTTTGTCTCTGCAATCACAACCATTATGATTCGGAATACAGATAGGCCATTACAGCTGCGGCCAGTGTAACAACAGCAGAGATGCACCCGGTATGCCAGCTTGGTCGCCAGCTCATCAGCCAATGTTCCGCCACCCATGTCAGCAACCGCCTCGACTCCATCTCGTCCGTGAACATTGTCAATTCATGATTCGTTCCTAGTGGCATTTTACTTTCATTTTAGTTTGTTACTTTTAACTTTCGAGTGGAATTCACATTCCACTCCTGCATTTTACTTTCTGTCAAAAACTGTTGTTTAATATTTTTGTTTAAAACAGCCGTGAGCCTAACTGTCAATGATGAGATGCCCCTATTCCTCATCATGAATTTTGGTTATTTTTTATGGAGACCTCAAACTGATTACAAGCAAGCGAGGAAGATATTTATCCCAAAAATATCTTCTCGCTCATGTTTTTGAGGCTTCTATATAAGAAGCAACTAAAGAGAAAAAAAAAAGGTTCCAGATTTTCTAAAGAACATACGGTGAAAGAGTTGTACGCATTTTGTTGAAGCTTTAATACCAATCTGAAGAGCTCGTTGGGTCTCAATGAGAAGGAGTTCTATCTTTAATGAGGATTCTGGTCTTGGTGCTTTACAATGTGTAATTCTCTCCTATGTGTTATAGCTTAGCTGTTCATTTCATTTACATCCATTTATCTTGTATCATGTTCTGGAATGCGAGTAGACCACTGGTTTTGGTATGAATTTATCCTAGTTGATACTTATGCCAGAACCTGTCTGGCACTTTAAATATGGCTCAGGCATGATATGTTGTTCCATTTTCACTTCACCCGTAATTCTTCTATATTAGTTTCTATGAGATGTTATTTTCAAATGCTATTATCATGTGTGGATTCTTATTTTCGTAAACCCATCGCATGCTGATATATGTTTCTGGATATCGTCTCAACAACAGTTAGTATTCTCTTTATTCTACATACGCAGTAAATACTTTCTGATTATTCATCTCTGTGAAGTATTTAGAATCCAACCCTCTTTGCAGTAAGCTGCCTTTGAATTGCCTGATACATTCGTGTTAGAGTTTCACGATTTTCCCATGCAGTGTTGCTTTCCATGTGCCAAAGTATTGAAAATCTCGGTCCCATTCAAATTAAACCTTCCTATTACTAAAGATAGCATGAGAGCCTTTTCTGATGACTTCCTATGTTATACCATATGCTCCTTGCTGTATAAGATGTCCTAGGCACTGGTCTTTCACAACTCAAGGCTATCTCTAGGGTTGAAAACAAAGCCCATGAACTATATTGTGGATGATTGGAAGTGGTTAATAAATAAATACCAAAAGAAGATCAGCGGGTGGACATCAAAGTGATTATCAAGGGGGGGAAGATTGATCTTGGCAAAGGTAGTATTAGAACAATATATAGTCTATTGGGCACACCTTTTCATAATTCCAAACAAGATCCTGGTGGAAATTAGAAAGGTCATGGCTCGATTCATATGGAATGGTGGTAGAGAAAACAGGGCTATCCATTTGGCCCGATGGGAAAGCATAGAAAAACCAAAGGAAAAAGGAGGGTGGGACATTCTTGACCTAGACACCTTCGGTAAAACACTTCTTATAAAATCTATATGGCGATGTTTAAATGTGAAAGGAATCTAGGGTGAGATCACAAAACACAAATATTTAAAACAAAGGGGTGTGGAGGATTTATTAATTATGGGTTGGGAGGATGTTTCGAGCAGGTTTAATATTTGGAAAGGATTTAGTAAGATATGGACTCTGTTTGTTGGGAACCTGAAATGGATTTTTGGGGATGGAAACAAAGTCATCATCGGAAATCCGATTTTACTGGGATTGGACCTCAATTCCAATCTAAGCAGGGAGACAGCCAATTACCTAAATCAAACGGGTTATTTTTTCATGTGCCAGGCAATAAAAGAATGGGTGAATGGTGTCTCGAGATGGAGTTCAACTTGGGAAATGGAGCTGCATGGGAAGATGGAAGTGGAATGGAATATTTACACTGAATCTTTAAGAAGATTGGGATTGAGGAAGGAAAATGGGGGCGAAAATATTTCATGGGGGGCAAGTCTATAAATGGACAAATCAAGACTACAGAGATATACAGTGATCTGATAAATTCAAAACTGGAACATGAACCAAATAGTTGGTTCAAGGAAATATGGAAGGTAAATGTTAAAGTAAAAATGATAATTTTCATATGGATTTTTTGGAAAGACAGAAACCTAGCTTGGAAAAATTTACAAAGAAGGGGATGCCATGGACCACGGATCTGCACACTATGTTGGGAGGAAATCAAAGAAAATCAACACCTTTTCTACAGGTGCTCTTTTTCCAGGGAGACTTTAAATTTACTATGCCAACATCTTTATTTGTTGACTCCAAATTACAGGATGACTGAGGATTGTATAATATGGTGGTTTAGTAAAGGGAGAATTTTCAGAAATATCCCCATACTGGTACCTATGGTGTGGAAGAAATAAGAAAATATTTGAGGGTCTATCATGCACCCCGGAAAGTATTTTTTTACAAATTACAAAATCCTGGACAAATCTGAAAATAAAGCAAAAGCCTTCTATTGATTTATCAAAGAGATTACGCCCTTTTGAAATACATTACCCTGTAGGTTTCTTTGATGGAGCTTCACAAAATCAACGTTGTGGATGTGGAGCATGGCTCATGATACCCCCAAGTTGTCACTACAAAATATAATGGAATGGGGGGATGGGGACAAATATGTGAGCGGAGATGTTGGCTCTGTGGGGTCTATTATGGTTTGCCAACCATTTATATTTGGAGAAGTTGTGGGTCTTTTGAGACTCAAAAGTCCTCATCGAACATATGAACAAAAGAACCTTTCTAAATCCAAGACACCTATCACACTGGCTAGGGCGGATAAATGACTTAAAAATAACCTTTTCATCTATTTATTTTAATCACATTTACAGGGAAAAGAATAATGAAGCTAATCAACTATCCAAAAAAGGCCTGATTGGACCCTTTATAGTTATTCAATACAAATGGACCTGGAGCGAGGGGCAAGGTAAATTTCTTGTAATGAAATGACAGATTGGCTGGTTCCTAATGGTATGGAATGCAGTCATTAAAACATATAGCATAAAGGGAAGGAAAAAGACAAAAAATAGAAAAGAAAATGGGACCCTACCTTTGTTTATCTCAACACTATTGAAAATAACAAAAAGTTAGAGGAAAGAAATTTTGACAGACGATCCAGTTTTTGAAAATTCTGATTATGGCGAAAGATTTTCTGAACATGTTCAGAAATGTTGTATTTTGAAATTACTGTTCATCCTATCTTGTATTACGTACAATATAAATATTTGCCCTGGTACAATATATAAACCAGTAGTATTTTTCATCTTGAAAAAAAATGATGTCATATTGTTATGAATTGCAAATAAGAAGTGTTGTGGTCAAGTATCGAGTTGACTAGCATAGAACCATTTTAAATCTGGATATATCAAGCGCTAACAAGGATCAAATATCTCAAGATACAAACATCTTTTTGAGTGCAAAACTTGAAGAAATGTTTACACGTCAAGGGATTTGATTCCTCTCGACCCTTGGATGAGCTGGAGTTAAGATGGATCTATACATATTCTTAATAATACTATTTATATTTATATAAATTTCACATAGAAATATTCTTATTTTTAATCTTATTAAAACCCTTATAATGCCCCTAGAAGCGGGTGACAGAAGTGGCATGTATGAAGATCATCTTTCCCAAGCCCTCCAGGATGGAGATCAACTGTGCAGGGCCTTACCCGATGTGGATGCTCATACCATTAACCTTTCGCACATGAGAAATGGGATCAGGCACGATCAAGAGACATCCAATACCGAGTTACCCCCTCCAGGGTACCCCTCTGCAATCATCATTAATGATTAACAAGACTGATATGACAAACAACCATAACTCTTCCCTCGAGCTTGTGCAAGGAATTGGATATGGCACACAGTAGCGTGCTAGGCTCACTCATGACTCTCACCCTCGCATGTGTCCCAAACCCTATAAAAGGATGGATCCTCATCCCAATCAGACTCACAACAAGTTTCGTCAGTCTTTGCTATTAATTCTTTCTTTGTCCCCCTTCACCACCAGGTCGCCACGCAGCGAGCGCAACTCTCCTCCCAGGGTCTCGCTGCGCAGACCCCTTGGGGCTGCGACTATCCATTATGCACAACTTAGCCCTAGTCCTTCTGCTCCTCTAGTCTCTAAGATTGTCTGCCCCCTGCTAAGCATTTGTCCAGTGAAGCCACTCCTCTGCTTCTGCGGGCAATGGCTCCCAGGCTACGCCAACGAACCATCCACTGCGGTCAGAGAGGGGCTCTCCCAGGATGTTACCAGTGTGGACTAGACAACTATCTAGAGTCTGTTGAAGGCTCCTCCTCCGAAAACTATGTTAGACAGAGCCCTAACTCTGAGCAAGAGGAAGAAGCCCCTATCCAAGCTGCACATATAGGCAAAGGCATTCCCCGAAAGTCTACCATCGCGCACCAAGCGCATCCCACGCCTCGCAAGACTGATCCCCTATCGGCTCAAGAGGTTGAAAATGAAAAAACATATGTATGGATTATGGACTCTGATGACATTTGGATGCACATCCTTGATGTGGAGTATCTGGAGTCCCCCATCCTATGTGCACTAGTGCCCAAACCTACGCGTCCAAATGATGATTCAGAGGATGCGGCTGTGCAGGCATACACCTGCCCCATAGAGGAGGAAGAACCCGACAGTAATGAGGATGCAGAAGACTAAAAATTGTGTAGCCACTCAGTTCTTCCTTGGCTTTTGTCACGCATGCTACTACCAAGGAATCTCAAGCTATACTTATGCTTCTGCACATTTTGTAATATCTAGACACATCAGCGCGGCTACGCATTTTGTAATTTCTTGTCTTAAGTACTTTCCAAGCTAGTTCCCTCCACGGAGGCAGCTCTGAAATCGAGCAGCTAAGGTTGGGATTGGTTAAGCGCATCTTCCCAACCCAGCCTGTAGCATATGTAATGTTCCTCTTTTCAAATTAATATAGAAGTAGCCTAGTTTACCAAAAAAAAAACCCTTATAATGCATATAGTTGCATATTCTTGAGCTTGGCATTTTTCTTTGATATGTTTTATAATTTTTTTAAATGTAATTTTTTATTGTGATATGCACACCATTGATTTTAGAGAGAGAGTGTGCGTGCTTAAGCAAAAAAAAAAATTATTGTAAATATTAAATTTTTATATGCTTATTGATTAAATTTAAATATGAAGATATGAAATATAATGGTTACAATTATGTTATGTTATTTTGATTTACATGGTAAAACACACCTTAATATATATATATATATATATATATTACATTTCTATATATAATTTTTTTATTTTTATTTTTATTTATTAATGAGATTTATTAAGTTTTTATATATGCATTGATTGTATGTGCTAAAATATTACAATTATGAATATGAATCATTATTATTTAAATTTATTTTAATATGATATATATATCTTCATTTTTTTTGTTAGAAAAATTTGTTTGTAATTTATTTGTTTGTAATAAAAAAAATTACAATATATAAATTGAATTGAATCGATTTATTATTTTTATTGTCTTTTACTTTTTATTACTTTTTAAATGGAATTGACATTATGTTTTATTATTATTATATTTTGGTCTAGCGTGTCATTTTACAATCACATCTTCATCATATTGAGTTGTTGAGTGGTTATCGAAGAAATTATGCGAGTACATAGACAATTTCTTTAACATGGTTATATGGAAAAAAATAATAATAACTCGTTCATCGATAGGCGTATATATATGCAATCGATGTGTTGAATTTTTTTAATCAATGGCTAACATCCATTGTTCCACGAATATTCTTCGCCTGAATAGGGAATGCACGGTTATGATTAATCGGAGTGCAAAAATTCAGATCCCTCTTGAAGTTATTCAGGTGGCTAAAACAAACTTTAGGTGGAGGCCAATCGATTCGCGATGTTTTGGCCATTTGTATTCCAAAACGGTGCTTCAAGGTTAACTGCGACAACGAGTTTTTAGGTGTTAATGGTGGTTTGTGGGGATGAAACTCTTTGGTGGCAGCGTGCTCCAAATTCTCGGCAAGGCAAACAAGATTCTCTGGTAAAGAAGTGATATCCCACTGATATGCCCCTACTTGGCCAATACCACCGTGTAGAGAAAACACTCGTTAGTCAATCATAATGTAGGAAGAGGAAGAGGGAGATCCAAGACCTTGTAATGCAGGAAGAGGTAGAGGGATTTTTCGAAAACTAAGAGTCTTCGAAGAAAAGTGACGAGCAGGGAACGATATCCTATGTGAATTTGTTTTTGATTTCTGATGTTACTTTCTAAATGATGCTTATCGTTTTTTGTTTCAAACCAATTGGCTCCAGCGAAATCAGTTGTGCCAGAAGACAACAAGAATGAGGTTGAGAATTATCAGTGTTTGAAACACCCTCAGCCGGTGGCCATAGATATGTGTTTGGAGAATGCAACATCGACCTAGGAGACCTCGTCGTTATGTTGGCCAAATTGTGTCCACGCTCTCCCCTCCCTATCGAGTACGAACCCACAGCCCTCTTACATAATATATGTAGGTATATATGTGGTATATATGTTGGTTGCAGGAATTACACTTAAGTAAAAATCCTCAACACTTAATTGTCAACCCAGGGGATTCGTAAACTTAGAGACGAAGCACAGGCAATGCCAGAGATGGTATGAATATTTCTAATCTCAACTCCTACTTTTGAAAAGAAGAATTGCAGAATCAAGCTTTAGAGAAGAAAGATGAAACTCAAACCATCAAAATAATATGAGGCTAGAACAAGAAGAAATGTACTTGCAAAAGAGATTATGAAATAAAGAGAAGCAATCACTCTAGTAGAATATTGGTTAGCTACTGATAATGTATTTCCTTCAGCAAAGACACCTTAGCAGTTTCCAACAAATGGGCCCCTTCAATCCTGCACATATAAAGATATCCTTCTTGCGAAAAATCAATCTTGCACTAGTGCAGGAATCAACGATTTATGCAGAAAGTGTAAAGTAGTGTCTTTACTAAAAAGGCTTTTCTTCGTGCAAGGGCTTTGAACTTTCTCAAGTCCGTAGCACTTATATCCAATACCAAGAAACTGGTTCTTGTACTCGATCCAGACTTCTTGCACCTTAACGTTTGATCCTTAAAATCAATGATTCATTATTGCAGTGTGATAAAACCAAATCATATGTCAGTAAGGATGAATATCTGTAGAGAATAAGAAAGAAGTATTTTTAATTAAGATATGACTGAAAGCAAGAAAGTTGTTAGAAGTAAGCTAGGAAGGCTTGCTGCATTATATTATCTAGTGTTGGTGCGAAAACAGTTCTCCTTCTTGCACCAGGGAGAAACCAAACCAATGTGCAGAAAATAAATAACACGCCAACGTGCACTGGTGCAGGAATGAACCAGGCAAAGGAAATAAACCAAATCGTGCAGAAAATGAATAGCACATGAACGTGCACTGGGGCAGGTAACTCCTCCTGCTCGAACCAGGCAAAGGAAAGAAATCAACCGTGCAAAAAAATAACTTAACTACTTCACGCAACAGATCTGCTTCCACTCAAACAGAAATTCAAATACTTCAAATTAAATCACACTCGACAGTTTAAACATAAATTGAAAGAAAAACAAGGAGGGAGAACGTGCTGGATTGGCTGGGCCCTTAGCCAACCAGTGTGTTTGCCCTTTCAAATGAAAACGCTGCTCAGAATTTACTCATCAACTATTTAAGCCAAAGGGTAAAATGTATAGAACATGAGGCGGAGCTCTTCGTATTAAACTCTTGAAGTAATTACATACATTATTACATATCCAGCCCAGATTTGGGCGACAGCACAAAACAATCCTGTTACCGCCTCCAAGTTCTATTCGATTCTAAAAAATATTCAACTGTTTGTCCTATTTAAATTTATGCTTATATAGATCCTTTTGGCCGCAGGCCAAAATGATTGTTTACAATTACATAGTCAATTACAGAAATGGTTACAACAAATTACATAACCGATTTCAGAATAAGCTTTCAGCCTTCAAAATTAAATCGCTTTTACAAAATAGGCTGCGACTATCTCCAACTGTCCCTCTCTCTTAAGTCCGATCTTTGCTACTCTCGATTTACCTACTGTCATAGCTGGGACTCGGCTGCCTTCAGATATATCTTCATTGATCGCATCCAAAACAGGCAGTCAACCCAAGTGATCCGGATTCGCTGCCAAGATTCATGGCGTTGGTGCTGGTGCGGGATCTATTTTGCACTAAAAATCAGTAATCAAGATAAGTGATCATCTATTAAATAGCGTAGGAGGTAACGATAAGTTACAAAAGTAATTCTAAGTAAGAAATCATGTAATAGATAATTAATAAATGCTAATATAAGTTAAAAAATGTAAAATATGAAGTTTATGCAAAATGTGTCATCGTTCTTCCACTAGTGTAGGATGAGGGCACATCAGATAGGTAAAACAGGGTAAGTGATTACGGTTTGGGAAGGGAATAATGGTAAAAAAGAATGTAATTTAGGGGGCTAACATCCTCCCATCCCTAAACTATTGTGTGTCCTCACACAACTTTTTTTACCTCTGCAAAAACCAATTTTTTTGAATACTCCAACTCAGTCCTGTTCCGGCATGTTGACCTCAGGCTGCACTGTTTTGGCCTTCTTCCTCTTGATATTCCTTAACTTCTTTGAAACCTTTTTTAACTGCCTGAAACAACATCCAGCCGGATATTTCCAAACTCTAACCTCGCTTTTCTTTTGCTTGAGCTCTGCCATCAATTCTCCTCTGCTTTGTTCCTTTTCCTCTTGTGCTTTGGTCACAAGCTTCTTAAAGTCTTGTACTTGGAGTTCTAATTCTGCTATGCGAGCAACATGAGTCACTTCCTCTGTCTCAGCAGGGGCTGTCACTGGCTCCGGACCTTCTATATCTCCCATGGTTGCATCAAGGAACTCTTATTCCTGTAGTCCTACTTTTTCCGGTTCCTCTTTCTCGAGTTCTTCTTCTGCTTCATCTTCATCTTTCGGGTCTTCTTCCTCAGGCTCTTCTTCTTCCGAGTCTTCTTCCTCAGGTTCTTCCTCTTCTTCCTCCGGTTCCTCGTCTAATTTTTCTTCCTCTTCTTCTGGTTCTTCTTCTCGGGCCGCGACTTCTTCTTGTACTAGTGCAGGATGGGGTTCCATACCCTGTGGTATTTGTGCTTCTTCTTCTACATCCGAAACTTTTCTCTTATTTTGGGGCTTTCTCATAAGATTTACCAGTGGAACATCGTCCCCAATTTGTGCAATATTCGCCGCATCTGCAAGAACCAACAGCCTGTCATGCTTAGAGGCCTGTGCCTGTGCACCGGCTGTTTCCTTAGTGGAAGATGATGCCTTCCCTTCTATTGATGTCTCTGTCTGCCTCCTTTTCACACTACTGCGAGAAGGACTTTCGTTTCTGCTTCTCTTCAGGACCTTGCTTATACTAGGGGCCTGTGTCTTCTCTTCCTCTGCCGAATTCCCGTACAGCTATTTTAATAGCTCTTCCCATGTCATACCTTCGCTTTCTAACTGTTTTAAGACCATGATTTTTATCAGGCCATGGTGGTATAATCGTGCATCGGCTTGGTCCTCCCTTCCATCTTGTACACTTCTAGCCATTTTCTCCAAACTTCTGAGCAAAAAGTAGGGGAATTTCATCCTCCAACGAATGTGTCGGCCTCCTTCAAAAAGCTGTAGCAGTCTGAAATGATACACCAGGGTAGAGGTGTATCTCCCTTCGCAGGTCACAAATTTCTGCAAAACAAACAGGAGATCCTACCATTGACCTAGCAGGGCTTTGCACGGAACTCTGCGTTTCCAATTGACCTCCATCTTCTTATCCACAACAAAACGCTACCAGCATTTACCTTCCAGCTTTTGGTTTTTGAACCATTCCACTCCCGTATTCTCCAGACCTGTTGCTTCTACTACAAATTTCTTCGTGACTTTGAATTTGAGCAGCCCAATTCTCACTTGGCCGTTTTTAAAACTTCTTGCAAATTGTAAGGCAGCGTCCTTGTCACACCCATTGAACTTCTGCAGGAACTGTAAAAATCCCGACTCCCGCAACAATGGAGGACAATTGTGAAATTCGGCAGTTTGCTCAATCTTGCTGAGAGGTAGAGGTTCATTTTGGACGGGCGGCATTGCTCCTATCGGCTGTGAACGATGAGTTTTGAGGCTTGCATGCAACATTGGGGGATCAAATTTCATAGATAGGAATTTAACCGTTCATCCATCGTGTCTCCAGTTTACCTGCCGTAGGTACTCATCATTCCTAGTCAAGCTCAATTGGTACGCGCGACGGCGGTTTAACAGTTAGGTACAACGATGACGAGATGTTTGGAATGAAGGTAGGAGCGGGGGAGTTATGAGTGAAGGACGTTTCACATTATGGAGGAATGGGGTGGATTATATGCAAATAATGATTACACGGTTTCACATTCCTTCATAATTACAAAAAAAATACTTAGCATTCATTTAAAAAGATCATGATTCCTACTTAAAAAAACTTTGTGCTTTCAACAAATTTCCTCCTAAGTAATATTATAGCGTAACCGCTTATCAATGATATGAAGAACATCATATAAATTTTCATCATGAACACTTTCTTATGCCATATGATAATCTGTACTGCTGCTGATGAGGTGTATGCTTATATTGATCTTTGCACCACGTAAATCACGTCATTCTGCTGGTACTTTTCTGCTCATATCATATAGGACAACATGCTTGCACTAGTGCAAGCATAATGTTAAGACAAAGAATTAAAATATAGGTTGGATTTCACATGATTTCTTTAACTTATTTTGAATTTTGCTTCGCCCTTTGATGCTTCAGAGCGCAACCTTCTGCTCTTTATATGTAGGATCCTGCAATGAACTTCATGAGGGAATAAAGGAGCGGGAAAAGGAAATTTTAGAATGGGAAGGAATTTTGTCACAGGGATTCCAGGAAAGTACCAAAAGAAGGAAAATAGAAGTGGGATAGGGGGAAAAAATTTCAGGGTTAAAGTGGGATTTCTTCAAAGCCGATAGGGTAAATTTAGAAGAATATGGGAAGGTTAATTATACTGAGATTTCGAGAAGAAAGCTGAGGGAAAAATATGAAATGGGATATGAAGAAAGGAAGAAAAAATTCTGGAAGGTCTGCTTGCATTAGTGCAAGAAAAAATAACTGCAGCGAGAATTAAGCGTTACTTGGAAAAAATATCCATGCTAATTACCCCAGTTGTATAAAGGTTGGTTCTGCTGAACATGCTTTTACTTCTGTGGTTACTAGCATATCTAAAGATCAAGCAACATTCTCTTTTTATTATAAATTTTTGATCTTCCCGCCAGCAAGCTGGTTTTCAGGTTGATCCTTCTACAATCATGTCAGCGAACTAATTTTCATAATTACAGGAAATTATTTTTTCTTACTTTTTCTTTTTCTTTTATTTTTGTTAAAAAAAATTTTGAAGAAGAGGGATTCAAATTTTCAAGAGGTTGGTATCACCATTTACCACTACTGTTCCAAATTGCTGTTGAACTTGCTGTGTAAAATATTTCTTGGCAAGTGGTTGAAAATATTTCTTTAATCTATGTCCATTTACCAAGAATACAGTATCTTGTCCATCAAAAGTTTTGACTTCTACAACTCCATTCTCAAAAAATCAGATTACTTCATATGGTCCCATCCAAAGTGTATGGAATTTCCCTTTAAAAATTTTAAATATAGAATCATAAAGGAGTACCCAATCACCTGGTTGGAACTGCTTTTTCTGAATGAAATTGTCATGCCACCTTTTCCGTTGTTGTTGGATTAATATGTTTTGTTGAATAGCATCTCTACGAAATTCATCTAACTCATTTAACTAAAGAAGATGTTATTGTTGTGCCTCAGAGAGATTGAGTCCTAGCTGAACTGCAGTTCTGAAAGTTTTGATCTGGAACTCAATCGGTAACAGAACCTATTTTCCGTATACCAGCTCATATGGTGTGTGCCCCGTACTATTTCACCAAGTGATTTTGTATGCCCACAAAGCTTCTGGTAATATTTCAGCCCAATCTTTCCGATGCATATTCACCGTCTTTGTGAGAATGGACTCGATCACCTTGTTTGTAGATTCCACCTGGCCATTTTCTTGCGGGTGATATGGTGTAGACTTCCGGTGCTGAATCTTGTATTGCTCCATCACTCCCTGTACCGGATTAGAAATAAACTGCAGACCATTGTCAGAGACAATTTCTCTAGGCACACTAAATCTAGTAAATATTTCAGAAAAAAAAAAGAAAGAGAAAATCAACAACAAATTTTTCTGTAGCAAAAGAAACAGCTTTAGCTTCCACCCATTTTGTAACAAAATCTGTACAAACCAAAATATGCTTTTTACCTAATGATGTTGGATTTATTGGCCCTACAAAATCAATAACCCATTTTTCAAAAGGCTCAATCATAACTTGAGGGTATAAAAGCATTTCATTGGTTTGATTAGGTTGGCCCATTTGTTGACAACTATCACATCGCCTGACATACTGCTTGGCATCCTTAAACAAGGAAGGCCAAAAGTAGCCAGAACGTAATATTTTATATGCAGTTTGCTTGTCAGCGAAGTGACCTCCACAAGGTTCATCATGAGCAGATTTCGATATGTCAAACACCTCCTCCTCTCTTACACATCTGCGGATAATCAAATCTGGACTAGTGTAAAAGAGGTCTCCTTGAATCCAGGTGCATGCAACACTTTTCTGAATAATATTCCACTTCTCACGAGCAGGCAAGTGAGGTGGTGTTTTTCCAGTAACCAAATAATTGGCGATGTCAGCAAACCATGGAGAATCTGTAGACACAGCAAAAAGATGTTCATCTAGAAAATCATCATTAACAGGAGTTACATCACCAGGATTATCTAGTCTAGAAATAAAATCTGCTAAAACATTCGATTTTCCTGGTCTATTAACAATAGTAATATTTAATTCCTGCAACATTAGCAACCACCTAGTCACTCTACCGCTAGTCAATGGTTTGTTCATCAAGTATTTAATTGTGGAATGATTAGTATGAACAAATACTTCATATCCTGTGATCTAGTGTCTGAACTTATTAATTGCGAAGATTACAGCTAAAAACTCTTTCTCTGTAACTGTATAGTTTAATTCAGCGGAAGACAAATTCTTACTAATATAATAAATAGCATAGGATTACTTGTCTTCTTCTTGTCCCAAAGTTGCGCCAATAGCCAGGTCTGAAGCATCGGAAGAAATATGAAAGGGCAGGGACCAATTTGGACCTCTCAAAATTGGCGCCTGCACCAACTTTTACTTCAATGTTTCAAAATACTGTTGGCAAGCCATGGACCAAGAAAACTCACTATCCTTAGCTAGAACTTGGAAAAGAGGAGCAGCTATCTTAGAAAAATTTTCAATGAATCTTCTATAGTAACCAGCATGTCCTAAAAAACCTCTTACTTCCCTTTGAGTTTTGGGTGCAAAAAGATGCAAAATGATTTCGATCTTTGCCAGATCAACCTGGATACCTTTGCCAGAAATCAGATGGCCAAGTACCACTCCTGATTTGCAAATTAATCTACATTTCTTGTCACTCAAAGCAAGGCAGGCTTCTTGGCAACGAAGAAGTACTTTCTCCAAATTTTCGAGAGCTTCCTGAAAAGAATTACCAAACACAGAAAAGTCATCCATATAAATTTCTACAAAATCAAGATCAGCAAAAATAGACAAGATTTCCCTTTGAAAGGTAGCCAGAGCATTACATAATCCAAAGGGAAGCACTTTATAAGAAAAGGTACCTCATGGGCATGTAAAAGTAGTTTTATCCTGATCTTTGGGTGCAATCTGTATCTGGTTATAGCCACTGAAACCATCCAAAAAGAAGAAATATTTCTTTCCTGCAAGGGTATCAAGCACCTGGTCAATGAAAGGGAGAGGGAAGTAATCTTTGAGAGTGGTTTTGTTTAATTCACGATAATCAATACAAATATGCCACCTTCCATCTTTCTTAGGCACTAGCACTAATTGAGAGACCCACTGACTATCAGAAATAGGATAGATAAAACCAACATCTAAAAGTTTATGTATTTCTTCTTTAGCGACATCTCTTAGAGCTGGATTCATTCGTCTTTGGGGTTTTCGAACAGGTCGGGTTCCTTCCTGAATATAAATATTATGTGTACAAGTTTTAGGAGGGATACCCTTCATGTCTTCATAGCCCCAAGCAAATGCACTAAGATGGTTTTGCAAAAAATTCACAAGTTGTTCTTGCTGAGATGGGTCTAAATCTGAACTGATATGCAAAGACTTACCAGGACTAATCTCAAAAAGAGTAATATCAGGCTCCGGAGTACTCAAAGGAGTGGTCGAATACAATGGTATAAAAGAATGAGAATCATGGTTTTCTTGGAAATCTAGGCTAAAAATCTGGCTCGAAGGCTCGAAGTTAGGCATGGTGTCTAGATTGTTCAGGAAATCTTGAATCTCATCTTCTTGTGAAGACACAATATAATGATGAATAAGAGAAATAGACTGAATCTCCTCATCACTACTTTGGTCCAACCATAAAGTGTCACGAAGGTCCTGAATGGATCTGGCAGGGGGGTATAAGGTAACTTTCTTCCTAGAATCTCCATGTGAAATATACATATCTCCGGAACAACATCCAATATATGCATCGACTGTAGCAAGCCATGGGTGACCCAAGATCAAGGGATGTCCTCCTACCAGGTTCTTTGGCTGAAGCAAAATGAAATAAGCAGGGTATTCCCAAGAAAATACTCCTTCAGGCTTAATTTTAGATCTATCTGCTAATTCAAGCACAGTGGGAGTAGGGTGAAGATGTGATAACTAAATTTGATCCATGGTTTGCTTGGTTATTACATTAATGGTTGCCCCCAGGTCTATAAGAACATTAGAAACAAGGAAATTACCAATCTGAATTGTGACAACAAGGTTTCTGGGATTAGTATATTTTTCCACATACACACATCTCGTCATTAACTCTGCTGCCCTACCAACAAATTGAATAGTTTGGGGTTCCAATCTCTTCCTCCCGGCTTTCTTGAGACAGAGTTCCCTAATAATCTTGGTACAAATGGGGATCTCTTTAATGGCTTGGAGCAAAGGTATCTTAATGAAAAGATTCCTTAGTTTTGATGCCAAATGAGTCTCAGAAACAGGCTCTCTCCTTTCCGTTACTAGCCTCTCTGGAAAGGGAGGTTGGTTGGAAGAAGATTGCAAGAACTCAGAGGGTAAGGGCTACTTAGTGACAATTTTCGAAGAAAGGTTAAGGGTTTCCTCTTCCCCTTTCTCTTCAAAAATCACCATAGGTTGTTTCTGATTTTCTGGTATTACATTCCTTCCTAATCTTAATTGAATATCATGAACTCCAATCGGAATAGACTGGTATTCAAATGGAAAAGGTGGGTTTGTTACATGGATCATTTGCACTGCTTTATTATTATTATTATTAGGATTGGGCGTGGGTTGAGTAGGTAATTGAGGAGGTCGGAAGGGTGGAGGTAAAGGTAATGGGGTAGTCTGACTCGGAAGTTGAGGCATTGGATAAGGTACATGTGTAGATGGATATGGTTGCATAGGTGGCTGGTAGGAATATGGAGAATGAGTTGGGCCTTTCCAACCCTGTTGCCATGGTTGGGAAGGTTGCCCATGCTGATACTGATTTCCATATTGCCGCTGTTGATGAGAGTTAGGATATGAATATGCATGTGGATTATAACCAAAATAGTGTAGAGGAAATTCAGGAGCCATACCTACACCTACCTGAGGCCAATGTCTTCTTTCTCCCATAGCATACAATTGTTCAGCTTCAGGCTGCCCCCCTGTAAATACTGCTTTAAGTCCAAGTATAAAGGGACATTTTTTTGTGATATGGTCTTCTGCACAAATAGCACACTTATTAGTTTCTTTCAAGTTAAGAGGGAATTCTTTAGGGGGATGCTTGTCTGTAAATTTAGGACAGAAAATACATAACGACTCTTGTTCCCTCATAAGTTTTTGTTGAAATTTTAAGGAGTCTAACTGTTTAGTAACATTGTTCATTATATCAATTTTCATATTTTCCATTTTATTTTCCAGTCCAATAATCATAGCATCAGTAGATTCTATTTTTCTATTTTTATTTCGAGTTCCTCTACCGGATCTATACTGATTCCTTGAAAATTTCTAGCATAATTCACAAATTTGATCAAAAGTTTGCTGAGAAATATCACCTTGTCCTAACAGATTCAAATTGTTTCTAGCATTATCAGTAAGTCCTCTTAAGAACAAGGTTCTAATAGTGTTGGGATCAGGCCTAAGTTTTGACCTTTGTAAAATATACAAAAATCTTTCCAAATAATCTTCAAGCATTTCATCATCATCTTGTATGATTGTAAAAGTTTCATCTTGCATGTCCCGAGTTTTACAATATTCTTGATATTTAGACAAAAATACCCTCCTCATCTGGTCCCAGGAAGTTATGGTGTTTCCTCCTAACCCCATAAACCAGTACAAAGCTGAGTCCTTGAGGGTAACGGGAAATAATATTAAATTTTGAGCCTCAGTTGCATAATCATAACTTCTACACAAAATATCGAACTCAAATAGAAAAGAGTCAGGGTCTTCATGAACTTTACCATGGAAATGAGGGAGAGTTGACGGCAGAATATTCTTCATCTGTGACACGGTGTCAGGATCCACAATTGGAAACACAAAATTAGATTGTCCTTCACTTACCTGGTTGTAAGCAGTCCCTTCCAAATGATCTCCTTAGTCTGCCATTGTTTCCTTCTTACTTGTACCGCTTTCCACAAGCTGATCCACACTTGAGCTGTTAGTACCACAATCCAGGTGGATTGTTCCTGTGTGATGGGTTTGGATTGAATTGGGCTTCCTACTTGCAGAAGGAGACCCAATGTTAGAAAAATTCTTTTGGCCCTTAGTGGGCTTCGAACCCTTACCTTTCCTAGGCATTCATCTCAAAGAAAGAAAGAAAAATATCAAAACAATTTCTAGTAAAAATGCTGTCAGAAATCAATCAACACCAGTAAAAACTCCTTCAAAAATACTTGCAAAAATAAAGGAAACTTACCTCTACTATACAATCAGAAAATTCTTACCAAATCAAATCGCCTCCCCGACAACGGCACCAAAATGTTGGGTGCAGGAATTACACTTAAGTAAAAATCCTCAACACTTAATTGTCAACCCGGGGGATTCGTAAACTTAGAGACGAAGCACAGGAAATGCCAGAGATGGTATGAGTATTTCTAATCTCAACTCCTACTTTTGAAAAGAAGAATTGCAGAATCAAGCTTTAGAGAAGAAAGATGAAACTCAAAATATCAAAACAATCTGAGGCTAGAACAAGAAGAAATGTACTTGCAAAAGAGATTCAGAAATAAACAGAAGCAATCACTCTAGCCAAATATTGATTAGCCACTGAGAATGTATTTCCTTCAACAAAGACACCTTAGCAGTTTCCAACAAATGGGCCCCTTCAATCCTGCATATATAAAGATATCCTTCTTGCAAAAAATCAATCTTGCACTAGTGCAGTCTTCCTGCACTTGTGCAGGAATCAACGATTTATGCAGAAAGTGTAAAGTAGTGTCTTTAATAAAAAGGATTTTCTTCGTGCAAGGGATTTGAACTTTCTCAAGTCCGCAGCACTCAGATCCAATACCAAGAAACTGGTTCTTGTACTCGATCCGGGCTTCTTGCACCTTAACGTTTGATCCTTAAAATCAATGATTCATTAATACAGTGTGATAAAACCAAATCATATGTCAGTAAGGATAAATATCTGTAGAGAATAAGAAAACAATATTTTTAATTAAGATATGACTGAAAGCAATAAAGCTGTTAGAAGTAAGCTAGGAAGGCTTGCTGCATTATATTATCTAGTGCTGGTGCGAGAACAATTCTCCTTCTTGCACCAAGGAGAAACCAAACCAATGTGCAGAAAATAAATAACACACCAACGTGCACTGGTGTAGGAACGAACCATGCAAAGGAAATAAATTAGATTGTGCAGAAAATGAATAGCACACCAACGTGCACTCGGGCAGGTAACTCCTCCTGCTCGAACCAGGCAAGGGAAAGAAATCAACCGTGCAAAAAAATAACTTAACTACTTCACACAGCAGATCTGCTTCCACTCAAACAAGAATTCAAATACTTCAAATTAAATCACACCCAACAGTTTAAACATAAATTGCAAGAACAACAAGGAGGGAGAACGTGCTGGTTTGGCTAGGCCCTTAGCCAACCAGAGCGTTTCCCCTTTCAAACGAAAACGCTTCTCAGAATTTACTCATCAAATATTTAAGCCAAAGGGTAAAATGTATAGAACATGAGGCGGAGTTCTTCGTATTAGACTCTTAAAGCAATTACATACATGATTACATATCCAGCCCAGATTTGGGAGATAACACAAAACAGTCCTGTTACCGCCTCCTGGTTCTATTCGATTCTAAAAAATATTCAACAGTTTGTCCTATTTACATTTATGCTTATATAGATCCTTTTGGCCGCAGGCCAAAAGGATCGTTTACCATTACGTAGTCAATTACATAAATTGTTACAACAAATTACATAACCGATTGCAGAATAAAGCTTTCGGCCTTCAAAATTAAATCGCTTTTACAAAATAGGCCATGGCTATCTCCAGCTGTCCGTCTCTCTTAATTATGATCTCAACTACTCTCGATTTACCTGCTGTCATAGCTGGGACTCGGTTGCCTTCGGATATATCTTCATTGATCGTATCCAAAACAGGAAGTCAACCCAAGTGATCCAGATTCGCTGCCAAGATTCACGGCGCTGGTGCTGGTGCGGGATCTTTCCTGCACTAAAAATCAGAAATTAAGATAAGTGATCATCTATTAAATAGCGTATGAGGTAATGATAAGTTAAAAAAGTAATTCTAAGTAAGAAATCACGTAATATATAGTTAATAAATGCTAAGATAAGTTTAAAAATGTAAAATATGAAGTTTATGCAAAATGTGTCATCGTTATCGCACTAGTGCAGGATGAGGGCGCATCAGATAGGTAAAACAGGGTAAGTGATTACGATTTGGGAAGGGAAGAATGGTAAAAAAGAATGCAATTTAGGGGGCTAACAATATAAATCTGAAAACATATATGTATTGAATCAAGGAAAATAAGTAGTGTGATTCTCTGCACCATCATGCTTGCAGGTGTTCAAGCCAACTAAATCCAAGGAAGCAGCCATACCAATTTTCCAATTAGAAGCTAAAGGATTTAAATCTCTCGTTTACCTATGATCAAGAGTTTAGCTAACATCATTGAAGGGTTACACAAAGATGGGTTACTTCAATGCCATATTTCAGGGTGGGATGGCATGGATGGCAACCCCTCGTTGTTTTCTAGGATCTGAGAAACTGAATGATATAAATTAATCTTGTAATCCTTAATACCTCTCAACTTTCTATACATCATTGCTTGTTTTAGAAACATATAATGCACTTAGATGCTCACTAGGATTTGAATTATTAGTTGTTTGTAATAGTAGTTATTAATGTTTCCACGTTGCTTGCATCATGCTATTAAGCTCATGGTTAATGGAGATATCAATTCAGGAATTGAAATAGTATTGGTATGTTTGATTAAATATCTATGTTGATTCCCTGCTCTTTTAATATTTCTATCTCCAATAGCTTTTATATATTAAATGAAATTTTTTATGTTAAGACCCTGCCATATGTTGAATATTTCTATCTCATATATAACTTTTGTGTATTTCATCAAATATTCATGTTAATACCCTACCACATGTCAAAGATTTGTATCTCGAGTGTTTCCATTTCGTAACTTCTGCTAATTTATTTGTTTTATGATGAACAAAATTACGAAATCAAACCCTATAAACATGTAATTAGACTATGAAAGTCAACCCTATAAATTTTATTAATTCATCTCATTGAAAATTTACAAAATATTTACATTTATAAATTGAATTGAAAGTTTAGTTTTTTTTATAGGAAACCTAAAAGCAACACTTCATTCTGATTTTCCTATATATCATTTGTGTTGGAGGATATATATATATATATATATACTTGAATATATATATAAATATATATATATACATATACATTCAAGTATTTAAATTAATAAAAATAATTAGATTATAATTAGATTATATATATATATATATATATATATATAAGTTTTATTTGATTGATTGTTATAGTAATTTCTTTAATCATAAATGTCAATAACATTTTAGTGTTATTCATCTAAATCAACAAATAGAATTCTTAACATCTCTAAGTCTATGTTTCTTTAACCATATTTAAAATTACATTTATCCAATATAACTCTAAATTTATTATGTTATTTGTTAATCTTGTCGATGGCCACATATAAAGGTAAATGAAAGATTAATAAAAAGTAAATTATAAGCATAAAAAATGAAACTCACCTCTCCTTGTGAAATTTGCCTTGGCACAGGAAAAATTCTACCAGGTCACATTCTCCTCGCTGCAGCACATGTTCGTAGTTAGTTGCAACAATGTGATAAAACCATATAAATGAATGATCATTATTCTTTGTTCGATGTTGACCTAGTTAGCATGATAAAACAATAAAAATGAATAATCAACTAATCATACATTCTCCTATTCGCATATTTCTCGCTACCACACATACTCACCACTGCGATAAAACAATAAAAATAATAATAGTTGTTCTTTGTTAGGTTTCACAGTGGTTGAAACAATAAAAATGAATAATAGGTAGTATGCGTTCAGAAAAGAGAAAAAGGAGAGAAAAGAGAATAATAGTTGTGTTGTAGCCGCTACAACACCCTCCAAAATTTTTCCCTTTTTAAATTTTTGAGCCCCTAGCCTTTTGAAAAATAGAGTTTAGCCTAGGTCCACTCTTTAAAAACCTCAAGTTGCAAAGTTGCAGAGCTAGTCAAACCAAACTCTTGCGACTCCTCAGGTCGCGAGGTCACAAGGTCACACATAATCCATAAACCAAACAATTGTGACCCCTCAGGTCGCGAGGTCGAAAGGTTGCACATAATCCAGAAACCAAACAATTGCGACCTTACGACCTCGCAACCCCCAGGTCGCAAGGTCGCATATCACATCAACTCAACTAATCTACGACCCTACGACACTCATTTATTGACTGCACGTGCGGCCCATTTATAAATAGAAGGGTCGCATAGGTTGCATTCGACTTGCGTGACGGAGAAAGAAAATGCCTCTAACAAGCCAGCTAGAGCGCGTTTTCCTAGGTAAAATGTCTAATCCTCCTGCTCTTTCCTTTTGTTTGATTGTTTCCTTCATTTCCCTCACTATGGCCTATTTAAAACTCATCCTAGATTTTTTTTTTTAAACCTCCCATGAATCCAATTGCTGAGCTTGCTCCTCCCCATAGCTTGACTTTCCTGTTTGCCTCCTCTAAGAAGCTTCCCTTGCATAAATCTGTTTTAGGTTTCCTTCCCCAGCCCCCTTCAATGAGGAGCCTCATGTGTGCTTTCCACTTGATATGTTGCCTTACCTCCCCTTTTTTGCTTAAAATCAAACGAAAAGCCTTTGTTGATGCGTAACCCGTTTGCCAAGCCCTAGAGCGACCCCGCGACTCTGTGACCTCGCGATCTAGCGACTCGATTGCTAAGTCGCAGGGTCGCATAACTGTGAAAGTTTAAAGTGGTGCAACTTCGTGACTCAGTGATCTCGCGACTTAGTCGCGAGTTGCTAAGTCGCTAGGTCGCTTTTCCGTAAAAATCTAAACCGACGCAACTCCGTGACTCAGCGACCTCGCGACCTAGTCGCAAGTTACTAAGTCGCTAGGTCGCATCTATGCGAAAATTTAAACCAATGCGAGCTAGCAACCCAGTCGCAAGGTCACCAAGTCGCAGGTCCATCCTTTTCCTTGAAAAATAGTTGAGCAGAGACAGGAGCAACCCAAGTATTTATAAATATGACATATGTCTTATCGTGGGATTGTTTGATGAATATGCTAGGGAACCTCGAATCTGAGCTCGAGTGCATATCCATCTCATCGGCCTCAAGCGATATGGGGCCTCTGGCAGTTCGAAAAAGGAACAAAAGCCCTGAGATAGAAATCTCGGAAGAAGAAATTCCTCTCTCTCCCCCTTATTTATGGAGATACCGCTTGCATATTCGGCAAAGGGGATAGCATGAGTTGGTATCAGGTGTACCAAGAATTCAAAAAACCTGAATTTCCAGAAGACCTCCCAGACCGGCAGGTGTATATTCAGGTCAAGAGATCCAAGCTCCACTACACAGGGGCCCATCTACCTATATTCCCATGTACAGAGCTGATCGAATGGATCTTGCAAAAGGTTGACCCCAAGATCTATGTTATTTAGGATCATGTAGGGAAATCATTCGCAAATATGAAGGGACCAGATGCAGAATTATATTATGCACTTCCCACCTGAGAACAGACCTTCACCGAGGAATGGGCCACCACTCATGCAGTTCCCATACCCGAGACCTTAAGGGGATGGTGGGAGGACCTAGAAAAGTTCAAGTTCAAAAAGGAACAGGAATATCAGACAGTGGGTCTCAAGAAGGTCTACAAGCTTGTGGTGGAAATGTTATGTAGGATGTATGGCCGCCAATATGCCACCACTTTCAACGACACTTGGGTTTCTCTCAGGTATGCTATCACTGTATATGACACCTGCTTCAACTAGACCAACTTGATAGTGGCAGCGCTCAAATCGAACATATCTTCAGCACTAGCGCCTGATGAAGGGTATGCATCAAAATTTTATATGGCCTCCCATCTTTTAGATGCAGTATGTGCAAGGTGCCATTTTTAGGGGTGGGCACACAACTGGGATCCGAAGTGCGGTGGTCCAATTCACAAGGAGTTGTGGGTTTTATGGGACTCCATGTATAAGCAAGATATAGAGTCAATCTCGCACAACTTCATCCCCGCGCTGTACAGAAAAATGTTTGGCAAAGACACCCCGTGCATGTCCGGGCGAGCCATGGAGACAATAACCCGAGTGGCCAACTGGTTTCCTGTCGCAGATAACACTTTCATCCGAGTCTTCGGGTCACTCAAGGCTCCCCACGCACTGCCCCAGTTCATCACCGACAAACTACTCCTTCAAGAAACATGTTACCATATGTCAGGGGTTTTTTCAAAAGTTCTCACTAAGGGAAAGAAGAAGCCATGGCCCACTCTTCTGCTCACTATCGACACCTACACAGTCAAAGATTTCAGGGAAGTAGAGGCAGAGGCTGAGCAAGTCAAGGGATTTTTTTACCGCCCATGACACACCGGACGTATGATCTTGAGAGAATCATCCCCGCCCATTGCAAACGGGCCAAATTTAAATGGAGTTACCAGCATACAGAATGCCCAGCTGAAGATCAAATAAAAAATTGGTACAACAAAGATAGGGAGGCTGCTCCAGAGGAATCAAATTATCAGGAAGAACAAGAAAATCAAAATTTAGAGGAAATAATCCACAGGCTAGGAGGGGCCTCATCTTCCAAAGCCAAGAAGCAAAGGACCGGTATGGGCGATAACTCTTATGCACAGTGAAGAGAAAAGGAGGCTAAAGCACAACAAGAAGCTGAGGAGAAGGAAAAGGAAGAGAAGGATAACAACTGAGGGAAAAATAAAGGAAGAAGCAGGTAGAAGAAACCCGCAAGAAAAAGGAAGAGGAACAAAGGAGGAAAGAAGAGGAAGAAAAGGCAGATGCTGAGCACCAGCTAAAGGTAAAGCAAGATAAAGTGGAAGTTGAGTGCCAGCTAAAGGAAGAATAGGATAAAGTAGAAGCCGAGCGCCAGTTGAAAGAAAAGCAGGATGAAGTAGAAGCTGAGCAAAAGAGGACAAAGGAAGAAAGTCAGAAGTCAAGGGAAGACTCCTCCAAGGAAGTAGAAGGCAGCAAGACACCTCCTACAAAGATAGGGAAACAGACAAAGCTGCCACACATCGAGATGCCCCACACGACTCCTGCAACCAATGTGTGTTTTTCTCTCTCGGAATTGGGTACTTCCGAGGATCAGGATGAGGAAGTGTTCGATCTGACAAGACTAACCCATGATCAGTTCACGCATAAGATAAGGCAGGAGAAGAGAAGATGCTTAGCACAGAACCCTGTTGCACCTCTCACGGCCACCACAGAAAAAGATATAGTCTTGGATACCAGGAACAATCCAGTTATGATTGCATCAGCTGGCACCGCTTTTGCAGTAGCCACAAAGGAAATCGTCAACAAGATGAGTAGAGAAATTATGTCCCTGCATAATAGACTACAAGCCTCTGAACAAAAGACAGCTCAGTCGGAACAAGAAAAGAAAGTGCTAGAAGAATAAATACAATAGCTTCAGGCCAAGAATGCCCCTACTAATGAAGTTTCACTCACTATTCAAATAGAGCTAGTCACTTTGGAAGCCACCATGAAGCAAGTATATGAAGAATTGTTTACAATAAAACAGATCATCGCGCCACTACTGAAATCACAGGTAGAAACTAAGAGGAGGAACACACAGCTAAAGGAAGCCTCTACTGCTTTGGAAAAAATACTGGAATGGTCGAACATGTATCCACAGGCTCTGGACACCTTGCCTAGAAAATATTGGATTGGCACCCAAAACGACAAAGTTCAAATCTCGATAAAGGTACAATCCAAAGAGAAACTTATCAAGGATTTGGATAAAGTAATGTCCGCATATGAACATCTGATTAGCGACATTGACTCAATGGCTGAAGTACACCACATTCCTTCTCTAGGTGCACTGGGCGAAGAGAAAACATCGGAAGAAGCCGCTCAAGACATTCAAGCATTTCTACAACCCATAAGGCAAGCAAACGCCTCCCAAGACCTTCCAGCATCAGAAGAAAACCTTGTTCAATTCATCGTGACACTGGTCCAGATCTATACCAAGCTGGCCTCCCTATTGAACCAAATCACGATCAACAGAGGCACTTTGATCCCAAATGCTCTCGAGTGCCTGCATAGATTGAGAGAAAATACTCCTCAGGTCTCCCCAGTTGCTGCATATTATCAAGCATGGTGAAATTACCTCAAGGAACAACAACAGGTAGATGTCCCTGATATCACAATCGCCCAATTTATTCCATGACCAAGTCGCAGATTGCAGCAAATAGAAGAGGTCGCAGGTCACAATAGACAAGAGGGGTCGCAAGTCGTAGTCAAATCCGAGGTTGCAAGTCGCAAATTCCCTTCGGGTCACAGAGTATGTCAACAGTCAGGAAGGCGAAAAGTTAGGGACACCCAAGGGTCAATTTTGTTTTATAAATACTCCCTCCAGGGAAATGTAAAGGATATTTTTTTGGACTCCGAAGGAGCACAGAGAATTGTATAGCATTGAATGCATATTTTTAGAATGAATACAAACAAATGCTTTGATTCCACTGTTGGATTAGATGAGGACTTATGTACCAATATTATGAATATTCTTATCTCATGTGTTGGATGTTATTGTCTGATTAACTAATCTGCGTTTTCTTTTTATATCATTTGTATACTTCAACTTACTTAATGTATGGATGATATGAGGTTATCTGATTAAGAAATTGTTAGTAAATTCGTTATTAGCATGATTTTTACCTCTGAAAATGTTTAAGGAATTGAAGGGTGTTTGACCATAAAGAACTATTTCTTGTGTGGTGTGAACAACTTTATTTACAGGCATGACCCTAATGATATGCTGCTAACATCATATCCTTTGGCCACATGCTTTAATTTTATTTTCTATTCATAGTCTTTTATGTCAGTGGAACTCATCAATCATTTGTCTTGTGTTATTCAAATAATTGTGTATTCATAAGTTTGCAGAAATCGTTTGTGTTCGAGAAGAGGAATAGTCCGTGGTAGCCGGACCCACACCCTAGACGGGACCCCTATCACAAACGTTTAGAGTCTAATTGGGACTTCATACCGGGGAGATCCCCTGTTGTTGGCCGGACAATCTTTCCTGTCAACATATTTGGCACTAGAAGGAGGGCCTGATGGCAGGCTCCCAACACACAAGCAACATCCCGTTGCACACCCGGCAGGGGGAAATCATGTACGAAAACACTGGTCCACCACCCCCTGAACATTCTCTGGAAGAAGAACACCCTTACTATGAGATCACCTCTTACCAGCTAAGGGCCTTGCACCCAATCTCCTGTGAACTCATCAGAGGCTTACAAAATATCCTGACCACCGGTTCCCTGGTCAACCCTCGAACTCCTGCAGCTAACCAGACTCGCCAGGGACCCCTGGTCAATTCCCTACCTCAGCTGGTATGTATCATGATAGAAGATTATGCAGATGCAGTAGAGTGTAATTCAGTAGAGCCCCCCGATAGTCCCCGAGGGAATGAAGGAGGCGGCCCAGAAATCACCGAGACCCAACCCGGCCAACCTTTGAACGATGACACTCAGGCAAATAACTAGCCTAGGGGCGCAACCGAGAGGGCTTGGGAAATATGGGCCAGGGAGATAGAGGCCATGGGCAAGGTCAAAATACCTACCATCCTCACCCCATCCGAAACCAAAAATAGATTCCCTTTCCTCTATAATTGGAGAAACATCAGAAATGTAGGGAACCGCGGGGGAAACCAAGACATGTAGTCCCATCATGAGGGCGAGGTCTCTGGATCTAGCATGGGGAGTGAATCCGAAAGTGAAATGGGATATATATACATACCATGCCACCAGCAGGCCAGGCATGTACAACCACTGGCTTGGATGGTGCGGTCTCCCCTAGGCCTCCACGGTCCCCTCCATGACATGCCTCGACACCCTGAAAAGCACCTCCCTAAGTTTGACCCTGAGAAAGGTACGCTAGCCGAAGACCACTTAAGAAACTTCTACGTGGCCCTGCAGATGATGAGAGTGTAGTATGATGACGTAGCGTCCCATCTCTTTCCTCATACTTTAGAAAATAAAGCCGCTACATGGTACTGGTCTCTCCCAATTGCTTCCATTTCTTCTTGGGAGCAATTCCTTCGTACTTTCCTATAGAAGTTTTCAGAAGATAAAACCCCTTCGATGCTCCTCATAGAGCTTAGTACTTTGAAATTCCAGAAGAAGGAGAAATTCAAAGACTTCAACCAACACTTTGCTACTATATTGATTCCCTACGAACATGGCCCTAGATGATTCCATTACCATTGACTAATACACAAGGGCTCTCCCACGGGACATTGCCGTGTTTGTGAAACACGAAGCTAGAGCTACCCTGGCAACAAATTACACCACCGCCCTTGCTGTCGAAAAGGACATGCTGTCCATAGGGGCCATTGACCATGATAGTTGGGATGATCCCAAGCTGGCCATGAAGAGAGCCCAATCCTCAACTCATAAGGCCAGAGACAAAGACAAAGAGCCTTTTGAATTTGAAAGTATCACTAAGCCTCTCAAGCTATTAACCAACAAAGTCTCTAATTTGAAGAGGAAAAAAATGACTCTGCCTTAGGTGCCAAAACACAGAAAACTTTCTTTAGAAAGAATAACCCCATTGTCAACCGGCCTTCGTCAAATTCGAGTGCCGACCTCAACATTGAAGAAATCGGAAAGGATAATTTTTGTTCTTTTCATCAAACCTCCCACTCAGAGAAGACTTTCCCCTAGTGTATTAATAGCATGACCGTCGTGGTGTATTAATTTTTAGAAGACCAAACCCCTGGGGATTTGGAGGAGGCTATTTCAGATAACAAGGAAGCCTCTCCCCCGAACGAGGACGTAGGTTCTACTGTCCTTACATTCGAAGTGGTTTGTAGGGAAAGCCCCCCTTCCAAAACTGTAGTAAATTTGGCTGACGACCCTAAATCCAAACCCCCTTGAAACTATAGCTTAAGGAGAAAAGGCCCGGTTCCAAAACAATCCTTCGAGGAAAAGAGAAAAGCTTTCTTAAGGAAAATTCTGCCACCAAACACAAAGAACCAAACCATGACTCTTGAGAAATTTAGCCCAACCAATCCTCGAGTAAGCCAAAAGGCTAAATCATCATCAGTTTCTCTGAAAGCCTCCACCAAACTTATCTCACACCTATATTCCGGATACAACGTTATTAAGGATATGAAGAAAACGCGGGCCAACATTTATCTCTACGAACTCGCTCGCATTTCTAACCAGTGAGATCTTATCCTCAAAGCATTTTCCAATCTACCAATGACCAAACCCGTGAGTACCACATCTCCCCAAGCTGCTGCTAGTCCCCGATCTATCGTGAATGTCGTTAATACAAACTCCAGGGGATCCACACCACCTTTCCTCCTATCCTTCGAGATCTTCAACTTCAATGTCAATAATTGCCTCGTCGATTCTGGTGCATCCACAGATGTTATGCCCTTGTTTGTATGCAAGAAGTTAAACATCCGCCCTGAGAAAACTAATGCCAGGATCATTCAACTCGATAGATCTCAAGTTCGTACTGTTAGCCACCTATAATTTTTTTTCAAGAAAACAGGAGGCTAAATATGTTCTGAGTCTTCAAGAGAAACATTTCCCTTGAAAATATTTCATCCTTGAAGCCTCCATGTGTCTTTTTCCCTTTGAAGAAGTCCTCACTGTTGTTTCCATTGAAAAAGCTTCACTGTTTGTGAAAGAAACTGCTGTAAAAAAGACTTCCATTTGCCTTATTTCATTCCCACAAATTCCCCATTTTAACTTTTCTTCCCTTCATAAATTTCCTCCAAAATTATTCTATTAGCCCTCTAAATCATCAAATTCCCTTTTTAAACCTTATATCTCCCTTGATTTAGTTTAAAAATGCCCTTTTTTGCTTACCAGAACCCCCCGATTAGCCTTAAAAACTCTTGTTTTGGCCTAAAACCCCTTCTTTACATTATAATACCCCTAAGCCCCTGAGGGCTTATACTCGTTGGCTCTCCTCCTCCATGTGACCCAAGCCCGCAATCGGGCGCTTAAAGCCTTTATAAACCCTTCTCTGAGCCTTTTTTTCCTTTTATTTTACCATCCCTCGACGCGTTGACTTAAGTCAATGAGAACCGTCGATTTCCACAGATCAACGGTTATCGGGCGCCTTTCATTGCATACCCCCCATTCCTTTTGTCGAAACACTAGAGATCCTATTGTGATCTTGACCGTCTAATGCATAGATCCAAAGGCCAAGATTTGTTTCTGCCAGCCATATGGCCTTCCCCTTTCAAAAACACTGCACCCCATCTTCTAATCATAGTTGTTCATCCGTGCTTATCCAACGTGTTGTAGCACAATTTCACTCAGCAAAAAGTCGGGAGAGGTTCTTGGCAATTTAAGGTGGTTGAGGAACAATTATTAGAAAATTAAGAAGAAGTGGAACATGTTCAAGAAGATAAACAAAAATGTTTTAAATGCATTTGAAACACCGTGCCTAAGAAATCTGTTACTGGGTGATTTAATTACATTGCAGGAGCTTGAAGTTGCCATTTCTACTGAAAATTTGCAGTTGGTGAATGTTTTATCATTCAGTTGCTCCCAAGAAGTAGACTACGTTCTAAAGGGACCAATCACACTTGCACAAGCTAGATTTAAGAGGGGTTGCACCCCCAATTTTTAGTAGACGTAAGCAATGTGGATTTGTCAACTACAATATTGGGATTCAAGATCTCTGCACCAATCATGATTGCTCCAATGACTATGCATAAACTAGCTCATCCTGAAGGAGAACTGGCTACAGCAAGGGCAGCAGCAACAACTGGTACAATCATGGTGTTTTCATCTTCCGCTACTAGTACTGTTGAGGAGGTTGCATCCACTTGTGATGCTGTTCGTTTCTTTCAAATTTATGTGGATAAGAACAGGAGTATATCAGCTGTACTAGTACAACGTGCAGAACGTGCAGGCTACAAAGCTATCGTCCTCACAGCTGACACTCCCAAGCTTGGATGCCGCGAGACAGACATATGAAACAAATTTGTTGTGCCTAGTTTAAAGAATCTTGAAGGCCTACTTTCAATCAATATGGATACAGAAGAGGATTCAGGACTTGCATCATATGCATCTCAAACTTTGGATAGCTCTTTTAGTTGGAAGGATATAAAATGGTTGCAATCACTTACAAGTTTGCCAATTTTGATCAAGGGAATACTAATAGCTGAAGATGCTGAATTGGCCATACAAGCTGGATTTGCTGGAATCATTGTTTCGAATCATGGTGCTCGTCAGCTTGATTTTGTGTCATCAACAATTGTTGCTCTTGAAGAGGTTACTAAAGCTGTACGGGAAGAGTCCCTGTACTATTTGATGGCGGGATCCGTCGTGGTATAGATGTCTTTAAAGCATTGGCTATTGGGGCGCAGGCAGTTCTGGTTGGAAGACCAATAATCTATGGTCTAGCGGAATGAAGAGAAGCCAAAGGAATTCTTGGCTATAGTTCAGAAATTCTTACAATGGGTTGTCAGCACTTCTAACCAACCGGTTCTTCAAGCAGCCATATAAAGTCCTATGGCACATCATTGATTCACTATATCTAAGTGACAGGTTGGTATTGCGCAGTAAGCCTTCTTGAGTAAGTTCCTGAAGAGAGGGGGTGTGTTGCAACTTAGAAAATCGACCATATTCAAACAAACCCGTTCCAGCAGCTAGAAAATCAGTTGGTATTGTTAGCCACCCATAAAATTCTGTCATATCAGATGATGGCTAAATGATGTTGGCTAGCCTTCAAGAAACAATTTCATTACTAAAATTGCTGATACTTGAAGACTTTTGATAAAATCCTATCCTTGGGTAATATTCACTATTGTTTCCCTTCAGAACTCAGAATCCTGCTAATTTCCAAAGTCAAAATACTGCTGCAAACCCCAATTTCCCCTTTTTCTCCTTCTCATACTAACTTCATTTTCTATTTTCCCATTCCCCATGAAAATCCCATAATTTCATGTTGTCTTCCCTTCCCATTTCATAAAATCCATTTCATAAGGTCTAAGACCCCTTCTTAGCCTTATCGGAACCTCCATTTCCTTTGAAAAACATTAAAAAACCATAGAAAATCCATACTTTCTATGATCTGGACTTAAGCCCCCTCGGGCTAAGTCCTTAACCCTTTTTCGCCCATGCGCCCGAGCGCGAGATTCAACAGCTAAACCCATCGGGCACTTATCCTTTCGAATTAATTTTTCTCCGCCAAACCACGAAAAACCTTTGTTATTTGTGTTTTTTGGGTTTTAATTTATTCCCAAAGGTTCTGCCCGTATAAATGATGGAGCAATCTCCACCATCGATCTGCTCCGCAGATCGGACGGTGCGAAATGCGCCATCCCTGTGGACCCCACCCCCATCCACGCATTGTTTTCCAAACCCACGTGGTTTCTTTTGCACCTCTCTTCAGCAGAGGGCGTTTTTTCCCCGGCAGCCAGCGATTCCATACGACAGTTGACGCGTGTCCCTTGTACGATTTGAAAACCGCCGCACAACCGTCGTCCATCGCGCGTTATAGTTCGGACCAGGATGCCCAGCGAAATCAATCTCCGCCGTTTGATCTGGGCCCACTCATCCCACGGCTATCGCTCTTCAAAAGTGTCCGATGGATAACCAAAGTGCCCACGCGATAACTTAGGCTTCCGTGCAGCGGCAATCACATCTCCACCGTCGATCTGATCTATAGATCGACGGTCCAAAATCCATCACCCAGATTCCCTCCGTTTGACTTTCAACATCCCCTGATTCCATCTTGACCGTCCAAATTGATCCAGATCAACGGCGCAGTTTCACTACGGGGGTAAACTCCCAAGATTTTTCCTCCGTGCACCCGGACCCCCCGCAATCATCCCCGACCGTCGATCTCAACGCGAATCGATGGCTCTGATCTAATCCTCCTTCCCCCATGCTTTTTTGACCATTCTGAGATTAAATCCCGACCGTTGGATGATGCCATCCAACGGCCCTGCTTCCTCCGCACATCCTCCGATGCAGATTGACCTATAAAAGCAAGATTTTATAACGTTTGTTTGTATTTTGCAGGGTTTTGAAGGTTTTCACTATAAACAAAGAAAATTCGAAAGAAGAGGGTGACGACTCTCTTACTTTTGATTTACCAAAGGAAATCAACCACCGGGTTTAAAATTTCATATTTATCAATGTTTCATGAACCATTGATGCATTACAGACCCTGTACAGCCCTGCACAACAGCAAGAAAACATGTATTAAGCGCAGAAAAAGAGTATCAGCGTTGAAGACCAGGAAATTATCAGAGCAGAGGATTAATGGACTGTTTACGAGGATTATGGCCCAAAATGATCATTATAAACCTAATCCCTGGGTTAAAGCAGAGTTCAAAGCAAATCCAAAAGATTTCACCGACAGGGAACCTCCACCGCCACAAATGGAGGCGAATTGATTCCTCCCAGCGATTAAAGAGCCACCTGTGCCTCAAATCATTCAATCAGAAGCTGAATTTATTGATCAGGATCAGATTTTTGCCTCGACACAGCCGAAGACGTTACTTCTGCCAGGAACTTCAATAAAAAGAATATCTGCAGAGTTACTTCGTCACCACACAATGCCTCAAAGGTCAACAAAACTCCTACCGAGCTTGAAATCATTATGTAAATCATTTAATATAGAGGATATGTATGTGGATCTCCTCATTGAACCCCTCAAAGGCCAATGAGCCATTTAATTCTGTATTAATTGTAATTGAGATCTTTTATCAGATCTCACCTCCTCATCCTTCTATATATACTACAACAGAAGATGAGTGAGTGTTGGTTGTTGTTTGATTACAAGTTGTAACACTGAAACTCTCTGAAATAAATATACAAGTCTGTTGAAGTTGAAAAACAAATTGAAGTCTTGGATGTCTTGATGATGTTGTCGCATGCTTGTTCCTGAGAAGGCTCTATCATTGGATCCATGAGCTTGGCTGTTGGTGAAGTATTCTGAACTGTTCTATGTTTTTTCCCCTATTTTCATTATGTTCCATAATTTCTTACTACAGTAGGTTGAAATTTTTAGGTTAAGAAATGACTCCCGGAAGCACCTTAGACCTGTTCATCCTTCACTGTTTTATGTTTTCTTCTGCTGAATTATTTTAGAGTCTTTAATCTCTCTCTTTAGTATTCATGCTTGTTTATTTCCTTAATAGCTCAAATATTTGGTTTTAGCATGATTTATGGTTATCCCTGCTTGTCTGTTATCACTTGAAAGCTGTTTTTGAAGTCTCCCTTTGAAGTACCATTGTTTTAAGTTAATCAAAGAGGTCGGTTTTGATCTTGCCCTTTGCCATTTCTTGAACAATTGTTTTGAAGGTCTTTATAGTTGTAAGCATAGATGTTATTTAGGTGTTCCCTCTTCTATGACTGCAATTATCAGTGAATCTTTTATGTTTTCTAAGTCCTTTAAAATAAAATCTTTGAGGAAATAGGGTGTTCCCCGAATCTTAGATTTCATTTTAAAAGTTGTCTTGAAGTCATTATTTTCTTAAAGAATGTTTGTAGAATTTATGGTTAGCCCTGTCTATCAAATATCTCTTTATTGTTAAGTTATGTTTTCAATTTCCCTTTGTTGAGAATTAAAATTCTCTTTCCAAATCATTAATGTTCACTTCATTCCAAAAAACAAAAGGATCCTGTGGCCAAGTTAGATTTTCCCTTTGATATCCCATATTCCTTGAGGAGTTTTTTATGATATTATTTTGACTCCATTACCCAATGAACCAAATATTTCCTCTTTTTGTCTATCTTTCCTAGACCTTTCATGTTCTGTTGTATCAACTCAACCCAACCAAACAAAACATCTGCACTTAATAACTAGTCTAAAATCCATACTCAAAGCACAAAAGATAAACCTTTGCAAACATATATTTGAGAGATCCCTCTTTGAGAACAGGAGGACTAGATCCTGGAACTCTAAAGATTGGTTCTGATGTTGCCTTGTCTTTTGATTTGCCAAATTGTCAAAACACGGGACACCAACATAATGGCGATCACAGTGGGACATCTGAGTCAGTAACAATCCAAATACCCCTTAGGACTTCAGAAATCCCTTATTTTCAAGAATATCCAGTGATTATTAGCCACCTCATCGCCACCAACATAATGGCGATCACGGTGGGACATCTGAGTCAGTAACAATCCAAATACCCCTTAGGACTTCAGAAATCCCTTATTTTCAAGAATATCCAGTGATTATTAGCCACCTCATCGCCACCAACATAATGGCTATCACGGTGGGACCTCCTAAGAATTAGAGGTTTCCAAAACCTTTCTTTAAACTTTTTAGGGTCTAGTATAACATAAATAACTTTCTTCAAGAACTACCTAACAAATGGTAATTATGATAGGAATTAATCAAATCAGTAACAAACTAAGGAACCCTTAGGATTCTTGTAAAGCCTTACCAAACCTTGAAGGAACCAGTTACCAAGCCATAAGAGCAACTCTGTTTGTTTGAACACCTTAGCTAAGTGCAAAATCAGACTTAGAACACTCTCTTAACCACTAAAACCGAATAACTCAGAAAAACCCAAAAACATTTCAAGTTTGGCTTCATAATAAACATGGTAGTGGACCATAAAACCTTTTACCTCCTCACGAGCTAAAAACTTCCACTTTGTAGTAAAACACTCATTCTTATATATCACTTACCTTTTGTTGTGTTTTACCTTATACTCTTAGACAGAGTCTGGAAAGGGCCAGGTAGCCTCCGGATCTCATCCTCTTTTTGAGGTGAAATATCTGGTGAATGCCCTCCCAGTCAATCTCTGGTTAGAGTTTGTTGTGTTTTAGAATATCCTTGCAAAAGGATATTTCACAAACACTGTGGTGGACAGTGTACCTCTTAGAAAACATTCTAAACTTCCCACCCGGCGACTCCACAATCCTGAACAGACCTTAAGACTCCACTGGGAAGAACCCTTATCATTATAATATCATTCAAATCCAGTTAGAGGACTGAAGGATTAAAATTTGTGTAAACAGATCAGTAACCTCTCAAAGATTGTCATACTTGGTTGAAATTTTCTTGTTATTTGGGTCTAAAAACACAGCATAGTGGCTCCTAGAAAGATCCACACTAGAACCCATCCTGACCTTGATCCACCTGAGATAGTTGATGACCCAGAAAGAATCCTTAGGAAGTCTCCTAAGATAGAATCTTCAACTATTTTCAGATCACCTCCAAGAGCTAATTCAGTCCCTGAAAATCTCGTAGCTCTACAACAATCACAAGCTGACTTAGTTAATCCCTTTAGGACTAGGTCATTTGGTGATTTAGATAAACTAGATTCTGAGTCTTCACTTTCATTTCCTAAGACAAGTGAACATCCTGATAGTAGAGAAAAAACACCTCCTGATTTACACTTCCTTCATAACCTAGGTGTCTCTCATCCAAGATCAGCTCAGCAATCTACTGCTGTTCCATTCACTTCTGTCCACCCTTCATCCACTGTTCAAACCACTCCACTTCAGCCCACACCTCCTCTTGTCAATCCACCCCTTGTAAACCCACCCCCACTACATATCATGTTAGCATGGTATGCTCCCTTAGTCCTTCCTGTACCATTAGTCAATCTTCCACAGGACTATCAGTCCAAAATTCCATTATATTATGATAACAATGATGTAACTGCATCACAACATGTGGATAAGATGGATGACTACTTTGACAGAAATGAGATCGATGATGATTCTGTCAAACTTAGACTATTTTCTCAAATTCTGGGGGGAGAGGTAAGAAAATGGTTTAAAGGTTTAGCCCCCGGTACTATTAATGATCTCCAAGGCTTCCATCAAACATTCTTGAACAAATGGGAAGTAAAGAAGAATCCTCTACAAGTCCTTGCTGATTACAACAATCTCCGTAGGAACCCCGGGGAAAGTGTACAAGCCTATTGTATTAGATTTAACAGTGTATATAATGCACTTTCCCCATAACTAAAACCTCCACAAGGCTCAACCTTAAATAAGTTTCCTGAAGGATTTGACTCTGACATGACTTATTCACTAAGAGAAAGAGATTTTGCAACTCTCGAAGATATGCAAAGGGGTGCTCTTTCTGTAGAAGTCAACTTAATAGAAAAGAGAGCAAGAATGAAAACTGAGAAGAGAGTATCTTTTAAAGAGGAATCCCCTCCTTCTACTTCAAGCTCAAAAATGGAGAGAATGTTGGAAGAAATGATGAAAGAGATGAGCATAATTAAGAAAGCACAAGCAAATCACAACCAGACTGCACTTCAAAACAATCAAAACAGAAATAGAAATCAAAATTATAGAAGAGATAACAATCAAGATAAGAAAAAATAAATTGACCAACAAATTAGACCTCCCTTTCAACAGAACTATGTAGATCAATATGAGGAAGACAGGGAGTTGGAAAGGTTGGAAGAATCACATGTAAACTTGCTTGGATCAGACAGTGGGGATGATGTTTTCCTCACTGAGGAAGAACAAGGTTTCTTCTCTAATGATCAAAATACAAACACTTATGAAGATTCTGATGAATATAGATTAGGTTTTGAAAATGCAATCATGGAGGTACACAAACAATATGATCTTAGGAGCAAGGGAAGTATGGAGAATTCAAAAGATAAGAACGCTAGCACCGCTGTCAAGAAAAACACGGAAAGCCAACCCAAAAAGACAACAGAAAAAACCAACATTTCGGCTAAGAAACCAAATTTAAACAAAGACAAGGGAATCCAGCCAAATTTTGAACAGAGTGCCCCTAACACTTCAGCTAGTGGTCCTAATAAAACTATTCCTATCACTAGTCCAAACAAGGTTCAACAAATCAAAGCTGCTGAAAAGAATTCAATTGAAAAAACAGATGTAAATATTAACAAGTCAATTATTCCTTTCAGCCTTGAAGGAGAGATTGCTAAGATAAAAATCACCATCCCCCTAGCTGAACTAGTAACCCAAGAAGTGTACAAAAACCAAGTTTTGAAAGCTTTAAACTTAGGAAGCGATACTGACACCTTAAACTTGATAGATGATAAACCTGAGCTGTTGTTTGGCCCAGAGATTGAAGGAAAATACCAAGAAGGACCAGTCCCTCCCTTCTATGTTAGTTTGAACATACACGATAAAATTCTACACAATGCCATGTTAGATTCTGGAGCTTCACATAATCTAATGCCCAAGGTAGTAATGGAAAGCTTAGGCTTAGAGATTACTAAACCATACAAAGATTTGTATTCTTTTGACTCAAGCAGAGTCAAATGTTTGGGTTTAATCAAAGATTTATGTGTTAACTTAGCTCAGATCCCTGCCAAGAATCTAGTAATGGATATAGTTGTAGCTGACATTCCCCCTAATTATGGCATGCTCTTATCAAGATCATGGGGAGCCAAACTTCAGGGAAGCCTTCAAATGGACATGTCTTATGCCACCATCCCTGTTTTTAACCAAAACATAAGACTATACAGAGAATCCCACATGAATTACATGGTGAGTAACATGGACAAACCAAACAACACTCCAATCTATTCTATTCAATCAAGTTTAGACTCCTTTATCTTGTGTAACGAAGATGAAATTACTCAACAAGGTAAAGAAAACATGGACCCAATCAGTTCACCAGAACAATCCAATCTTACCTCGAATCAACTTCAAAACATTGACAATCTACAACAACAAGAAAATGAAAATCAGTAAAATATACTTTGGACAATAAATTTCGATGGATCCTATAATAAAACCAGTGCAGGGGCAGGTGTCTGGATTCAAAACACAAATCAGAGTTTTTCATACAAGTTAGACTTCCCATGCACTAACAATATTGCTGAGTATGAATCACTTTTCCTAGGCTTACAACTGCTTAAAGAATTAGAAGCCCAAAAGATATCTATTTTAGGGGATTTTGAACTTATCATTAAACAAATCAAAGGAGAATACTTAGCCAAGAATCCAAGGCTTAGGGAATATCGAAATGCTGCCCTTGACCTATTAAAAACTTTCGAAAAATATGAACTCATTTTCATCCCTAGAGCACTGAATCATCTAGAAAATGAACTTGCCTTCATTGCCAGCAATTGCCAAGTACCTGAGATAAATGAACAACTCAGTATAAAGGTGAAACACAGACCTACTGTGCCTGATAACGAAGATCACTGGAAGATGTTTGAATCTGATAGACACATAGATGATTTCTTGAAATCAGAAAGCGATTTCAGCATACCAATACCAGAAACTAGCCATAATGAAAACTGTTTGTATATTGAACAAATCCCAGAGGCTTAAATAACATATCCTGCTAATATAAATCATTGTGAGAATCCTTTTGAAGCAGAGATAATGAACAATGAAGACCAAGAAGACTTGGAAGTCTTACAATGAAAAAATGATAAAATCCCAAGAGGTCTCACACCTTTACAACACCTGTTTGATCTCAACGATGTAGCCAAAGAACCAAGAATGGAGCCTGTGGAAAAAAATGTAGAAGAGCATAACATAGGCAGTCTAGCAGAACCCAAGATAATCAAGCTATCCAACACCCTCCTAGCTCACATAAAATTTCAATACATAGAGCTTTTAAAAGAATTCAGAGATGTGTTTGCTTGGGAATACAAAGACTTAAAATCGTATGATGCCAGCATCATCCAGCATAAGATCCCCTTGAAGGAAAATCAAAAGCCTTTTAAGCAAAACCTAAGGAGAATAAATCCCATTTTACTACCTTTAGTTAAGGCAGAAATTGAGAAAATGTATAATGCTGGGATCATAGTACCCATTAGATTTTCGGAATGGGTATCAAACTTAGATTCTGTTAGAAAGAAAACAGGGGAAATTAGGCTCTGTGTTGACTTCAGAAATTTAAACAGAGCCTCTTTAAAAGAAAACTACCCCTTACCCAATATGGACCATATACTTCAAAGGGTAGTTGGGTCAAGAAGAATATCCTTATTAGATGGGTTCTCGGGTTACAATCAGGTGTTAGTGTTCCCAAGTGATCAAATCAAAACTGCTTTTACCACACCTTGGGGCACCTTTATGTATGTCAAAATGCCTTTCGGATTAATGAATGCAGGGGCCACCTTCCAAAGGGCCATGGACATAGCCTTCTCTGAATATATTGGCTATTTTATAATTATTTACCTTGATGACATAACTGTTTTCTCAAAAACTGATGAAGAGCATTTGATTCACCTAAGAAAGGTTTTTGAGAAGTGTAAGAAATTTGGCTTATCATTGAATCCCAAGAAGACCCTCTTTGGTCTCCAAGAAGGGAAACTTCTTGGTCATATAATTTCAGAAGAGGGAATCAAAATAGACCCTACAAGGATAGATGGCATATTGCAAATTAGCCATCCTAGAAGCCTCAAAGAATTGCAATCTTTCATTGGAAAGATTAATTTTTTGAGAAGGTTTATTCCCAACCTTGCCGAGCTATTAAAAAACATTACAAACATGCTTAAGAAAAATGTGGGTGTAAAATGGACTTTACCAGCTAAACAATCATTCGAACTGGTCAAACAAGCTCTTACCCAAACACCAGTCCTGATTAGTCCTAATTTTACCAAAGACTTTTACATTTTTTCTTTTGCATCTGAACATACAATAGCTGCAGTTTTGCTTCAAAGGAATGATTTGGGGCAAGAACAGCCAATATACTTTTTTAGTAGGGCCTTAAGAGATGCTCCTCTCAAATATAGTATCATGGAGAAGCAAGCCTTAGCATTAGTGAAAGCATTAAAGGACTTTAGGGTCTATATTTTACACTCTCACATAATTGCTTTTGTTCCACATACTGTTGTCAAAGACATTCTAAGTCAGGACCCTGATGGTAAAAGGGGAAAATGGATTGCAACCATTCTTGAATATGACTTAGAAATTAGGCCCACCAAACTAGTTAAAGGGCAAGGATTAGCAAAACTTATGGCTGAGTCTAATTTCCAAGCACTAGACATGAATATGGTAGATGTGTTGGAAGAAGTAGAAGAAGCTACTGCTCCTTTCATTGAAGAAACATTTCTGAATTCTCCTTGGTATGCTGACATTGTTTATGTGCTTTTATATTTAAATGCCCCTCCTTCTTTGTGTAAAACTAAAGCTAGATTCTTGAAACAAAAGGCTTTGAGTTTTTGTATCTTAGATGGAGTATTATATTGGAAAAATGCTGTTGGAATTTTGCTTAAATGTTTACTTGAAGATGATGCAGGAAAGATCATGCATGAATTGCATGATGGAGAATGTGGAGGTCACCTCTACTGGAAGGCCACAACAAACAAAATTCTTAGATCAGGTTACTATTGGCCTACCCTTTTCCCAGACACTTAGAAGTTGGTCATGTCTTGCCATAAGTGTCAAATCTTTGATGGCAAGAGGAAACTCCTTCCCTTGCCTTTACATCCTATCAGAGTTGAGGCACCTTTTCAACAATGGGGGCTGGACTTCATTGGGAAAATTCATCCATCTTCCTTAGCTCAACATAAGTGGATCCTCACAGCCACTGACTTCTTCACCAAATGGATAGAAGCTATACCTACCAGGAATGCTAATGACTCTGTCATTATCAAGTTCCTTGAAACCCATACCCTATCCAGATTTGGTTGCCCGAGAAAAATCATAACAGACAATGCTGCTGCTTTCAAATCCAAGAGGATGGTTGATTTCTGTCACAAATACCATATAACCTTGGGCCATTCTACTGCTTACTATCCCCAAGGAAATGGATTAGCTGAATCCTCCAACAAGAGTCTCATCAATATCATAAAAAAGCTGTTGGAACAGAATCAAAAATCATGGCACAGTAAGCTGGTTCATGCCTTATGGGCTGATAGATTAACTACAAAGAAATCAATAAACATGTCCCCCTATCAGTTAGTTTATGGCATGGATGCAATTTTTCCTACCTCATTGGGAGTTCCAGTCATGAAGCTTCTTCAATAAGTGCAGGTTGAAGAAAATGATATGCAGAGGAGGATCAACCAATCAATCCATTTACAGCAGACTAGAGAAGAAGTTTATGAAAGAACACAGTTGGTCCAAGAAAATATGAAGAAGCTATTTGATAAGAGGACTAAGGCAAACAATTTCCAGGTTGGAAGTGTTGTTCTTAAATGGGATTCAAGAAGAGAAGAGAAGGGGAAACATGGCAAGTTTGAGAACTTGTGGAAAGGGCCCTATATTGTTCATACTGAGAGGGGTCATAATACATTTTTCTTGAAAGAATTGAATGGAAAATACCTATATGGAGGTCCTGTCAATGGCAGGATGCTCAAGCATTACTTCTGCCAAGAATCTTAAGTTTCAAAGCATTTTTGTTTTACCATTGTAAATATCATAGTCTAGCCATTGCATTCAAAAGTTATGAAAAATCAAAAAATACAAAAACAAAGAAAAGAAAGAAAAGAGGGCAGATTGTGAAAACAAGAAAGGCAAAGCCCCATGCCAAAAAAAAGAAAAAAGAAAAGAAAATAAAGAGAAATAAATCTTATAGTGTGCAAACTTAAATGCCACTACTACAAAACACACTTCTAGTTAGTCAAACAGTTTAATCTTGACTAATTAGTTTTAAATTTTCTGCTGATAGGATAGTGAATTTGATTTGCCAAATTGTTCAATCTTGGCTTATCAGTAGATAGATTAGGATAGAAATTGAAGGTTCAAACAAACTCAAAATCTGAACCAAAGTTTCCAATGAAGATGACTCAAAACTATGGTAAAATTCTGAGTCAAAGAAATGTAAAGATCTGGTTCTAATCAGCTTAAAACCTGAACCAAAAGAAAAGCAAAAACAGCTCAAAACAAAGCAAAAACAGAGCTGTGAAGAAAGGAGAAGGCCATGATGAAAATCTTTCAGATCTTAAGCCTTCCATGTTTGATTTTTTAATTTCAAATAATAATCTATGTGCAGCTTGTTTTTATGCCATAGATCACAGCAAGTCAAACAGTTTAATCTTGACTTGACTGTTTTTAAATTTATGTTATAGAATTTAGAGAATGAAAGTCTGTTGGACAGTGTAATCCCAACAGACAGTAAATTAGGTAGAGAAATTATCTGAGCTCAACTGTTTAATCTGAGTTCAGGGAGAAATAAGAAGTAGAATTACATTAGTTTTTATGCTTTCAAAAGAATAAAATGTTGTAAGAGAGTTTGCCAATCCAAGTGCACTCTGATGAAGAAAAAATGTTAGATCAGTAGGATTGGGTAGGTAGAAAGTTTGTTGATGAAAGTTCCACTATTTCTAATAACTGATAACTTGTTTTCAGAACAAAAGAAGATCATTCAAGCAGAAGTAAACAACCCAATGGACGAGGCAACTGATCAGCCTCCCAGAGAATACAAGTCTGCAGTTCTTGATGCTTTCAAAAAGGCACCATCCCCAAGTGGAGCCACTGTTAGCCACCCATAAAATTCTGTCATATTAGATGATGGCTAAATGATGTTGGCTAACCTTCAAGAAACAATTTCATTACTAAAATTGCTGATACTTGAAGACTTTTGATAAAATCCTATCCTTGGGTAATATTCACTACTGTTTCCCTTAAGAACTCAGAATCCTGCTGATTTCCAAAGTCAAAATACTGCTGCAAACCCTAATTTTCCCTTTTTCTCCTTCCCATACTAATTTCATTTTCTATTTTCCCATTCCCCATGAAAATCCCATAATTTCATGTTTTCTTCCCTTCCCATTTCATAAGGTCTAAGACCCCTTCTTAGCCTTATCGGAACCTCCATTTCCTTTGAAAAACATTAAAAAACCATAGAAAATCCATATTTTCTATGATCTGGACTTAATCCCCCTCGGGCTAAGTCCCTAACCCTTTTTCACCCATGCGCCCGAGCGCCAGAACCAACTGCTAAACCCATCGGGCGCTTATCCTTTCGAATTAATTTTTCTCCGCCAAACCTTGAAAAACCTTTGTTATTTCTGTTTTTTGGGTTTTAATTTATTCCCAAAGGTTTCGCCCGTATAAATGATGGAGCAATCTCCACCATCGATCTGCTCCGCAGATCGGACGGTGCGGAACGCGCCATCCCTATGGACCCCCCCATCCACGCGCTGTTTTCCAAACCCACGTGGTTTCTTTTGCACCGCTCTTCAGCGGAGGGTGGTTTTTCCCCAGCAGCCAGCGATTCCATACGATAGTTGATGCGTGTCCCTTGTACGATTTGAAAACCGCCGCGCAACTGTCGTCCATCGCGCGTTATAGTCCGGACTAGGATGCCCAGCGAAATCGATCTCCGCCGTCCGATCTAGGCCCACTCATCCCACGGCTATCACTCTTCGAAAGTGTCCGATGGATAACCAAAGCGCCCATGCGATAACTCAGGCTTCCGTGCAGCGGCAATCACACAAATCAGATCGACGGTCCAAAATCCATCACCCAGATTCCCTCCGTTTGACTTTCAACATCCCCTGATTCCATCTTGACCGTCCAAATTGATCCAGATCAACGGCGCAGTTTCACTGCAGGGGTATACCCCCAAGATTTTTCCTCCATGCACCCGGACCCCCCGCAATCATCCCCAACCGTCGATCTCAGGGCGAATCGATGGTCTGATCTAATCCTCCTTCCCCAATGCTTTTTCGACCATTCTGAGATTAAATCCCGACCGTTGGATGATGCCATCCAACGACCCTGCTTCCTCCGCACATCCTCCGATGCAGATTGACCTATAAAAGCAGGATTTTATAACGTTTGTTTGTATTTTACAAGGTTTCGAAGGTTTTCACTATGAACGAAGAAATTTGGAAAGAAGAGGGTGACGACTCTCTTGCTTTTGATTTACCAAAGGAAATCGACCACCGGGTTTAAAATTTCATATGTATCAATGTTTCATGAACCATTGATGCATTACAGACCCTGTACAACCCTGCGCAACAGCAAGAAAACATGGATTAAGCACAGAAAAAGAGTATCAGCGCTGAAGACTAGGAAATTATCAGAGAAAAGGATTAATGGAATGTTTACGAGGATTATGGCCCAAAATGATCATTATAAACCTAATCCCCGGGTTAAAAAAGAGTTCAAAGCAAATCCAAAATATTTCACTGACAGGGAACCTTCACCGCCACAAATGGAGGTGAATTGATTCCTCCCAGCGATTAAAGCGCCACTTGTGCCTCAAAGCATTCAATCAGAAGCTGAATTTATTGATCAGGATCAGATTTTTGCCTCGACACAGCCGAAGAAGTTACTTCTACCAGGAACTTCAATACAAAGAATATCGGCAGAGTTACTTCGTCACCACACAATGCCTCAAAGGTCAAAAAAACTCCTACCGAGCTTGAAATCATTATGTAAATCATTTAATACAGAGGATATGTATGTGGATCTCCTCATTGAACCCCTCAAAGGCCAATGAGCCATTTAATTCTGTATTAATTGTAATTGAGATCTTTTTCAGATCTCACCTCCTCATCCTTCTATATATACTACAACAGAAGATGAGTGAGTGTTGGTTATTGTTTGATTACAAGTTGTAACATTGAAACTCTCTGAAATAAATATACAAGTCTGTTGAAGTTGAAAAACAAATTGAAGTCTTGGATGTCTTGATGATGTTGTCGCATGCTTGTTCCTGAGAAGGCTCTATCATTGGATCCATGAGCTTGGCTGTTGGTGAAGTATTCTGAACTGTTCTATGTTTTTTCCCATGTTTTCATTATGTTCCATAATTTCTTACTACAGTGGGTTGAAAGTTTTAGGCTAAGAAATGACTCCCGGAAGCACCTTAGACCTGTTCATCCTTCACTGTTTTATGTTTTCTTCTGCTGAAGTATTTTAGAGTCTTTAATCTCTCTCTTTAGTCTTCATGCTTGTTTATTTCCTTAATAGCTCAAATAGTTGGTTTTAGCATGATTTATGGTTCTCCCTGCTTGTCTGCTATCACTTGAAAGCTGTTTTTGAAGTCTCCCTTTGAAGTACCATTGTTTTAAGTTAATCAAAGAGGTCGGTTTTGATCTTGCCCTTTGCCATTGCTTGAACAGTTGTTTTGAAGGTCTTTATAGTTGTAAGCATATATGTTATTTAGGTGTTCCCTCTTCTATGACTGCAATTATCAGTGAATCTTTTATGTTTTCTAAGTCCTTTAAAATAAAATCTTTGAGGAAATAGGGTGTTCCCCGAATCTTAGATTTCATTTTAAAAGTTGTCTTGAAGTCATTATTTGCTTAAAGAATATTTGCAGAATTTATGGTTAGCCCTGTCTATCAAATATCTCTTTATTGCTAAGTTATGTTTTCAAGTTCCCTTTGTTGAGAATTAAACTTCTCTTTCCAAATCATTAATGTCCATCTCATTCCAAAAACAAAAGGACCCTGTGGCCAAGTTAGATTTGCCCTTTGATATCCCATATCCCTTGAAGAGTTTGTCATGACCTTATTTTGACTCCATTGCCCAATGAACCAGATATTTCCTCTTTCTGTCTATCTTTCCTAGACCTTTCATGTTCTGCTGTATCAACTCAATCCAACCAAACAAACATCTGCACCTAATAACTAGTCTAAAATCCATAATCAAAGCACACAAGATAAACCTTTGCAAACAAATACTTGAGAGATCCCTCTCTGAGAACAGGAGGACTAGATCCCGGAACTCTAAAGATTGGTTCTGATGTTGCCTTGTCTTTTGATTTTCCAAACTGTCAAAACACGGGACACCAACAGGTACCATTTGGAATGGCAAATATCTTGGGAAGAAACTGCTTGTTGTAAGTTCAGATATAAATTTTCATCAGACAGATGGGATGGACTCAAGATTCATCGTTGAAAGATCTGGAAAGTCTGCTCACCCGGTTATGTTGGAAGAAGAGTTTCAGGGATTAAGAGTATTATAAGTGCCATACCTTCAAATCAACATGCAGAGTCTGGATTAACAGTCAGAGACAGTGAAGACTTTCGATCGTACAGGATCAATGCAGCTGTTCTTGATCTTGTCGCAGATGACAGTGGTGGTTTGCAAAAGCAGAAATCCACATATAACATCGAAGATGGATTAACAGCTTGGATCATCTGGCTCAGATCCAATGGTCTGCGGAATCACAAACAAAGCAGATCTTATGAGTTATAGTGCCCCTGCAAATGGTTTGATTTAAACCACTATTTATGAAATCTATGGCTATGATGCATTACGGCATCACTTAGCCTGTTCCCAAGAAACCGCCATCATTGCTCCCGCAGGCGGTTATTGGTTTTCAAAAACCATGGGTGACTTTGTCGTTAATACGTATGGGTGTAATGGGACCCAAAGTGTACCATTTGTTCCTTTTGCTTACGCTAGAGTAAGGTTCTATTTTCGGTTTTATATTATATATTATATATATAATATTAAAACAGATATTTTGTAAATTTAAATAATTCCAAAACTTCCAAGAATCAGTTTCAAAACTGATTGTAGCAGTTAGGAAGTTACTTTAGATGGCTGACATAAAAGCAGAAAAAGGGAGAGGAGCAGAGGTGCCGGTTTTTAGACCTCCAGACAGTGGTCTTTGTACTCAGATTTCAAGTGATTAATGAAGGAAAAGCAAGCTTCTAGTATTTGTTGATATTGATACGTCTTCTAGTTTACATAATGTATTTTCATTCCTTGAATAAAATGAAGTATCGAAGCAGCAGGTCTCTTTTTACGTGTGTAAATAAGAGTTAAAACCCTTAATAGGCGCTCCTTCATTTTAAATGTTCTTTCCTTATAATTCTTCTAAAGTTTGAAATGATAGATTTTGTACCACAGCATATCATTTTGGGATTTTTCTTTAAATTCTTCTTCTGAGCATTTCATTCTATATCAACAGATAATGACATTGTGAGACATTCATAGCATTTGATTTTAAAGATTCAATGATTGAGTTCTGGAGGTGATTAAACATGGATCCATATCTCTGTGACATAATTATAAGAATGTATTAAGCACGGATTCCTTTTCACAGCCAAGGAATTGTTTCTTAAGGTACAACATTAATTGGCGCCATTGTCGGGGATCGAAGAAGCGAAGTTCATTTCCTTGGGTTTTCTTTCTATTTCCTCTGATTTTTCAACGAGGAGGAAGTGCACGACTGTGTTTAATTTTTACAGAATTCTCATTTTCACAAAGCCAAATGCGAGGTGACATACCTTGCAGCAGAAGGTTTCATAATCCTTTCTTCTTGATGGTGAACAAGATTCAGATTTGAAGTTTGGTTGTTTATTATTCACCTGGCGACTCCACTGATGGAAGTTTCATTAGATGAAGAATTTTTCCAGCAAGAGGATGAAAAAGTATCATGGAAAAAACATGTATCAGAATTTCCGTTTTTTAAAGGAGGTTCTATTTTTTACTGTCAGTTTAGTGGTCTATTTTCCCTTTTATATTAAAAGGATTGTTTCTTGCTTTATTTTCTCAGAAGATTATAAGGCCCAAAATGTAAATTAATTATTGGAAAAAGATGATTTTTCTTCTGCTTGTATTATAAATCTTGACACAAGTATATCTCCTAAACATGAAAGTAGGGATGATTGTTGTATTACAATCCCGAAAGATTATCAGTCACAGTCTGGGCATAAAGGTGATGATTCATCATATTTGGATGATAATATTTTGCCTCATAAGAAATTGACTGTTTTTCAGTTAAAAAACAGAGAAATCTTTAAACCCCTGAAGCTGCCCGCTATTCTCCATCAATATCCTTCGAACAGATTCAAGTCCTTGCCAAGTTTCTCCGGGAAGGAGAAGGACATTTCAGCTAAACTACATATCTTGGAATTTGAGTACTTTCTGGACAAATTTAAAATCATTTATGAAGACATAGCTTTAAGGATGTTTTTCCATTCTTTAAAGCAGGATGCTCAACAATGGTTCCAGTGTTTGGAAGCAGGTTCAATTAATTCTTGGCAAGATCTTCAAGATGTATTTCTTACATATTGGGGTGAGAGTAAGTCATATGAAGAGCACCTTTTGGAATTATATTCTATCCGAAGGCAAAGCAATGAATCAATTTCTGAGTTTAATAGGAGGTTTCAAAAAATTTATTTAAGCATGCTAGAAGAAATTCGACCTCCAGAAGCAGCAGCTATGGTCTATTATTTGAAAGCTCTTTCTATTGCCTTGGCTTTTTATCTCAAGGAGAGAAAGCCTAGCACTCTGAAGCTGATGTTTCTCCATGCGCAAGAAATCGAAGATAATGTGTGGGCTTGTAGAAATTTTTCCTGCGATGTAGAAAGTTCAAGTTTTGTCAAAGATAAGAGGGCTTGTGAAGGAAATATTGGAATTTCTTTACAAGAGAATGTAAGTTCAGAGGCGAATAAAGATTTCCAAAAAGTGTCAAAAGGTTCCTGTATTGTTGAAGAACAAGAATCTAATCCTTTTGAATATTCTAGTCAAAAATTAGTTGTAACAGCTGAACTACACTATGAAAGCATGGAAGATCATTGCAATAATTTTGTGAGTAGTGAGGAAAATAGTGCAGTTTCTCAGACATGTTTGCAAGAAGAGGAAGATTTTCATCATCAATTGAGGTTAAATGAAGAACATCAGCATTATGAAGAGCAAACCTTGGATATTTATTTTCAGCCTGAATGCCTGCCTACAGAAAATGGCAGCCAAGTTCCTCACACATAATTTCTAATTGAAAAGTCAAACAATGAAAGAACCGCCATGTTCAAAGAAGTCTACATCAGCAAAATGTAAAAAAAGAAGAAGGTAGTCGAAACTTTATTTCATGAGTTCTACGATTTAGTTGTTGAATATATGGCAAATTTCTTTGGTCAGCAACAAGCTTTAATGCAAGGGTATGTACAAAATTTTGTATATGAAATTTTTTCATGGTACATTCCTCTTTTGATTTTTAAATTTCAGCAGTATGAAGGTATTAAATCTAACGAGCAGATGTTGGATTGGTTCCATTGGAAGGTTGACTTTACTTGATTAAGTTCAACCATGCTTATATATATAGGGGTTGTACATAAATAAGCTCAGGAGTTGAGCATTTCCAGTTGCAGTATTTCTAGTTTAAAATTTTCAGTTTAAAATAAAGATCCAAGAAGAAGGAAGATTCAGAGAAGTTTTGAAATTTTCAGAGATTTTGGATTGAGAGAAAATTCAATCTGACTTGACTCCATGCCCAATAAAGGCTACTGATCTACAAGTTCTCAGCACTTTGTTACCAAAATACTGTCCCCAATTGGAGCCAGATGTTGTAGCACAATTTCACTCAGCAAAAAGTCGGGAGAGGTTCTTGGCAATTTAAGGTTGCTGAGGAACAATTATTAGAAAATTAAGAAGAAGTGGAACATGTTCAAGAAGATAAACAAAATTTTTTTAAAGGCATTTGAAACACCGTGCCTAAGAAATCTGTTACTGGGTGATTTAATTACATTGCAGGGGCTTGAAGTTGCCATTTCTACTGAAAATTTGCAGCTGGTGAATGTTTTATCATTCAGTTGCTCCCAAGAAGCAGACCACGTTCTAAAGGGACCAATCACACTTGCACAAGCTAGATTTAAGAGGGGTTGCACCCCCAAGTTTTAGTAGACGTAAGAAATGTGGATTTGTCAACTACAATATTGGGATTCAAGATCTCTGCACCAATCATGATTGCTCCAACGACTATGCATAAACTAGCTCATCCTGAAGGAGAACCCTACAGCAAGGGCAGCAGCAGCAGCTGGTACAATCATGGTGTTTTCATCTTCCGCTACTAGAACTGTTGAGGAGGTTGCAACAACTTGTGATGCTGTTCGTTTCTTTCAACTTTATGTGGATAAGAACAAGAGTATATCAGCTGTACTAGTACAGCGTGCAGAACGTGCAGGCTACAAAGCTATCGTCCTCACAGCTAACACTCCCAAGCTTGGACGCCGCGAGACAGACATAAGAAACAGATTTGTTGTGCCTAGTTTAAAGAATCTTGAAGGCCTACTTTCAATCAATATGGATACGGAAGAGGATTCAGGACTTGCATCATATGCATATCAAACTTTGGATAGCTCTTTTAGTTGGAAGGATATAAAATGGTTGCAATCACTTACAAGTTTGCCAATTTTGATCAAGGGAATACTAACAGCTGAAGATGCTGAATTGGCCATACAAGCTGGATTTGCTGGAATCATTGTTTCGAATCATGGTGCTCGTCAGCTTGATTTTGTGTCATCAACAATTGTTGCTCTTGAAGAGGTTACTAAAGCTGTACGAGGAAGAGTCCCTGTACTATTTGATGGCGGGATCCGTCGTGGTATAGATGTCTTTAAAGCATTGGCTATTGGGGCGCAGGCAGTTCTGGTTGGAAGACCAATAATCTATGGTCTAGCGGAATGAAGAGAAGCCAGAGGAATTCTTGGCTATAGTTCAGAAATTCTTACAATGGGTTGTCAGCACTTCTAACCAACCGGTTCTTCAAGCAGCCATATAAAGTCCTATGGCACATCATTGATTCACTATATCTAAGTGACAGGTTGGTATTGCGCAGTAAGCCTTCTTGAGTAAGTTCCTGAAGAGAGGGGGCGTGTTGCAACTCAGAAAATTGACCATATTAAAAAAAACTCGTTCCAGCAGCTAGAAAATCAGTTGGGTACCATTTGGAATGGCAAATATCGTGGGAAGAAACTGTTTGTTGTAAGTTCAGATATAAATTTTCATCAGACAGATGGGATGGACTCAAGATTCATCGTTGAAAGATCTGGAAAGTTTGCTCACCCGGTTATGTTGGAAGAAGAGTTTCAGGGATAAAGAGTATTATAAGTGCCATACCTTCAAATCAACACGCAGAGTCTGGATTAACAGTCAGAGAGAGTGAATACTTTCGATCGAACATGATCAATGCAACTGTTCTTGATCTTGTCGCAGATGACAGTGGTGGTTTGCAAAAGCAGAAATCCACATATAACATCGAAGATGGATTAACGACTTGGATCATCCAGCTCATATCCAATGGTCTGTGGCATCACAAATAAAGCAGATCTTATGAGTTATAGTGCCCCTGCAAATGGTTTGATTTAAACCACTATTTATCAAATCTACGGCTATGATGCATTACGGCATCACTTAGCCTGTTCCCAAGAAACCGCCATCAGTGCTCCCGCAGGCAGTTATTGGTTTTCAAAAACCATGGGTGACTTTGTCGTTAATACGTATGGGTGTAATGGGACCCAAAGTGTACCATTTGTTCCTTTTGCTTGCGCTAGAGTAAGGTTCTATTTTCGGTTTTATATTATATATTATATATATAATATTAAAACAGATATTTTGTAAATTTAAATAATTCCAAAACTTCCAAGAATCAGTTTCAAAACTGATTGTAGCAGTTAGGAAGTTACTTTAGATGGCTGACATAAAAGCAGAAAAAGGGAGAGGAGCAGAGGTTCCGGTTTTTAGACCTCCAGACAATGGTCTTTGTACTCAGATTTCAAGTGATTAATGAAGGAAAAGCAAGCTTCTAGTATTTGTTGATATTGATACGTCTTCTAGTTTACATAATGTATTTTCAGTCCTTGAATAAAATGAAGTATCGAAGCAGCATGTCTCTTTTTACGTGTGTAAATAAGAGTTAAAACCCTTAATAGGCGCTCCTTCATTTTAAATGTTCTTTCCTTATAATTCTTCTAAAGTTTGAAATGATAGATTCTGTACCACGGCATATCATTTTGGGCTTTTTCTTTAAATTCTTCTTCTGAGCATTTCATTCTATATCAACAGATAATAGCATTGTGAGACATTCATAGCATTTGATTTTAAAGATTCAATGATTGAGTTCTGGAGGTGATTAAACATGGATTCATATCTCTGTGACATAATTATAAGAATGTCTTAAGCACAGATTCCTTTTCACAGCCAAGGAATTGTTTCTTAAGGTACAACACAACAGACAGCAATAAACTCGATGATTTCACCTCTGCCGCGCACCTTTCCCATCGCCCTCGCACCTCCACCGTCAGATCTTTCCGCCCCCTATCCAACGACCAAGGAGCTTATTGCGGGTTTTTTTTTTTTTTTTTTTTTTTTTTAATAAAATAATAAATATAAATGCGTCTGAATGTTAATGGTTAAAATGCAAAATGGGCGGTTTTGTTTTGCCACGTGGCACGCGATGAGTGGAATCGTGTTTTGTTTTGTAAAATCAGCTTACCGCCTCTGACCTAGCGCGAAAACCGCTCCAGTTTTCCGCTTTACCGCTCATCCACCACAGTGTATTTTCTTGTCCGATCACAACCGTTAAACGCCTCGATCTAACGGTTTCTGGTTTGATTTTTTCCCCTGTCCGTTCTCCTTTCACTCGACCTCCCAGCATTTCCACCAAGCATCACAGCCATCGATTATTTCAGTCTGATGGCCCAGTTTTAATCTCGTCCCTCATTCATCTAAGCCTCCCAAGCAGCCCCGTTGAACAATCTCCACCGTCCCTTAGTCTAATCAGAAGGTCGTGATATAACCTCGCCCCATTCTCTGATTTCTCCAATTATCCTCCAAACAACCCCATCGTGCAATATTAACCGTAGATCGTCGGGGATTATTCTAATCAGAAAGTTTAAAATCCACATCGCCCCAGACCTTCATCAGACCGCTTTGCCTCCATTCTGCCATGATTTTCACTATGTTTCTTCACTGCACCCATCATTTTCATCGCTTCTTTCCATACTCCACAAGACTCCAAAGTAGCCTACCCCACTCCCGCATGGATTTCTTAATGTGTTTATCATGTTTCTACAGGTTTTAAAGGGGCGTGAATCCACTCTGTTACACAGTCACAGACAAGGTTTATCAGAGCGCATGGAAGGTATTTTCAAAGCCAGGAATCACAGAGGAAAGTGCCTGACAAGGTTTAGAACGTGATTTTCATTAAAGATCAGGTTATCAACTCTGTTTCAAACCCTCCAGTGCCATTAAAACCTGTGTATCCAAAGACAGATCAGAAGGGAAGCGGCAAAGTGTAGCAGTGACAAATTAAAGGGATTAAAACCCATTATTGAAGATTTGAATGCTATAATCCAATATTTAAAGGACGAAGACATAGATGAAAACCATAAAGATGATTAAAAGGCTTAATGAAGCCTAAAACACATGAAACAAGCCATATCATTGGTTGTAATGCTAGCAGAACACTTTTTCTCCAGAAAGGACTATCCATATGACTTCCTCCATCTTCCATCGAACACCAGAACATTTACTACACTGACAAAAGTTTCTAGAGCTGTCAGGACAACAGTTATGGAAGTATGGAAGACCTGAAAGACTTTCAGTCACCTTACTTGTATCAGAAGACAAAATAGAGTACCTGCAGTCAGAAAGTACTTCAAAGTACATACCTGAAGAGATTGTCAACCTGACAGAGACTTCTAGACCAGCCTAAAGAGTACCAACATGTCAATGCTGAGCCATTAAGCTGAATGGGCATACGCACACTTCCTGCACTCTGTCTTAATGAATCAATTAAGTTTACATCTACTACTACTATCTCTTATTATCCTATAAGAACTCCCGAAGAATACATTGAAAAGGTTGTTGGTTGTTGGGATTCTATTAGTTGTTAGAACTGTTATTGAGAGGAAGTAGTTGAGTAGTCTGTAATATAGTAGGTTGGGAAGAGAAGTCTGGATTGTAAAAGGTCACTGAGCTCAAAGTATGTGACTGGTTTTGCATATCAATTAATCAAGCAGATTCACAGGATCTTGGTCTATATTATTGGTGATGTATTCTTACTGTAATTGTTTCCTTTCATGTTTATCATATTGTCCATTATTCTCAGATAAAGAGCAACAAGCAGAGATTAGGATATACTGCTGGAAGTACCCTAAATCTCACTGTAATCTTTATCTTGATGTTTTCTGCTAAGTTGTGTATCTAAGAGCTAATTCATCATAGTTTAACCAATATAGTAGTTGGCTGGTCCATGCTTACCGATGTATGAATTTGGAGTTAGTTTCTTAGATGTTCTTGATTGGATTAAGCTGAAAGAATTTGGAAACTAGGAGATTAGAGCTAGCCCTGTCTCACAAGGCGCCTCTTCTGACAGTTAGCCTTTCTAAGTTCCCTTCGAGTTAGTGTCAAAAGCATTGAAGGTTAAAAGTCCTCCTCTGATCTTAGGCCTTACTCTCTATTTCATCTTAAATGTTTTCTACTATCTGAAAGTAGTTATGAGGACTGCTAGATTGCCTTTATTAAGAGTATGTTGAAAGCAGGTATGGATTTAAATGACATATGACCTGATCTTAAGCTGCCCTTTGTGTCTTAATTAGAGTTTCCTTTGAAGTATGTCAAAAGCAGGCTTGGATTTAAATGACATCTGACTTGATCTTAGGCTGCACTTTGGTTCCTTTATTTCACCCATTCTTAATGTTCCATTCCACCATCTATCTAAAAGACCCTTTAGTATAGATGACTTGCCCTATGGAAACCCTTGGATAGTTGTTATGCAAGTAATCCCCTTTCATGACTCCATATCCCAATGGATAAACCTTTCTTTTGACCTATTTTCCCATGCTGAAACATCCTTCTACTCAATTCCTTCTTTACTTCCTTAACCTTCTCAGTTAATGATCTCCAACCAAACAAACAAAATAAAAAACCCTTGTGCTTCATACCTAGCCTAATACCTCATTTTGAGCCTTAAAGATATATCATTCTTTACATTTATAGGGAGATCCCTCTATGGATCTAGGAGGGCTAGATTCTGGGATCCCAAAGTGGTTTGATGTTGTCTTATCTTTTGGTCTTGCCAATTTGGCCAAAACATAGGAACCACAACACCTGCAGTAGGTGAATTGAATAATGTAATCATCCGCTTATCCTCTGATTCTAGGGTGCGTCAGTGCATTGACATAGTGATCATGGATATCCCCGAGGCCTATGGTCTTATTTTGAGTAGAGATTGGTCTAGCAAGGTGCAAGGATACTTTGCCACTTACTGGTCCCACCTGTGGCTCCCATACAAAGGCAGGAATAATCAAATCTGGGTTGAGAGAAAACCTTATATGAAACACACGGTGACCGACCTGGACGCAACTAATGAACCAGTCAGTTTCACACAGGAAGAACTTTTCATGTGTTTCTTAGAATCCATGTTTGGGTGCTACCAAGCTTCCCAATCCCCGGTAACTCAATAGGTTTAGTCAGAACTTTTGGTGGTCACTAACAACCACTCCGCCTCGACAAAAGACCCACTAGGAGCCACTGTCCCGAGTACGCCCCCCATGTGCTTGGATAACCTGGTAAAAGCAGAAGATGAGATTTGGACCTTATACTACGATGGTTCCAAGACCCATGATGGGGCTGACGCAGGCTGTATTTTGTTGGACCCTCAGAAGAACAAGTTTCTAATCTCTTGTTGACTAGAATTCCAATGCACAAATAATACAGCTAAGTACGAAGCATTGATTCTCGGGCTCAAGAAAGCCACATATCTTAAAGTCCATTGTTTAAAGGTAATTGGAGACTCTGAGATCATCACCCGTCAGGTACATAACACCATTAATTTCTTGTCTCCGCATTTGAAAGGTTACCAGCAAGAGGTATGGCGTTTAATTTCTACTTTTGACGCTTTCGGTATTAAATTTGTACTTAGAATGCATAATGAAGTAGCTGATACACTTTCCAATGCTGCTGTTAGGTTCACACCGCTTAGGGATGGGTTTTCTATTGAAATTATTTAGAAGCCATCTGTATCAGACAATGTCAGTAATCTGCGCGTTTTTAATGATGATCAACAGGTACTAGATTTCATGCTCAATAAAAACATGTTCAAAAACACTGTTATAAAAGAAGAGGATCATGATCAGGCCTTGCAAAAGGAACGAGGGGATCGTAAGGGAAATCACACACCTAAAGGGATCGTGTCACTCGAAAAGTTGTTTGATTTACAGAATCATTTTTGAGGACCTCCCAACACGAAGGTGCAAAGTTCCACGTTAGCGCACCAAATAATAAACCTCGAGATGGAGAAGGAACCCAAATTCATCAATCTCGGTAATGAATGCACCCCTCAGGAGAGGCAATATTTCACTGAGTTATTTAAGAAATACCGAGATGTATTTTCCTGGACATACGATGAGTTACGAACCTTTGACACATGGATCATCCAGCACGTGATACCCATGAAAGAAGGAGTGAAACCATTCCAACAGAAACTGAGAAAATTACACCCCACTTTAGAGCCGATGATCCAAAAGGAACTGAAGAAACTCTTGGATGTGCATATAATTTTCAAAGTCTGACACTCAACTTGGGTGTCAAATTTGCTTCCAGTGCGTAAGAAGTCGGGCAAAATTCGCTTATGCGTGGACTTTCAAAATTTTAACAGAGCTTTGGACAAAGGCAACTACCTAGTGCCCCCTATAGAACAGATCTTGCAAGCGGTATCAGGATCAGAAATGTTCTCATTATTGGATGGTTTCTCAGGATACAAGCAAGTACTAGTGGCTAAACCCGACCGGTTGAAAACCACATTCAGAACTAAATGGGGAACGTTCGCATTTAGATGCATGCCCTTTGGCCTAATAAATGCTGGAACAACCTTCCAAAGAGCCATGGACATCACCTTCTAGGACCTAATGGGGTAGAGCATAGTAGTATACCTTAATGACATCACTGTATTCTCAAAGCAGAGGAGTGACCATTTACGTCACCTCAAGCGAATTTTTGAAAGATGTCGAAAATATTGGATTTCACTCAATCCAAAGAAAAGCGTTTTCACCATCTCTGAAGGAAATCTGTTAGGGCACATCATAACCCGAGATGGTATAGTAGTAGATCTAGAATGTGCGAAAGTCATCGCCCAGATTCCTCCCCCAAGCAGCAAGAAAGCCATGCAATATTTCCTCGGGAAGATCAACTTTGTGCGAAAATTTATATCATACTTAGCCCAAATAGTCAAACCTCTGCAAGGTATGATCAAGAAGAACGCAAGCTTCAAATGGAATTTTCTCGAGAAAGAAGCATTCGATAATATCAAGCATGCCATCGGTGAAGCTCCTGCCTTTCATAGCCCAGACTTTAGCAAAGGCTTTATCTTGTAAACCTTCACCTCAGACTCATCTCTTGCAGTTGTCCTCACTAAAAAAGATGCCAGTAATGAGGAACATTCTATATCATTCATGAGTGCAGGTTTGCAGGGTGCCGAGCTAAATTATCCAGAGATTGATAGAGTAATTTTACTATAAATAAATTAAAAAATTTACATGGGTAAATTTTTTAAATGACTTTCAATAGTTACTAAATTTAAATTAATAATAAAAAATAACATATTATTAATATAGAATCCATTAATTAAGAATTAGGACTTCTCATAGGCACTTTTTTTAAATTACTACCACTAATTGATAAAATCAAATAAATTTATTAGCTAACTCAAACAAAATAAAATTGTCAACTTGTTGACGGGAAAGATTGTCCGGCCAACAACAGGGGATCTCCCCGGTATGAAGTCCCAATTAGACTCTAAACCCTTTGTGATAGGGATCCCGTCTAGGGTGTGGGTCCGGCTACCGTTGACTATTCCTATTCTCGGACACAAACGAGCTCTTCAAACTTATGAATACACAATTATTTGAACAACACAAGACAAATGATTGATGAGTTCCAACGACATAAAACACTATGAATAGCAAAGCGAATTAAAGCATGTAGCCAAAGGAGATGCTGTTAGCAACATATCATTAGGGTCATGCCTGTAAATAAAGCTGTTCGCACCACACAAGAAATGGTTCTTTATGGTCAAACACCCTTCGATTCCTTAAGCATTTTCATAGGTAAAATCAAGCTAATAACGAAGTTACTAACAATTTCTTAATCAGATAACCTCATATAATCCATACATTAAGTAAGTTGAAGTATACAAATGATATAAGAAGAAAACATAGATTAGTTAATCAGATAAAAACATCCAACACATGAGACAAGAATATTCATAATATTGGTACACAAGTCCTCATCGAATCTGACAGTGGAATCAAAACATTTGTTTGTATTCATTCTCGAAATGTGCATTCAATGTTGTACAATTCTCTGTGATCCTTTGGAGTCCAAAAAAATATCCTTTACATTTCCCTGGAGGGAGTATTTATAGAACAAAATTGACCCTTGGGTGTCCTTGACTTTTCGCCTTCCTAACTGTTGACATACTCTACGACTCGAAGGGAATTTGCGACTTGCAAACTCGGAGTTGACTGCGACCTGTGACCCCTCTTGTTTGTTGCGACCTGCGACCTCTTCTGTTTGCTGCAATCTGCGACTTAGTCATGGAAGCAATTGGGTGATTGTGAGATCGGGGACATCTACCTCTTGTTGTTCCTTGAGGTAATTTCGCCATGCTCGATACTCTACAACAACTGGGGAGACCTGAAGAGTATCTTCTCTCAATCTGTGTAGGCACTCGAGAGCATTTGGGATCAAAGTGCCTCTCTTTATCATGATCTGGTTCGACAAGGAGGCCAGTTTGGTATAGATCAAGGCCGGTGTCACGATGAATTGCACAAGGTTTTCTTGTGATGCCGGAAGGTCTTGGGATGCGGCTGCTTGCCTTGCTTGTTGTAGAAATGCTTGAATGTCTTGAGCGACTTCTTCCCACATTTTCTCTTCGCCCAGTGCACCCAGAGAAGGAATGTGGTGTACTTCAGCCATTGATTTAATTCTGTTAACCAAATGTTCATATGCGGACATTACTTTATCCAAATCCTTGATAAATTTCTCTTTGGATTGTACCTTTATCCAGATTTGAACTTTGTCATTTTGGGTGCCAATCCAATATTTTCTAGGCAAGGTGTCCGCAGCTTGTGGATACATGTTCGACCATTCTAATATTCTGTAGTAGAGGCTTCCTTTAGCTATGTGTTCCTCCTCTTGTTTTCTGCCTATGATTTCAATAGTGGCGCGACGGTTTGTTTTATTGTAAACAATTCTTCATATACTTGCTTCATGGTGGCTTCCAAAGTCACTAGCTCTCTTTGAATAGTGAGTGTCACTTATTTAGTAGGGGCATTCTTAACCTGAAGCTGTTGGATTTCTTCTTCTAGTGCCTTATTTTCTTGTTCCGACTGATCTTTCATTTGTTCGGAGGCTGGTAGTCTATTATGTAGGGATATAATTTCTCTACTCATCTTGTTGACGTTTTCCTCTGTGGCTGCTGCAAAAGTGGTGCTAGTTGATGCAATCATAACTGGATTGGTCCTGGTATCCAAGACTGTAACTTTTTCTGTTGTGGCCGTGAGAGGAGCAGTAGGTTTCCGTGCTAAGCATCTTCTCTTATCTTGCTTGATCTTGTGCGTGAAATGATCATAGGTTAGTTTTGTCCGAGCGAACACTTCCTCATCCTGATCCTCGAAAGTACCCAATTCCGAGAGAGAAAAACACACATTGGTTGCAGGAGTTGTCTGGGGCACCTCGATGTGTGGCAGCTTTGTCTATCTCCCTGTCTCTGTAAAAGGTGTCTTGCTACCTTCTGCTTCCTTGTAGGAGTCTTCCTTGGATTTCTGACTTTCTTCCTCCCTCCTCTTTTGCTCAACTTCTACTTCATCCCGCTTTTCTTTTAGATGGCCCTTAGCTTCTGCTTTATCCTGTTCTTCCTTTAGCTGGCGCTCAACTTCCGCTTGATCTTGCTTTACCTTTAGCTGGTGCTCAAATTCTGCCTTTTCTTCCTCTTCTTTCCTCCTTTGTTCCTCTTCCTTTATCTTGCGGGTTTCTTCCGCTTGCTTCTTCCTTTGTTCTTCCCTCAGTTGTTTCTTTCATTTAGCCTCCTCTTCCTTTGCCTTCTCCTCAACTTCTTGTTGTGCTTTAGCCTCCTTTTCTCTTCATTGTGCGGAATAGTTATCACTCGTATCGATCTTTTGATTCTTGGCTTGGAAGACGAGGCCCCTCCTAGCGTGTGGATTCTTTCCTCTAAAGTTTGATTGTCTTGTTCTTCCTGATTGGTTGATTTCTCTGGAGCAACCTCCCTGTCTTTGTTGTACCAGTTTTTGATTCAATCTTTAGCTGGGCATTATGTATGCTGGTAACTCCATTTAAATTTGGCTCATTTGCAATTGGCGGGGATGATTCTCTCAAGATCATACGTCTGGTATGTCACGGGCGGTAAACAAAATCCCTTGACTTTCTCAGCCTTTGCCTCTACTTCCTTGAAATCTTTGACTGTGTAGACGTTGATAATGAGCGGAAGAGTGGGCCATGGCTTCTTCTTGCCCTTAGTGAGAAATTTTGAAAAATTTCCTAACATCTGGTAACATGTTTCTTGAAGGAGTAGTTTGTCAGTGACGAACTGGGGTAGTGCGTGGGGAGTCTTGAGCGACCCAAAGACTCGGATGAAAGTGTTATCCACGAAAGGAAACCAGTTGGCCACTCGGGTTATTGTCTCCATGGCTCGCCCGAACATGCGCGGGGTGTCTTTGCAAAACAGTTTTCTATATAGCGCGGGGATGAAGCTGTGCGAGATTGATTCTATATCTTGCTTATACCTGGAGTCCCAGAACACCTGCAACTCCTTGTGAATTGGACTATTGCGCTCCATATCCCAGTTGTGTGCCCACCCCTCAAAATGGCACCTTGCACATATTGCATCCAAAATATAGTAGGCCATATAAAATTATGATGCATACCCTTCATTAGGCACTAATGTTGAAGATATGTTCGATTTTAGGACTGCGACTATCAAGTTGGCCCAGTTGAAGCAGGTGCCGTATACAATGATAGCGTATGTGAGAGAAACTCAAATTTCATTGAAAGTGGTGGCATCTTGGTGGCCATACATCCTACATAACATTTCCGCCACAACCTTGTATACCTTCTTGAGACCTGCTATCTGATATTCCCGATCCTTTTTGAACTTGAACTTTTTTGGGTCCTCCCACCATCCCCTTAAGGTCTCGGGTATGGGAACTGCATGAGTGGTGGCCCATTCCTTGGTGAAGGTCTGTTCTCAGGTGGGAACTGCATAATAGAATTCTGCATCCTGTCCCTTCAGATTTGTGAATGATTTCCCTGCATGATCCCGAATAACCTAGATCTTGGGGTCAACCTTTTGCAAGATCCATTCGATCAGCTCTACACATGGGAATATAGGCAGATGGGCCCCTGCATAGTGGAGCTTGGATCTCTTGACCTGAATATACACTTGCTAGTCTGGGAGGTCTTCTGGAAATTCAGGCTTTGTGAATTCTTGGTACACCTGATACAAACTCATGCTATCCCCTTTGCCGAATATGCAAGTGGTATCTCTATAGATAAGGGGGAGAGAAAGAGGAATTTCTTCTTCTGATATTTGTATGTTAGGGCTTTTGTTCCTTTTCCAGACTGTTGGAGGCCCCATATCACTTGAGGCCGATGAGATGGATACGCACTCGAGCTCGGCTTCGAGGTTCCCTGGCATATTCATGAAACAATCCCACGATAAGACAGATGTCATATTTATAAATACTTGGGTTGCTCCTATCTCTGTTCAACTATTTTTCAAGGAAAAGGATGGACCTATGACTTGGCGACCTTGTGATTGGGTATTTGGGTTGCTAGGTCGCGTTGGTTTAAACTTTCATAGAGATGCGACCTAGCGACTTAGCGACTTGCGACTAGGTTGCTGAGTTGCGGAGTTGCGCTGGTTTAGATTTTTACGGAAAAGCGACCTAGCGACTAGGTCGTGAGGTCGCTGAGTCGTGAAGTCGCACCACTTTAAAATTTCACGGTTATGCGACCTAGCGACCTTGCGACTTCGAGACCAAGTCGCTATATCGCGAGGTCATGGAGTCCCGGGGTCGCTCTAGGGCTTGGCAGATGAGTTACGTAGCGACAAAGTCTTTCTATTTGCTTTTAAACAAAAAAGGGGAGGTAAGGAAACATATCAAGTGGAAAGCACACATGGAGCTCCTCATTAAAGGGGGTTGGGAAGGGAACATGAAAAAGATTTATGCAAGGGAAACTTCTTAGAGGAGGCAAACAGGAAAGTCAAGCTATGGGGAGGAGCAAGCTCAACAATCATATTCATGGGAGGTTTAAAAAAAGAAGCTACGATGATTTTTAAATAGGCCATAGTGAGGGTAATGGAGGCAACAATCAAACAAAAGGAAACAACAGGAGGATTAGGCAACTTACCCCGGAAAACACGCTCCAGATGGCTTGCTAGAGGCATTTTCTTTCTCCGTCACGCAAGTTGAATGCGACCTATGTGACCCTTCTATTTATAAAGGGGTCGCACGTGCAATCAATAAATGAGGGTCGCGGGGTCGTAAATTAGTTGAGTTGATGCGAAATGTGACCTTGCAACTATGTGACCTTGCGACCTGGGGGTCACGAGGTTGCAAGGTCGCAATTGTTTGGTTTCTGAATTATGTGCGACCTTGTGACCTCACGACGCGAGGGGTTGCAAGGTTGCAAGAGTTTGGTTTGAACAACTCTATGACTTTGCGACTTGAGGTTTTGAAAGAGTGGACATAGGCTAAACTCTATTTTTCAAAAGGTTAGGGGCTCAAAAATTTAAAAAGGGAAAAATTTTGGAGGGTGTTGTAGCGCCTACAACAAATGGCGATTCACTGGTAGGGCCCAAGATCTCTGCCGGTGCTTCATGTTTGAGGGGGGCGGGGGGCTTAGCAGGCCGTTCCTTTCACCCCGTGGGTCCCACTACTTTAATATTCGAAACTTGTGTGATTGCTTCACTTGTTTGCATGCTCGGGGTGCTGGTCCACCGTGTTTTCATTTCTGGAGACCGGATCGAAAGGGTTGGGGTAACTTCAAGGATTTCCACGATTCTGTATAGTTATTTCATCCTCATTGTGTTGCTCGGTGCTAGCAAACCTGGTGGTCCCGGCAGAGTCACTGCCTAGGAGTCACAGACGTTGCTCCGCTGCCAACGAGCCTGGTCAGTACCCTGGTGGAGTCGTCGCATCGCCCCTCTGCGTAGGAAGCCTTTCTAAATCCTTTACCCTTTATTGATGTGATAAATGCACTTATTTAAATGTGCTCAAGGCACTTATTTGATTGTGCTTGGGGCACTTATTTGACTGTGGTAAGTATTGCCTAGGTGGATGAGGGATCTCGACTTATTTTGCTTGCAAGAGAGGTTGCTCCTGGTATGTATGAGGACATTTGGGTTTTCCTGGATATCCTTTTGTCACCTGAAGTTTGCTTTGTTCCCTCTCAGTCTAGTGACTGATTTCACCATTTTTATTTTACACATCCGCCCCTTGAGCTAGCATACTAGGTAAGCTACCTGTGCTTGGTTCTTGAGACTTGGTCATGTTCTCCCCATTGGGTGCTTATCACAGGCAAGATTTTGCTATTTTGCGTTCCAGGGGTGATTCTTCATCGACACAGATCCAGTCACAGCATGCCAATTGAGTAACTTCTACATCTCTCCTACATCTTGAGGCGTTGAAAGGAAAGTCTTACTAAGAGCCTGCTTGAAAACCAACGATTTATTTCGAAACAAGAAATAATGTAAAAACAAAAGGAAGACAAAAAAAATATGGTACAGGGTGTGGTGACGGCCTCTTGGGGCTGTCAAGTGAAGTAATGTTTAAGGTCGTGCCCGTTTACTGGGAGGACCTCAATTCTCCCTTCTAAGGTCTGTAGCTTGTAAGTGTGGGAGTCGACTTTTTCTTCGATTTGAAAGGGACCTGTCCACAGGGCCTAGAATTTGTAATGTTTTCCTTTATCTTCGTGATATTTGTCCCATTTGAGGACAAGGTCGCCTACTTCGAAAACCTTGTTTCCGACGGACCTCTTATCGAACCATCGTTTTATCTGACTCTGGTGGATGGTGAATTTTTCTTGGGTTTTTAGCCTTTCCTCCTCTAGTTTCAACAATGTGTCCATTCAGGCCTCTAAGGTAGGGCAAGGAGTGCCATGAGTTTCTTGAGATAATTGAAGGGTTGGGAGAGACAAGTTGGGAGGAAGGATAGCCTATTTTTCGTACACAAGAAAGAATGGGGAGGTGCCCAATGAGGGTTTAGGCGTGACCCGATCAACCCATAGGGCATTGTGGAGTGCGTTATGCCAATTTTGTTGTTGGGATAGCAGAGTCTTCTTGATGATATAGATAAGGTTCTTATTGGTTGACTCAGCTAACCCATTTCCTTGGGGGTAATAGTTGGCAGAGTGTTTGAGCACTATACCGTTTTCTAGAGCAAACTCATATAATTGAAATGATGAAAAATAAGTCTCATTATAAAAAACAAGGGAGGTTGGAACGCCAAACCTGGTCATGATGTGTTGAGTGAAAAAATATATTACCTCTTGATCGTTGATTTGACACAACGGTATCGCTTCAACCCACCTTGTGAAATAGTCTGTGACCATGAGGATGTACCTATGTTGCTTGGAAGAGTGTGGCAAGATCTCCCTGATCACGTCAAGTCTCCACTGCTGAAAAGGTTCTTCCACCGCAACGAACTGCAATGCGGCGGCTAGCCGTTTTTCCCTATTAGCGAACTTTTGACACTGTACGCATTTCCAGACATAAGCGTGTTCATATTTGAAAAGAGTATGCCAATAGAAACCAGCACGCATGATCTTGTGAGCGGTGGTGTCCCCCACGTAGTGCCCACCAGCCGGACCATCATGAAGTTCTGTCAAGACTTTCTGCGCCTCATCATGTTCCAAATAGCGTAGCAGGACCCCAATATGGTGCTTTCTAAACAAATTACCCTTAACTAGCTGATAGGATGCGACTTTCAATCTTAGTGCACATTTTTGTTGGGCAGTTAGAGCGGGGTCCATGATACCACGTCTTAGATATTGATAGAGATCAACATAACATGAGGCAGTATTCTGCTGGGGTATATCATCAGTTTGATACATGTCGATTTCATGGTCCCAACATGCTTCTTTGCTACATGGCGGGTTTTCGGCCTCTGCGGCCATTCATCATAGCCCCTGTCCCTTGAAAATATGTGCCGGCTTGAATTCCAGGTCATATTCATCCAGTTGCCTCGTCTTTCGTTTAGATCCTACTAGACGAAGTGAGAAAACCACTGGGTGCGGTGCAAATACTGTCACGTGGTTCTTCAAGATATATGGCTTGAAGTGTTTGACTGCTTTGTACACTGCATAGGCCTGCTTATCAATCTCTGGATAATTCAGCTCGGGACCCTGCAAACCTGCACTCATGAATGACATAGACTGTTCCTCATTACTGGCATCTTTTCAAGTGAGGACAGCTGCAAGAGATGAGTCTGAGGCGAAGGTGTACAAGATAAAGCCTTTGCTAAAGTCCGGGCTATGAAGGACAGGAGCTTCACTAATGGGGTGCTTGATATTATCGAATGCTTCTTTCTCGAGAGAATTCCATTTGAATCTTGCGTTCTTCTTGATCATACCTTGCAGAGGTTTGACTATTTAGTCTAAGTTTGATATAAATTTTCACACAAAGTTGATCTTCCCGAGGAAAGATTGCATGGCTTTCTTGCTGCTTTGGGGAGGAATCTGGGCGATGACTTTCACACGTTCTAGATCTACTACTATACCATCCCGGGTTATGATGTGCCCTAATAGATTTCCTTCAGAGATGGCGAAAACGCTTTTCTTCAGATTGAGTGACATCCAGTATTTTCGACATCTTTCAAAAATCTGCTTGAGGTCACGTAAATGGTCACTCCTATGCTTTGAGACTACAGTGACGTCGTCAAGGTATACTACTATGCTCTGCCCCATTAGGTCCTAGAAGGCGATGTCCATGGCACTTTGGAAGGTTGCTCCAACATTTATCAGGCCAAAATGCATGCGTTTAAATGCGAACGTTCCCCATTTAGTTTTGGATGTGGTTTTCAGTCGGTCGTGTTCAACCACTAGTACTTGGTTGTATCCTAAGAAACCATCCAATAATGAGAACATTTCCGATCCTAATACTGCTTGCAAGATCTGCTCCATAGGGGGCACTAGGTAGTTGTCTTTGTCCGAAGCTCTGTTCAATTTTCGAAAGTCCACGCATAAGCGAATATCGCCAGACTTCTTACGCACTGGAAGAAAATTTGACACCCAATTTGAGTGTTAGAATTTGAAAATTATATGCACATCCAATATTTTCTTCAGTTTCTTTTGGATCATCAGCTCTAAAGTGGGGTGTAATTTTCTCAGTTTCTGTTGGAATGGTTTCAGTCCTTATTTCATGGGTATCACGTGATGGATGATTCATGTGTCATAGGTTCGTAACTCATTGTATGTCCAGGAAAATACATCTCGATATTTCTTAAGTAACTCAGTGAAATATTGCCTCTCCTGAGGGGTGCATTCATTACCAAGATTGACGAATTTGGGTTCCTTCTCCATCCTGAGGTTTATTTGTTGGTGCACTAACGTGGAACTCTGCACCTTTGTGTTCGGAGGTCCTAAAAAACGGTTCTGTAAATCAAACAACTTTTCGAGCGACACGATCCCTTTGGGTATGGGATTTCCCTTATGATCCCCTTGTTCCTTTTGCAAGGCTTGATCATGATCCTCTTCTTCTATATCAGTGTTTTTGAACACATCCATATTGAGCATGAAATATAGTACCTGCTGATCATCATTAAAAACACGCATATTAGTGACATTGTCTGGTACCGATGGCTTCTAAATAATTTCAATAGAAAAACCATCCCTAAGCAGGGTGAACCTAGCAGCAGCATTGGCAAGTGTATCAGCCGCTGCATTGTGCATTCTAGGTACAAATTTAATACCGAAAGCATCAAAAGTAGAAATTAAACGCCATACCTCTTGTTGGTAACCTTACAAATGCGGAGACAAGCAATGAATGGTGTTGCGTACCTGACGGGTGATGATATCGGAGTCTCCAATAACCTTTAAACAATGGAATTTAAGGTCTATGGCTTTCTTGAGCCCGAGAATAAATGCTTTGTACTCAACTGTATTATTTGTGCACTGGAACTCTAGTCAGAAAGAGATTATAAACTTGTTCTTCTGAGGGTCCAACAAAATACAGCCTGCGTCGGCCCCATCATGGGTCTTGGAACCATCATAGTACAAGGTCCAAATCTCATCTTCTGATTTTACCAGGTTATCCGAGCACATGGGGGGTGTACTCGGGACAGTGGCTCCTAGTGGGTCTTTTGTCGAGGCGGAGTGGTTCTTAATGACCACCAAAAGTTCTGACTGAAACTATTGAGTTACCAGGGATTGGGAAGCTTGGTAGCACCCAAACATGGATTCTAAGAAACACATGCAAAGTTCTTCCTGTGTGAAACTAACTAGTTCATTAGTTGCGTCTAGGTTGGTCACCGTGTGTTTCATATAAGGTTCGCTCTCGACCCGGATTTGATTATTCCTGCCTTTGTATGGGAGCCACAGGTGGGACCAGTAAGTGGCAAAGTATCCTTGCAACTTGCTAGACCAATATCTGCTCAAAATAAGACCATAGGTCTCGGGGATATCCATGATCACTATGTAAATAAACTGATGCACCCTAGAATCAGAGGATAAGCGGATGATGACATTATTCAATTCACCTATTGCAGGAACCTAGGATCTATCGAGTTGAATGATCCTGGCATTAGTTTTCTCAGGGCAGATGTTTAACTTATTGCATACAGACAAGGGCATAACATTTGTGGATGCACCAGAATCAACAAGGCAATTATGGACATTGAAGTTGAAGATCTCGAAGGATAGGAGGAAAGGTGGTGTGGATCCCCTGGAGTTTGTATTAACGACATTCACGATAGACTGGGGACTAGCGACAGCTTGAGCAGATGTGGTACTCACGGGTTTGGTCGTTGGTAGATTGGAAAATGCTTTGAGGATAAGATCTCACTGGTTAGAAATGCAAGCGAGTTCATAGAGGTAAATGTTGGCCTACGTTTTCTTCATATCCGCAATAATGTTGTATCCGGAATCTAGGTGTGAGATAAGTTTGGTGGAGTCTTTCGGAGAAACTGATGATGATTTAGCCTTTTGGCTTACTCGAGGATTGGTTGGGCTAAATTTCTTAGGAGTCTTGGTTTGGTTCTCTGTGTTTGGTGGCATAATTTTCCTTAAGAAAGCTTTTCTCTTTTTCTCGAAGGACTCTTTAGGAACCGGGCCTTTGCTCCTTAAGCTATAGTTTCAAGGGGGTTTGGATTTAGGGTCATCAGCCAAATTTACTTCAGTTTTGGATGGGGGGATTTCCCTGCAGACCACTTCGAATGTAAGGACAGTAGAACCAACGTCCTCGTTTGAGGGAGAGGCTTCCTCATTATCTGAAATATCCTCCTCCAAACCCCTAGGGTTTTTGTCTTCTAAAAGTTGATACACCACGGAGATCATGCTATTAATCCACTAGGGGAAAGTCTTCTCTGAGTGGGAGGCCTCATGAAAAGAACAAAAATTATCCTTGCCGATTTCTTCAACGTTGAGGTCGGCACTCGAATTTTATAGAGGCTGGTTGACAGTGGGGTTATTCTTTCTAAAGAAAGGATTCTGTGTTTTGGCACCTGAGGCAGAGTCATTTTTTTTCCTCTTCAAATTGGAGACTTTGTTGGTAATAGCTTGAGAGACTTAGTGATAATTTCAAATTCAAAAGGGTATTTGTCTTTGTCTCCAGCCTTATGAGTTGAGGATTTGGCTCTCTTCGTGGCCAGCTTGGGATCATCCCGACTATCATGGTCAATGGCCCCTATGGACAGCATGTCCTTTTCGATAGCAAGGGCGGTGGTGTAATTTCTGCCAGGGTAGCTCTAGCTTCGTGTTTCACAAACACGGCAATGTCCCATGGGAGAGCCCCTGTGTAGTAGTCAATGGTAATGGAATCATCTAGGGCCATGTTCGTAGGGAATCAATATAGTAGCTAAGCATTGATTAAAGTCTTTAACTTTCTCCTTCTTCTAGCATTTCAAAGTACTAAGCTTTATGAGGAGCATCGAAGGAGTTTTATCTTCCGAAAACTTCTGCAGGAAAGTACGACGGAATTTCTCCTAAGAAGAAATGGAAGCAACTAGGAGAGACCAGTACCATGTAGTAGCTTTATTTTCAAAAGTATGAGGAAAGAGATGGCACACTACGTCATCATACTGCACTCTCATCATCTGCAGGGCCAGGTAGAAGTTGCTTAAGTGGTCTTCGGCTAGCGTACCTTTCTCAGGGTCAAACTTAGGGAGGTGCTTCTCGGGGTGTCGAGGCATGTCATGGAGGGGACCGTGGAGGCCTAGGGGAGACTGCGCCATCCAAGCCAGTGGCTGTACATGCCTGGCCTGCTGGTGGCATGGTATGTATATATATCCCATTTCACTTTCGGATTCACTCCCTGTGCTGGATCCGGAGGCCTTGCCCTCATGATGGGAGTGCATGTCTTGGTTTCCCCCACGGGTCCCTACATTTCTGATGATTTTTCTCCAGTTATAGAGGAAAGGGAATATATTTTGGTTTTGGATGGGGGAGGGTGGTCGGTATTTCGACCTTGCCCATGGCCTCTATCTCCCTGGCCCTTGTTTCCCCGGATCCTCTCGGTTGCGCCCCCAGGCTAGTTATTTTCCTGAGTGTCATCATTCAAAGGTTGGTCAGGTTTGGTTTCGATGATTTCCGGTCCTCCTCCTTCATTCCCTCGGGGACTGTCGGGGGGCTCTACCGAATTACGCTCCACTGCATCTGCATAATATTTTATCATGAGACCTACCAGCTGAGGTAGGGAATTGACCAGGGTTCCCTGGCGAGTCTGGTTAGCTGCGGGAGTTCGAGGGTTGACCAGGGAACCGGTGGCCGGGATATTTTGTAAGCCTCTGATGAGTTCATGGGAGATTGCGCGCAAGGCCCTTAGCTGGTAAGAGGTGATATCATAGTAAGGGTGTTATTCTTCCAGAGAATGTTCAGGGGGTGGTGGACCAGTGTTTTCGTACATGATTTCCCCCTGCCGAGTGTGCAACGGGATGTTGCTTATGTGCTGGGAGCCTACCATCAGGCCCTCCTTCTAGCGCAAAATCTGTTGACGGGAAAGATTTTCCGGCCAACAGCAGGGGATCTCCCTAGTATGAAGTCTCAATTAGACTTTAAACGTTTGTGATAGGGGTCCCGTCCGGGGTGTGGGTCCGGCGACTGCTGACTATTCCTCTTCTCGGACACAAACGAGCTCTGCAAACTTATGAATACACAATTATTTTAACAACACAAGACAAATGATTGATGAGTTCCAATGACATAAAAGACTATGAATAGCAAAGAAAATTAAAGCATGTGGCCAAAGGAGATGCTGTTAGCAGCATATCATTAGGGTCATGCCTGTATATAAAGTTGTTCGCACCACACAAGAAATCGTTCTTTATGGTCAAACACCCTTTAATTCCTTAAACATTTTCAGAGGTAAAATCATGCTAATAACAAATTTACTAACAATTTATTAATTAGATAACCTCATATCATCCATACATTAAGTAAGCTGAAGTATACAAATGATATAAAAAGAAAACGCATATTAGTTAATCAGACAATAACATCCAACACATGAGACAAGAATATTCATAATATTGGTACATAAGTCCCAATCTAATCCAACAGTGGAATAAAAACATTTGTTTGTATTCATTCTCAAAATATGGATCCAATGTTGTACAATTATCTGTGCTCCTTCGAAGTCCAAAAAAATATCCTTTACATTTCCCCGGAGGGAGTATTTATAAAACAAAAATGACCCTTGGGTGTCCCTGACTTTTCGTCTTCCTGGCTGTTGACATACTCTGCGACCCAAAGGGAATTTGCGACTTGCAACCTCGGATTTGACTACGACTTGCGACCCCTCTTGTTTATTGCGACCTGCGACCTCTTCTATTTGCTGCAATCTGCGACTTGGTCATGGAAGCAATTGGGTGATTGTGAGATCAGGGACATCTACCTGTTGTTGTTCCTTGAGGTAATTTCACCATGCTTGATAATATGCAACAACTGGGGAGACCTGAGGAGTATCTTCTCTCAATCTGTGCAGGCACTCAAGAGAATTTGGGATCAAAGTGCCTCTCTTGATTGTGATCTGGTTCAACAGGGAGGCCAGCTTGGTATAGATCCGGACCGGTGTCACGATGAATTGAACAAGGTTTTCTTGTGATGCCGGAAGGTCTTGGGAGGCGTATGCTTGCCTTATGGGTTGTAGAAATGCTTGAATGTCTTGAGAAACTTCTTCCCATGTTTTCTCTTCGCCCAGTGCACCCAGAGAAGGAATGTGGTGTACTTCAGCGATTGAGTCAATGCCGCTAATCAGATGTTCATATGCGGACATTACTTTATCCAAATCCTTGATAAGTTTCTCTTTGGATTGTACCTTTATCCAGATTTGAACTTTGTCGTTTTGGGTGCCAATCCAATATTTTCTAGGCAAGGCGTCTAGAGCCTGTGGATACATGTTCGACCATTCTAGTATTTTGTCCAAGGAAGTAGAGGCTTCCTTTAGCTGTGTGTTCCTCCTCTTGGTTTCTGCCTGTGCTTTCAGTAGTGGCGTGACAGTCTGTTTTATTGTAAACAATTCTTCATATACTTGCTTCATGGTGGCTTCCAAAGTGACTAGCTCTCTTTGAATAGTGAGTGACACTTCATTAGTAGGGGCATTCTTAACCTGAATCTATTGTATTTATTCTTCTAGCACCTTCTTTTCTTGTTCTGACTGAGCTGCCTTTTGTTCGGAGGCCTGTAGTCTATTCTGCAGGGACATAATTTCTTTACTCATCTTGTTGATGTTTTCCTCTGTGGCTGCTGCAAAAGCGATGCCAGCTAATGCAATCATAATTGGATTGGTCCTGGTATCCAAGACTATATATTTTTCTGTTGTGGCTGTGAGAGGTGCAACAGGGTTCTGTGCTAAGCATCTTCTCTTCTCTTGCCTTATATTGTGCGTGAACTGATCATGGGTTAGTCTTGTCAGATCGAACACTTCCTCATCCTGATCCTCGGAAGTACCTAATTCCAAGGGAGAAAAACACACATTGGTTGTAGGAGTCGTCTGGGGCACCTCGATGTGTGGCAGCTTTGTCTGTTTCCCTGTCTTTGTAGGAGGTGTCTTGCTGCCTTCTACTTCCTTGGAGGAGTCTTCCCTTGATTTCTGACTTTCTTCCTCCTTCATCTTTTGCTCAGATTTTGCTTCATCCTGCTTTTCTTTTAGCTGGCACTCGGCTTTTGCTTTATTCTATTCTTCCTTTAGCTGGCACTCAACTTCCGCTTTATCTTGATTTACCTTTAGCTGGTGCTCTGCTTCTGCCTTTTCTTCCTCTTCTTTCCTCCTTTCTTCCTCTTCCTTTTTCTTGCGGGTTTCTTCTTCTCGCTTCTTCCTTTGTTCTTACCCCAGTTGTTTCTTTCATTTATCCTCCTCTTCCTTTGCCTTCTCCTCAGCTTCTTGTTGTGCTTTAGCCTCCTTTTCTCTTCATTGTGTAGAAGATTTATTGCCCGTACTGGTCCTTTTCTTCTTGGCTTTGGAAGACGAGGCCCCTCCTAGCCTGTGGATTCTTTCCTCTAAAGTTTGATTGTCTTGTTCTTCCTAATAGGTTGATTCCTCTGGAGCGGCCTCCCTGTCTTTGTTGTACCAGTTTTTTATTCGATCTTCAGCTAGGCATTCTGTATGCTGGTAACTCCATTTAAATTTGGCGCGTTTGTAATGGACGGGAATGATTCTCTCAGGATCATACGTCCAGTGTGTCACGGGCGGTAAAAAATATCCCTTGACTTGCTCAGCCTCTGCCTCTACTTCCCTGAAATCTTTGACTGTGTAGGTGCCGATAGTAAGCAGAATAGTGGGCCATGGCTTCTTCTTCCCCTTAGTGAGAACTTTTGAAAAACCCCCTGACATATGGTAACATGTTTCTTGAAGGAGTAGTTTTTCGATGACGAACTGGGGCAGTGCGTGGGGAGCCTTGAGCGACCCAAAGACTCGGATGAAAGTGCTATCTGTGACAGGAAACCAGTTGGCCACTCGGGTTATTGTCTCCATGACTCGCCCGGACATGCACGGGGTGTCTTTGCCAAATAGTTTTCTGTACAGCGGGGGGATGAAGCTGTGCAAGATTGACTCTATATCTTGCTTATACCTGGAGTCCCATAACATTGACAACTCCTTGTGAATTGGACCACTGCGCTCCGGGTCCCAGTTGTGTGCCCACCCCTCAAAATGGCACCTTGCACATACTGCATCCAAAAGATAGGAGGCCATATAAAATTTTGATGCATACCCTTCATCAAGCGCTAGTGATGAAGATATGTTCAATTTGAGGGCTGCCACTATCAAGTTGGTCTAGTTGAAGCAGGTGTCGTATATAGTGACAACGTACCTGAGAGAAACCCAAGTGTCGTTGAAAGTGGTGGCATCTTGGCGGCCATGCATCCTACATAACATTGCCTCCACGAGCTTGTAGACCTTCTTGTGACCCGCTGTCTGATATTCCTGTTCCTTTTTTAAATTTAACTTTTCTAGGTCCTCCCACCATCCCCTTAAGGTATTGGGTATGGGAACTACATGAGTGGTGGCCCATTCCTTGGTGAAGATCTGTTCTTGGGTTGTAAGTGCATAATATAATTCTGCATCCTGTCCCTTCAGATTTGCGAATGATTTCCCTGCATGATCCCAAATAACATAGATATTGGGGTCGACCTTTTGCAAGATCCATTCGATCAACTGTGCACATGGGAATATAGGAGGATGGGCCCCTGCGTAGTGGAGCTTGGATCTCTTGACCTGAATATACACCTGCCGGTCTGGGAGGTCTTCTGGAAATTCAGGTTTTTTGAATTCTTGGTACACTTGATGCCAACTCATGCTATCCCCTTTGCCGAATATGCAAGCGATATCTCCATAGATAAGGGGGAGAGAAAGAGGAATTTCTTCTTCCGAGATTTCTATCTCAGGGCTTTTGTTCCTTTTTCGAACTGCCAGAGGCCCCATATCGCTTGAGGCCGATGAGATGGATACGCACTCGAGCTCAGCTTCGAGGTTCCTTGGCATATTCATCAAACAATCCCATGATAAGACATATGTCATATTTATAAATACTTGGGCTGCTCCTATCTCTGCTAAACAATTTTTCAAGGAAAAGGATGGACCTGCGACCTGGCGACCTTGCGACTGGGTCGCTAGGTCGCATTGGTTTAAAATTTCACATAGATGAGACCTAGCAACTTAGCGACTTGCGACTAGGTCGCGAGGTCACTGAGTCGCGGAGTCATGTCGATTTAAATTTTTACGGAAAAGTGACCTAGCGACAAGGTCGCGAGGTCGCTGAGTCGCGAAGTTGCACCACTTTAAACTTTCACGGTTATGCGACCCTGCGACTTAGTGACCGAGTCGCTAGATCGCGAGGTCACGGAGTCGTGGGGTCGCTCTAGGGCTTGGCAAATGGGTTACACAGCAACAAAGGATTTCCGTTTGATTTTAAACAAAAAAAGGGAGGTAAGGCAACATATCAAGTGGAAAGCACACATGGGGCTCCTCATTGAAGGGGGCTGGGGAAGGAAACCTCGAACAGATTTATGCAAGGGAAGCTTCTTAGAGGAGGAAAACAGGAAAGTCAAGCTATGGGGAGGAGCAAGCTCAACAATCAGATTCATGGGAGGTTTAAAAAAAAGAATCTAGGATGAGTTTTAAATAGGCCATGGTGAGGGAAATGGATGCAACAATCAAACAAAAGGAAAAAGCAGGAGGATTAGGCAACTTACCCGAGAAAACGCGCTCCAGCTGGCTTGTTAGAGGTGTTTTCTTTCTCCGTCACGCAGGTCGAATGCGACCTATGTGACCCTTCTATTTATAAAGGGGTCACACATGCGGTCAATAAATGAGGGTCGCAGGGTCGTAAATTAGTTGAGTTGATGTGATATGCGACCTTGCGACTGGGGGTCGCGAGGTCATAAGTTCGCAATTGTTTGGTTTCTGGATTATGTGTAACCTTGCGACCTCGCGACCTGAGGGGTCACAATTGTTTGGTTTCTGGATTATGTGCGACCTTGCGACCTGAGGGGTCGCAAGAGTTTAGTTTGACTAGCTCTGCAAATTTGCGACTTGAGGTTTTGAAAGAGTGGACCTAGGCTAAACTCTATTTTTCAAAAGGTTAGGGGCTCAAAAATTTAAAAAGGGAAAAAAATTGGAGGGTGTTGTAGCGGCTACAACACAACTATTATTCTCTTTTCTCTCCTTTTTCTTTTTATGAACGCAGACTACCTCTTATTAATTTTTATTGTTTTAACCACTGTGAAACCTAACAAAGAACAACTATTATTATTCTTATTGTTTTATCGCAGTGGCGAGTTCGTGCGGTAGCGAGCAATATGCGAATAGGAGAATGTATGATTAGTTGATTATTCATTTTTATTGTTTTATCACACTAACTAGGTCAACATCGAACAAAGAATAATGATCATTCATTTATATGGTTTTATCACATTGTTGCAGCTAACTATGAACATGTGCTGTAGTGAGGAGAATGTGACCTGGTAGAATGTTTCCTGTGCCAAAGAAAATTTCACAAGGAGAGGTGAGTTCCATTTTTTATGCTTATAATTGAATTTTTATTAATCTTTCATTTACCTTTATATGTGGTCATCGACAAGATTAACAAATAACATAATAAATTTAGAGTTATATTGGATAAATGTAACTTTAAATATGGTTAAAGAAACATAGACTTAGAGATGTTAAGAATTCTATTTGTTGATTTAGATGAATAACACTAAAATGTTATTAACATTTATGATTAAAGAAATTACTATAACAATTTTCAATCAAATAAAACTTATATATATATATATATATATATATATAATCTAATTATAATCTAATTATTTTTATTAATTTAAATACTTGAATGTATATGTATATATATATATTTATATATATATTCAAGTATATATATATATATATATATCCTCCAACACAAATGATATATAGGAAAATCAGAATGAAGTGTTGCTTTTAGGTTTCCTATAAAAAAAACTAAACTTTCAATTCAATTTATAAATGTAAATATTTTGTAAATTTTCAATGAGATGAATTAATAAAATTTATAGGGTTGACTTTCATAGTCTAATTACATGTTTATAGGGTTTGATTTCGTAATTTTGTTCATCATAAAACAAATAAATTAGCAGAAGTTACGAAATGGAAACACTCGAGATACAAATCTTTGACATGTGGTAGGGTATTAACATGAATATTTGATGAAATACACAAAAGTTATATATGAGATAGAAATATTCAACATATGGCAGGGTCTTAACATAAAAAATTTCATTTAATATATAAAAGCTATTGGAGATAGAAATATTAAAAGAGCAGGGTATCAACATAGATATTTAATCAAACATACCAATACTATTTCAATTCCTGAATTGATATCTCCATTAACCATGAGCTTAATAGCATGATGCAAGCAACGTGGAAACATTAATAACTACTATTACAAACAACTAATAATTCAAATCCTAGTGAGCATCTAAGTGCATTATATGTTTCTAAAACAAGCAACGATGTATAGAAAGTTGAGAGGTATTAAGGATTACAAGATTAATTTATATCATTCAGTTTCTCAGATCCTAGAAAACAACGAGGGGTTGCCATCCATGCCATCCCACCCTGAAAGATGGCATTGAAGTAACCCATCTTTGTGTAACCCTTCAACGATGTTAGCTAAAGTCTTGATTATAGGTGCAAACGAGAGATTTAAATCCTTTAGCTTATGATTGGAAAATTGGTATGGCTACTTCCTTGGATTTAGTTGGTTTGAACACCTGCAAGCATGATGGTGCAGAGAATCACACTTCTTATTTTCCTTGATTCAATACATATATGTTTTCAGATGCATATTGTAAGCCCCCTAAATTGCATTCTTTTTTACCATTCTTCCCTTCCCAAACCGTAATCACTTACCCTGTTTTACCTATCTGATGCGCCCTCATCCTACACTAGTGCGAGAACGATGACAGATTTTGCATAAAATTCATATTTTACATTTTTAAACTTATCTTAGCATTTATTAACTATCTATTACGTGATTTCTTACTTAGAATTACTTTCGTAACTTATCGTTACCTCCTACGCTATTTAATAGATGATCACTTATCTTGATTACTGATTTTTAGTGCAGAACAGATCCCGCACCAGCACTAGCACCATGAATCTTGGTAGAAAATCCGGATCACTTGGGTTGACTGCTTGTTTTGGATACGATCAATGAAGATATATCTGAAGGCAGTCGAGTCCCAGCTATGACAGCGGGTAAATCGAGAGTAGCTGAGATCAGACTTAAGAGAGACGGACAACTGGAGATAGCCGCGGGCTATTTTGTAAAAGAAATTTAATTTTGAAGGCTGAAAGCTTATTCTACAATCGGTTATGTAATTTGTTGTAACGATTTTTATAATTGACTATGTAATGGTAAACGATCCTTTTGGCATATAAGCATAAATGTAAATAGGACAAATAGTTGAATATTTTTGAGAATCGAATAGAACCAGGAGGCGGTAATGTAATATTCCCAACTTAGCTCATAGCTAAGTGGAATATTAATTTTTGTCAATAAACTCAAATGCATGAATAATTGAGCAAGAAGGCTCATAAAACTACTCAAGCATGAATAAAAACCCCTCACAATGTGAAAAGGGACCATGAAATAACTAGCTCAAGCATTGACATGTGTGAACAAGGTTAATTTTACCAAGTTAACTCAACTTGTCTTTAAAAGAGTGGATCCATGAATAAGGCAGCTCAATGTGAATGGAGGCAAATTCAAAAAAACAATTTGAAGACTCCTTAAATGTGAAAAGGGGCAAGGTAAAGAGACTCAATCAAGAAGATTCTTAGAAGATTCATTTAGTCACATTGACTAAATCAAACCACGTAGCACCTAGTTGCTCTCCACTTAATGAGACATTGTAATCCTAGAGGAGGGAAGCTTGGCAAGGAAGAAAACCCTAGTGGAGTGGGGCCCTTGGAGGAGAAGCACATTTTATATATAATGAAGGAAGGGAAACCATTTGGTTTTATATTGGAGATTATACTTTCATGAGGTCTGCTTATACTTCCTGCATACTTAGCTGTTTAGCTAAGTTGCTGCACTGCTTAGGGCAAGGATTTTCTCATGTGGGAATGCCCTGCCTTTTCTTGGAGATCTTGTAGCAAGAGATCTAAGGGAAGCTTCTGACCTGTAATTTCCATTTTCAGGTGTTGGGTCAAGCACTTGTACTCCATATCTGCACAATCCCTTGAGTATACTGCGTTATTTTTCAGAGGTGCAGTGGAAGGGGGTTAAAACCCCATTGTTTTTGAGCTAGTTTCCCAAAGGGAAGCTTAATCCTTCTTCCGGGAGCTGATTAATAGTATTGCAGCCATTTCTCATGTGTATTCAGCCATTTCATGCAGAGCTATAGCCTTACTGCGTTATATAGTTTATATCTGCAACTGCTTCTTTTTATTTTCAGTGTATGTGGGAAAACCCTTGCCGGGTGATCATAATTTCATTGTAAAGGATATTAGATCTCTGTTTCCTTGTCTCATTGAGTAATATAATGTTAATATCAGATTTATTTCTCCATTTTCTGAGTATTTACTTCAATAGACTACGAATTTTCTTTGGCAGCAGCCTTGGCATTTGTATGTTTTGGGGGTTTTTGTCCATTTTCAGCGATTTGAGCATGGGAGGCCTGTTTAACTTTGCTGTTGGTATTTGTTTCTGAAATCATCTTGCATGCAGCTCCTATATTTTCTAATGTAAGGGAAAAAACCGTTATTTTATACTTCTGTAACTCAATACTCAGAAAAACAACGTTTCTGGGTCATTAGTGGTGCTTTTCCCCACTTGGGTGTCTTCCTGAAGTAATTTTTGCTGTAGCTTTGGTCAAATAATGAGCTATGCATCTGATATAACCTCTGATCTGATAATTTTATGATTCCTCTTGAGTTTCTGAAGAAAGTATGCAAGTTCTGAATTAGGATTTCCATTTTGCTGCAACCTTCCTCTTTCAGCAGTTTTTAGCTAGTCTAGTTTGTGGAAGATCTGTTTAAGGTCTCTAAGTTCATTTGTTTTAGCTGAAATTCCATTCATAAGTCATATAAAACCCATATGAGAGGAACCAAGCATTAATCTACGTTTCTGTTGCAAATATTTTCTTATAAAACATTTTCCTTGAGCTGCTTGTCAATAGTCCTGAAAGAGAAATATTAGACTTCAACATAGTTCTATAGACAGAGTCTGTTAGTGGGATAGATAGCCTCTATATCTCACCCTCTTTTTAGAGGTGACATATCCAGAAAATGCCCCTGCAGTCAATCTATAGAATAGACCCAGTTGTTGATTGTTAATGTTTTCTTGAAAAAGGATTTTCATTTGCCGGATTCATGACCATTTCCTAATTTGGAATATTACAGTGGTATCAGAGCATGATATCTGGCCCAGCCTGTGAGATCAAGCTATCAAAGGAGTGCTGAGGAGAAGAATCAAGCAGAAAGCAGAAAGTATGGAGAGGATGAGATTACTCTCATCCATATTCAGATCCAAGAAGAGCCTCTCAAAGGGGGTTGAACAGTTGGATGCAGAAAGATGTAGTGAAACTCCAAGAGGGTTTCAAGGAGAAGAGGACTGTAGTGAAACCTTTATGAGGTTTCAAGAAGAAGAAGAAGAAGACATGGGAATTCCTCCTTCAAGGGAAGACCAAGATCTAGGGTTTCCTATTGAGGATGGGACATTTCCTATATTCAGAGAAAGAGTTGGGGGTGACAGCATAGTCATAACAGAGGCACCTCTAGCATCCCAAGAAGAAGAAGTGGTGAGGACAGTTGCACCAAGGAAAGAAGCTCTTGCACCTTTGCAAGGAGTTTCAGAGAATCTCACATATGGAGATTGTGGCACAATCCATGTGCAGTATGTGCCATCATTATCAAATGGGGAGATTTGGAATATTATAGAGTTTCATAGGGTAAGAAATATCTACCCCTCTTTATTTTTGAAGAATGATGCACAAGGAAGGTAGAAAGATCCATGCACATCAGTTCATCCATCTCTCTATGATGATCTATGTCTTGATGCCTCCTTATTTGAAGAAGGGCCATTAGGGAAATCTCCTGATGAGAAGAAAAACAAAGTGTTCCCTCAACATGATACAATGAAGACACCAAAGGTCAGAGGAGACACTATCACAGCGCTGGAGGTTATGGGTAAGAAGCATATTTATGAAAATAAAATTTTATTATATGATTGCATGTGCTCTCATACCTTATATGTGTAGGCCATAAATCCCAAGGGGAGTGTTCTACCTTATAAGCTTCATGGCCAACTATGGGCCAAGATTGTTTTCAAGTATGGCCACCTTCTTGATGAGTTGAGGGAGGTGATGCACTATGATGGGTGCTTCACTAAAGCCCCAAATATTCATTCCACCTTCAACCATGGTGAAGTGATAAGAGCAGCAAGTAAGTGGCATGCAAACCACTTACCATATCCTGATATGAAGCAGAAAGAAGGAAACCTGCGCTGGTTTCTGTTGGGTGAGTGTGGGTACTCCCCAAAATTTCTGATTCTCACGAATCATGCCTCATACTCCAAGAGAAGGTTGCATAATGGGAAGGCATGGTTGTTATGGATGTCACAAGAAGGGTTTGGACACTATATGCTGAATCTTATGTCCAAATACTTACCCATGTTTGAGGTATGTCTCATGCATTCACATGTATTATGGGTTGAGATATATTTCAAGTATGTATCTTGGTTTGGGAGGAGGAACAACTCCCACATGGTGTGGAATGGGAGAGCTAGCTTGCACTATGTTGATGGAGCACCCCACATATCCATCATTACATCATTGCTCCATGATCCACACATTGATAATATAAGGAAGCAACAAGAGCCCTTGTTGCTATTGTTACTTTTGGGAGAGTATGGGCTGAAAACTCTCCATGCTCAACACAACATTCCAAGAGGAATGCACGGCACATCCAAAGTGCAAGAAGGCTACTTTCAGCAATAATGGAAGGGAGGGAGATCCTCTCACAAAGCAGCACAAGGGTGAATGGTTTTGGCATGTGGAATATCAAGAGGAAGATTCATGGAGTGACAAGAGCATTGCTACTTAAGCCTACAACACTGTCCTCTAAGAGCAAGTTTATGATGATGGAGTATTTCCAAAGAAGTGTGCATCCTTTCATCTTGCATAAATTTATGAGGATATTTTTATGGGGGGGTCACTCATGGATCACATCTTCAACTCACGCATGAGGCATGGTAAGAAATGCATCTATGTGCTTATTTATTATTCTATTAAGAATTTGTATCTTCTCACCAATTGTAAGCAGTGCATTGCTCTGCAAGAGAGCAAGATTATTCATGGGTGTTATGGTCACTTTAGGGCCATATTTTGTAATGATGATAACCCATCTATACATGACTTGGAGCAAGTGCCTTGTTGTTTTGATTGTATGCAGCTGATATATATTGTTGCTCACTACTTTCTAGTAGATGAGTTGACATGCATAGCTGAAATTTCTATGGGAGGCAACTTGCCACTTGATGTTTTAAATCAGCAGTTGGGAGAGCTACGTTGTACCCACCTTGGAGACCATATGTATCATCTTCACTTGCACATAAACTTCAGAAATTTTTTGATTTGGATGACATATGGTGGTGATGTGCCATTCACTATGAATGGAATACTTTGGGCCAGCAAGATCCATGACTTTGGAGGTAGGATCTTTGGATATCCAACCTTTGTTTTGCCATCAAAGGGCACCCTTATTTCAGCCCAAAATCAGTATGTGATCTACTCTTGCCATGAGTGGAAGGGGAGACAGTGAGGGATAGGCTATTTAGCCTATCATGTTTATCCATTTAGCCCACCTTCTTTGCAGGAGCTTAAGGTGGAGGGGATTTACCATGAGTTTCCATCCTGGGAGGCAACAAATTTTGCTTGGATGATAGCACGGGGAGGAGGGTATTTCATTGATGATGAAGTGCTCGATGATTGTCACCACTCCTATATTGAGGAGGCCTTGGATAAACAAGGAAGTTCCCACATTAGCCTTCCATTCTTCCATGACAAGAGCCATTGGGCTTATTCACCACAGACCAACTTGTACACTTGGGAGGAACCATTGGAAGACAAACACTTTGGCAGAAAATCTAATGCAAGGATGGAGGCCATGGATGAGAAGGCCACAAAAAAAGGAGAAGAAATTTTGCAGCCCCCTTGCAGTTGCTTGAGGACAAGAAACATTTGGGAGAGGGAGACTGTAATATTCCCAACTTAGCTCATAGCTAAGTGGAATATTAATTTTTGTCACTAAACTCAAATGCATGAATAATTGAGCAAGGAGGCTCATAAAACTACTCAAGCATGAATAAAAACCCCTCACAATGTGAAAAGGGACCATGAAATAACCAGCTCAAGCATCCACATGTGTGAACAAGGTTAAGTTGACCAAGTCAACTCAACTTGTCTTTAAAAGAGTGGATCCATGAATAAGGCAACTCAATGTGAATGGAGGAAAATTCAGCAAAACAATTTGAAGACTCCTTAAATGTGAAAAGGGGCAAGGCAAAGAGACTCAATCAAGAAGATTATTAGAAGATTCATTTAGTCACATTGACTAAATCAAACCACGTAGCACCTAGTTTCTCTCCACTTAATGAGACAGCGTAATCCTAGAGGAGGGAAGCTTGGCAAGGAAGCAAACCCTAGTGGAGTGGGGCCCTTGGAGGAGAAGCACATTTTCTATATAATGAAGGAAGGGAAACCAATTGGTTTTAGATTGGAGATTATAATTTCATGAGGTCTGCTTAGAATTCCTGCATACTTAACTGTTTAGCTAAGTTGCTGCACTGCTTAGTGCAAGGGTTTTCTCATGTGGGAATGCCCTGCCTTTTCTTGGAGATCTTGTAGCAAGAGATCTAAGGGAAGATTATGATCTGTAATTTCCACTTTCAGGTGTTGGGCCAAGCACTTTTACTCCATATCTGTGCAGTCCCTTGAGGATACTGCATTATTTTTCAGAGGTGCAGTGGAAGGGGGTTAAAACCCCATTGTTTTTGAGCTAGTTTCCCAAAGGGAAGCTTAATCCTTATTCCGGGAGCTTATTAATAGTATTGCAGCCATTTCTCATGTTTATTCAGCCATTTCATGCAGAGCTATAGCCTTACTGCGTTATTTCAGTTTATATCTGTAGCTGCTTCTTTGTATTTTCAGTGTATGTGGGAAAACCCTTGCCGGGTGATCATAATTTCATTGTAAAGGAGATTAGCTCTCTGTTTCTTTGTCTCATTGAGTAATATAATGTGAATATCAGATTTATTTCTCCATTTTCTGAGTATTTACTTCAATATGATGCGCAGTGTCTTTGGCAGCAGCTCCGACATTTGTATGTTTTGGGTTTTTGTCCATTTTCAGCTATTTGAGCATGGGAGGCCTGTTTAACTTTGTTGTTGGTATTTGTTTCTGAAATAATCTTGCATGAAGCTCCTATATTGTTTAATTTAAGGGAAAAAATTGTTATTTTATACTGCTGTAACTAAATACTCAGAAAAACAACGTTTCTGGGCCACTAGTGGTGCTTTTCCCCACTTGGGTGTCTTCCTAAAGTAATGTTTGCTGTAGCTTTGGTAAAATAATGAGCTATGCATCTGATATAATATCTGATATGATAATTTTATGATTCCTCTTGAGTTTCTGAAGAAATTATGCAAGTTCTGAAGTAGGATTTCCATTTTGCTGCAACCTTCCTCTTTAAGCAGTTTTTAGCTAGTCTAGTTTGTGGGAGATCTGTTTAAGGTCTCTAAGTTCATTTGTTTTAGCTGAAATTCATTCATAAGTCACATACAGCCAATATGAGAGGAACCAAGCATTAATCTGTGTTTTTGTTACAGTGTTTTCCTTGAGCTGCTTGTCAATAGTCCTGAAAGAGAAATATTAGCCTTCAACATAGTTCTATAGATAGAGTCTGTTAGTGGACCAACTAGCCTCTGGATCTCACCCTATTTTCAGAGGTGACATATCCAGTAAATGCCCCTGTAGTCAATCTCTGGAATAGACCTAGTTGTTGATTGTTAATGTTTTCTTGAAAAAGGATTTTCATTAGCCAGATTCATGAGCATTTCCTGATTTGGAATATTATAGGTAACAGGACTATTTTGTGTTATTGCCCAAATCTCGGCTGGATATGTAATCATGTATGTAATTTCTTTAAGAGTCTAATACGAAGAGCTCTGCCTCATGTTCTGTACATTTTACCCTTTGGATTAAATAGTTGATGCGTAAATTCTAAGCAGCGTAAGGGGAAACGCGCTGGTTGGCTAAGGGCCCAGCCAAACCAGCACGTTCTCCCTCCTTTTTGTTCTTGCAATTTATGTTTAAAATTTCGAGTGTGATTTAATTTGAAGTATTTGAATTTTTGTCTGAGTGGAAGCAGATCTGCTGTGTGAAGTAGTTAAGTTATTTTTTTGCACAGTTGATTTCTTTCCTTTGCCTGGTTCGAGCAGGAGGAGTTACTTGCCCTAGTGCATGTTGGTGTGCTATTCATTTTCTACACGGTCTGGTTTATTTCCTTTGCTTGGTTCATTCCTGCACCAGTGCACGTTGGTGTGTTATTTATTTTCCGCACATTGGTTTGGTTTCTCCCTGGTGCAAGAAGGAGCACTGTTCTCGCACTAGCACTAGATAATATAATGCAACAAGCCTTCCTAGCTTACTTCTAACAAATTTCTTGCTTTCAGTAATATCTTAATTAAAAATACTGTTTTCTTATTCTCTACAGATATTCATCCTTACTGACATATGATTTGGTTTTATCACACTGCAGTAATGAATCATTGATTTTAAGGATCAAACGTTAAGGTGCAAGAATCCCGGATTGAGTACAAGAACCAGTTTCTTGGTATTGGATATGAGTGTTGCGGACTTGAGAAATTTCAAAGCCCTTGCACGAAGAAAAGCCTTTTTAGTAAAGACACTACTTTACACTTTCTGCATAAATCGTTGATTCCTGCACTAGTGCAAAAAGACTGCACTAGTGCAAGATTGATTTTTCGCAAGAAGGATATATTTATATATGCAGGATTGAAGGGGCCCATTTGTTGGAATCTGCTAAGGTGTCTTTGCTGAAGGAAATACATTCTCAGTAGCTAATCAATATTCGGCTAGAGTAATTGCTCCTCTTTATTTCTGAATCTCTTTTGCAAGTACATTTCTTCTTGTTCTAGCCTCAGATTGTTTTGATTTTTTGAGTTTCATCTTTCTTCTCTAAATCTTGATTCTGCAATTCTTCTTTTCAAAATTAGGAGTTGAGATTAGAAATATTCATACCATCTCTGGCATTGCCTGTGCTTCATCTCTAAGTTTACGAATCCCCCGGGTTGACAGTTAAGTGTTGAGGATTTTTACTCAAGTGTAATTCCTGCACCCAAAATTTTGGCGCCATTGCCGGGGAGGCGATTTGATTTGGTAAGAATTTTATGATTGTATAATAAAGGTAAGTTTCCTTTATTTTTCCAAGTATTTTTGAAGGAGTTTTTACTGGTGTTGATTGATTTCTGACAACGTTTTTACTAGAAATTGTTTTGATATTTTTCTTTCTTTCTTTGAGATGAATGCCTAGGAAAGGTAAGGTTTCGAAGCCCACTAAGGGCCAAAATAATTTTTCTAACATTGGGTCTCCTTCTGCAAGCAGGAAGCCCAATTCAATCCAAACCCATCACACAGGAATAATCCACTTGGATTCTGGTACTAACAGCTCAGGTGTGGATTAGCCTTCGAAAAGCGGTACAAGCAAGAAGGAAACAATGGCAGACCAAGGAGATCATTTGGAAGGGACTGGTGAAAACTAGGTAACTGAAGGAAAATCTAATTTTGTGTTTCCAATTGTGGATCCTGACACCGTGTCACAGATTAAGAATATTCCACCATCAACTCTCCCTCATTTCCATGGTAAAGTTCATGAAGACCCTGACTCTTTTCTATTTGAGTTCGATATTTTGTGTAGAAGTTATGATTGTGGAATTGAGGCTCAGAAGTTAAGATTATTTCCTGTTACCCTAAAGGACTCAGCTTTGCGCTGGTTTATGGGGTTAGGAGGAAACACCATAACTTCCTGGGACCAGATGAGGAGGGTATTTTTGTCTAAATATCAAGAATATTGTAAAACTCGAGACATGCAGGATGAAATTTTTACAATCATACAAGATGATGATGAAATGCTTGAAGATTATTTGGAAAGATTTCTGTATATTTTACAAAGGTCAAAACTTAGGCTTGATCCCAACACTATTAGAACCTTGTTCTTAAGAGGACTTACTGATAATGCTAGAAACAATTTGAATCTGTTAGGACAAGGTGATATTTCTCAGCAAACTTTTGATCAAATTTGTGAATTATGTCGGAAATTTTCAAGGAATCAATATAGATCAGGTAGAGGAACTTGAAATAAAAATAGAAAAATTGAATCTACTGATGCTATGATTATTGGACTGGAAAATAAAATGGAAAACATGAAAATTGATATAATGAACACTGTTACTAAACAGTTAGACTCTTTAAAATTTCAACAAAAACTTATGAGGGAAAATGAGTCATTATGTATTTTCTGTCCTAAATGTAGAGACAAGCATCCCCCTAAAGAAAGCCCTCTTAACTTGAAAGAAACTAATAAGTGTGCTATTTGTGCAGAAGACCATATCATAGAAAAATGTCCCTCTATACCTAGACTTAAAGCAGTATTTACAGGGGGGTAGCCTGAAGCTGAAAAATTGTATGCTATGGGAGAAATTTGACATTGGCCTCAGGTAGGTGCAGGTATGGCTCCTGAATTTCCTCCACACTATTTTGGTTATAATCCACATGCATATTCATGTCCTAACTCTCATCAGCAGTGGCAGTATGGAAAACAGTATCAGCATGGGAAACCTTCCCAACCATGGCAACAGGGTTGGAAAGGCCCAAATCATTCTCCATATTCCTACCAGCCACCTATACAACCATATCCATCTACACATGTACCTTATCTAGTGCCTCAACTTTCGAGTCAAACTACCCCATTACCTTTACCTCCACCCTTTCGGCCTCCTCAATTGCCTGCTCAACCTACGCCCAATCCTAATAATAATAATAAAGCAGTGCAAATGATCCATGTAACAAACACGCCTTTGCCATTCAAATACCAGTCTATTCCAGTTGGAGTTCATGATATTCAATTAAGATCAAGAAGAACTGTAATACCAGAAAATCAGAAACAACCTATGGTGATTGTTGAAGAGAAAGGGGAAGAGGAAACCCTTAACCATTCTCTGAAAATTGTCACTAAGCACCCTTTACCCTCTGAGTCCTTGCCATCTTCTTCCAACTAGCCTCCCTTTCTAGAGAGGCTAGTAACGGAAAGAAGAGAGCCTGTTTTTGAGACTCATTTGGCATTGGAACTACGTAATATTTTCATTAAGATACCTTTGCTCCAAGCCATTAAAGAGATCCCCATTTTTACCAAGATTATTAGGGAACTCTGTCTCAAGAAACTCGGGAGGAAGAGATTGGAACCCCAAACTATTCAATTTGTTGGTAGGGCAGCAGAGTTAATGACGAGATGTGTGTATGTGGAAAAATATACTGATCCCGGAAACCCTGTTGTCACAATTCAGATTGGTAATGTCCTTGTCTCTAATGTTCTTATAGACTTGGGGGTAGCCATTAATGTAATGACTAAGCAAACCATGGATCAACTTCAGTTATCTCATCTTCGCCCTACTCCCACTGTGCTTGAATTAACAGATAGATCCAAAATTAAACCTGAAGGAGTATTGGACGATGTGATCATCTCATTGGATTCTTGGGAATATCCCGCTGATTTCATTGTGCTTCAGCCAAAGAACCCGGTAGGAGGACATCCCTTGATCTTGGGTCGACCATGGCTTGCTACAGCCGATGCATATATTGGATGTTGTTCCGGAGATATGTATATTTCACATGGAGATTCTAGGAAGAAAGTTACCTTCTACCCTCCTGCCAGATCCATTTAGGACCTTTGAGACAATTTATGGTTGGACCAAATCAGTGATGAGGAGACTCAGTCTATTTCTCTTATTCATCATTATACTGGGACTTCGCAAGAAGATGAGATTCAAGATTTCCTGAACAATCTAGACACCATGCCTAACTTTGAGCCTTTGAGCTAGATTTTTAGCCTATATTTCCAAGAAAACCATGATTCTCATTCTTCTATACTGTTGTCTTTGACCACTCCTTTGAGTACTCCGGAGCCTGATACTACTCTTGTTGAGATTAGCCCTGGTAAGTCCTTGCATATCAGTTTAGATTTAGACCCATCTCAGCAAGAGCAGCTTGTGAATTTGTTGCAAAACCATCTTAGTGCATTTGCTTGGGGCTATGAAGACATGAAAGGTATCCCTCCTGAAACTTGTACACATCATATCTATATTCAGGAAGGAACCCGACCTATCCGACAACCCCAAAGACGAATGAATCCAGTTCTAAGAGATGTTGTGAAAGAAGAAATACATAAACTTTTAGATGTTGGTTTTATCTATCCTATCCCTGATAGTCAATGGGTCTCTCCATTAGTGCTAGTACCTAAGAAAGATGGAAGGTGGCGTATTTGTATTGATTACCATGAATTAAACAAAGCCACTCTAAAAGATTACTTCCCTCTCCCTTTCATTGACCAGGTGCTTGATACCCTTGCAGGAAAGAAATATTTCTCCTTTTTGGATGGTTTCAATGGCTATAACCAAATACAGATTGCACCAGAAGATTAGGATAAAACTACCTTTACATTCCCATGGGGTACCTTTGCTTATAAAGTGCTTCCCTTTGGATTATGTAATGCTTCGGCTACCTTTCAAAGGGCGTTCTTGGCTATTTTTTTTTATCTTGAATTTGTAGAAATTTATATGGATGACTTTTCTGTGTTTGGTAATTCTTTTCAGGAAGCTCTCGAAAATTTGGAGAAAGTACTTCTTCGTTGCCAAGAAGCCTGCCTTGCTTTGAGTGACAAGAAATGTAGATTAATTTGCAAATCAGGAGTGGTACTTGGCCATCTGATTTCTGGCAAAGGTATCCAGGTTGATCTGGCAAAGATCGAAATCATTTTGCATCTTTTTGCACCCAAAACTCAAAGGGAAGTAAGAGGTTTTTTAGGACATGCTGGTTACTATAGAAGATTCATTGAAAATTTTTCTAAGATAGCTGCTCCTCTTTTCCAAGTTCTAGCTAAGGATAGTGAGTTTTCTTGGTCCATGGCTTGCCAACAGTATTTTGAAACATTGAAGTAAAAGTTGGTGCAGGCGCCAATTTTGAGAGGTCCAAATTGGTCCCTGCCCTTTCATATTTCTTCCGATGCTTCAGACCTGGCTATTGGCGCAACTTTGGGACAAGAAGAAGACAAGTAATCCTATGCTATTTATTATATTAGTAAGAATTTGTCTTCCGCTGAATTAAACTATACAGTTACAGAGAAAGAGTTTTTAGCTGTAATCTTCGCAATTAATAAGTTCAGACACTAGATCACAGGATATGAAGTATTTGTTCATACTAATCATTCCACAATTAAATACTTGATGAACAAACCATTGACTAGCGGTAGAGTGACTAGGTGGTTGCTAATGTTGCAGGAATTAAATATTACTATTGTTAATAGACCAGGAAAATCGAATGTTTTAGCAGATTTTATTTCTAGACTAGATAATCCTGGTGATGTAACTCCTGTTAATGATGATTTTCTAGATGAACATCTTTTTGCTGTGTCTACAGATTCTCCATGGTTTGCTGACATCGCCAATTATTTGGTTACTGGAAAAACACCACCTCACTTGCCTGCTCGTGAGAAGTGGAATATTATTCAGAAAAGTGTTGCATGCACCTGGATTCAAGGAGACCTCTTTTACACTAGTCCAGATTTGATTATCCGCAGATGTGTAAGAGAGGAGGAGGTGTTTGACATATCGAAATCTGCTCATGATGAACCTTGTGGAGGTCACTTCGCTGACAAGCAAACTGCATATAAAATATTACGTTCTGGCTACTTTTGGCCTTCCTTGTTTAAGGATGCCAAGCAGTATGTCAGGCGATGTGATAGTTGTCAACAAATGGGCCAACCTAATCAAACCAATGAAATGCTTTTATACCCTCAAGTTATGATTGAGCCTTTTGAAAAATGGGTTATTGATTTTGTAGGGCCAATAAATCCAACATCATTAGGTAAAAAGCATATTTTGGTTTGTACAGATTTTGTTACAAAATGGGTGGAAGCTAAAGCTGTTTCTTTTGCTACAGAAAAATTTGTTGTTGATTTTCTCTTTCTTTTTTTTTTCTGAAATATTTACTAGATTTAGTGTGCCTAGAGAAATTGTCTCTGACAATGGTCTGCAGTTTATTTCTAATCCGGTACAGGGAGTGATGGAGCAATACAAGATTCAGCACCGGAAGTCTACACCATATCACCCGCAAGAAAATGGCCAGGTGGAATCTACAAACAAGGTGATCGAGTCCATTCTCACAAAGACGGTGAATATGCATCGGAAAGATTGGGCTGAAATATTACCAGAAGCTTTGTGGGCATACAAAATCACTTGGTGAAATAGTACGGGGCACACACCATATGAGCTGGTATACGGAAAATAGGTTCTGTTACCGATTGAGTTCCAGATCAAAACTTTCAGAACTGCAGTTCAGCTAGGACTCAATCTCTCTGAGGCACAACAATAACATCTTCTTTAGTTAAATGAGTTAGATGAATTTCGTAGAGATGCTATTCAACAAAACATATTAATCCAACAACAACGGAAAAGGTGGCATGACAATTTCATTCAGAAAAAGCAGTTCCAACCAGGTGATTGGGTACTCCTTTATGATTCTATATTTAAAATTTTTAAAGGGAAATTCCATACACTTTGGATGGGACCATATGAAGTAATCTGATTTTTTGAGAATGGAGTTGTAGAAGTCAAAACTTTTGATGGACAAGATACTGTATTCTTGGTAAATGGACATAGATTAAAGAAATATTTTCAACCACTTGCCAAGAAATATTTTACACAGCAAGTTCAACAGCAATTTGGAACAGTAGTGGTAAATGGTGATACCAACCTCTTGAAAATTTGAATCCCTCTTCTTCAAAATTTTTTTTAACAAAAATAAAAGAAAAAGAAAAAGTAAGAAAAAATAATTTCCTGTAATTATGAAAATTAGTTCGCTGACATGATTGTAGAAGGATCAACCTGAAAACCAGCTTGCTGGCGGGAAGATCAAAAATTTATAATAAAAAGAGAATGTTGCTTGATCTTTAGATATGCTAGTAACCACAGAAGTAAAAGCATGTTCAGCAGAACCAACCTTTATACAACTGGGGTAATTAGCATGGATATTTTTTCCAAGTAACGCTTAATTCTCGCTGCAGTTATTTTTTCTTGCACTAATGCAAGCAGACCTTCCAGAATTTTTTCTTCCTTTCTTCATATCCCATTTCATATTTTTCCCTCAGCTTTCTTCTCGAAATCTCAGTATAATTAACCTTCCCATATTCTTCTAAATTTACCCTATCGGCTTTGAAGAAATCCCACTTTAACCCTGAAATTTTTTCCCCCTATCCCACTTCTATTTTCCTTCTTTTGGTACTTTCCTGGAATCCCTGTGACAAAATTCCTTCCCATTCTAAAATTTCCTTTTCCCGCTCCTTTATTCCCTCATGAAGTTCATTGCAGGATCCTACATATAAAGAGCAGAAGGTTGCGCTCTGAAGCATCAAAGGGCGAAGCAAAATTCAAAATAAGTTAAAGAAATCATGTGAAATCCAACCTATATTTTAATTCTTTGTCTTAACATTATGCTTGCACTAGTGCAAGCATGTTGTCCTATATGATATGAGCAGAAAAGTACCAGCAGAATGACGTGATTTACGTGGTGCAAAGATCAATATAAGCATACACCTCATCAGCAGCAGTACAGATTATCATATGGCATAAGAAAGTGTTCATGATGAAAATTTATATGATGTTCTTCATATCATTGATAAGCGGTTACGCTATAATATTACTTAGGAGGAAATTTGTTGAAAGCACAAAGTTTTTTTAAGTAGGAATCATGATCTTTTTAAATGAATGCTAAGTATTTTTTTTGTAATTATGAAGGAATGTGAAACCGTGTAATCATTATTTGCATATAATCCACCCCATTCCTCCATAATGTGAAACGTCCTTCACTCATAACTCCCCCGCTCCTACCTTCATTCCAAACATCTCGTCATCGTTGTACCTAACTGTTAAACCGCCGTCGCGCGTACCAATTGAGCTTGACTAGGAATGATGAGTACCTACGGCAGGTAAACTGGAGACACGATGGATGAACGGTTAAATTCCTATCTATGAAATTTGATCCCCCAATGTTGCATGCAAGCCTCAAAACTCATCGTTCACAGCCGATAGGAGCAATGCCGCCCGTCCAAAATGAACCTCTACCTCTCAGCAAGATTGAGCAAACTGCCGAATTTCACAATTGTCCTCCATTGTTGCGGGAGTCGGGATTTTTACAGTTCCTGCAGAAGTTCAATGGGTGTGACAAGGACGCTGCCTTACAATTTGCAAGAAGTTTTAAAAACGGCCAAGTGAGAATTGGGCTGCTCAAATTCAAAGTCACGAAGAAATTTGTAGTAGAAGCAACAGGTCTGGAGAATACGGGAGTGGAATGGTTCAAAAACCAAAAGCTGGAAGGTAAATGCTGGTAGCGTTTTGTTGTGGATAAGAAGATGGAGGTCAATTGGAAACGCAGAGTTCCGTGCAAAGCCCTGCTAGGTCAATGGTAGGATCTCCTGTTTGTTTTGCAGAAATTTGTGACCTGCGAAGGGAGATACACCTCTACCCTGGTGTATCATTTCAGACTGCTACAGCTTTTTGAAGGAGGCCGACACATTCGTTGGAGGATGAAATTCCCCTACTTTTTGCTCAGAAGTTTGGAGAAAATGGCTAGAAGTGTACAAGATGGAAGGGAGGACCAAGCCGATGCACGATTATACCACCATGGCCTGATAAAAATCATGGTCTTAAAACAGTTAGAAAGCGAAGGTATGACATGGGAAGAGCTATTAAAATAGCTGTACGGGAATTCGGCAGAGGAAGAGAAGACACAGGCCCCTAGTATAAGCAAGGTCCTGAAGAGAAGCAGAAACGAAAGTCCTTCTCGCAGTAGTGTGAAAAGGAGGCAGACAGAGACATCAATAGAAGGGAAGGCATCATCTTCCACTAAGGAAACAGCCGGTGCACAGGCACAGGCCTCTAAGCATGACAGGCTGTTGGTTCTTGCAGATGCGGCGAATATTGCACAAATTGGGGACGATGTTCCACTGGTAAATCTTATGAGAAAGCCCCAAAATAAGAGAAAAGTTTCGGATGTAGAAGAAGAAGCACAAATACCACAGGGTATGGAACCCCATCCTGCACTAGTACAAGAAGAAGTCGCGGCCCGAGAAGAAGAACCAGAAGAAGAGGAAGAAAAATTAGACGAGGAACCGGAGGAAGAAGAGGAAGAACCTGAGGAAGAAGACTCGGAAGAAGAAGAGCCTGAGGAAGAAGACCCGAAAGATGAAGATGAAGCAGAAGAAGAACTCGAGAAAGAGGAACCGGAAAAAGTAGGACTACAGGAATAAGAGTTCCTTGATGCAACCATGGGAGATATAGAAGTTCCGGAGCCAGTGACAGCCCCTGCTGAGACAGAGGAAGTGACTCATGTTGCTCGCATAGCAGAATTAGAACTCCAAGTACAAGACTTTAAGAAGCTTGTGACCAAAGCACAAGAGGAAAAGGAACAAAGCAGAGGAGAATTGATGGCAGAGCTCAAGCAAAAGAAAAGCGAGGTTAGAGTTTGGAAATATCCGGCTGGATGTTGTTTCAGGCAGTTAAAAAAGGTTTCAAAGAAGTTAAGGAATATCAAGAGGAAGAAGGCCAAAACAGTGCAGCCTGAGGTCAACATGCCGGAACAGGACTGAGTTGGAGTATTCAAAAAAATTGGTTTTTGCAGAGGTAAAAAAAGTTGTGTGAGGACACACAATAGTTTAGGGATGGGAGGATGTTAGCCCCCTAAATTACATTCTTTTTTACCATTATTCCCTTCCCAAACCGTAATCACTTACCCTGTTTTACCTATCTGATGTGCCCTCATCCTACACTAGTGGAAGAACGATGACACATTTTGCATAAACTTCATATTTTACATTTTTTAACTTATATTAGCATTTATTAATTATCTATTACATGATTTCTTACTTAGAATTACTTTTGTAACTTATCGTTACCTCCTACGCTATTTAATAGATGATCACTTATCTTGATTACTGATTTTTAGTGCAAAATAGATCCCGCACCAGCACCAACGCCATGAATCTTGGCAGCGAATCCGGATCACTTGGGTTGACTGCCTGTTTTGGATGCGATCAATGAAGATATATCTGAAGGCAGCCGAGTCCCAGCTATGACAGTAGGTAAATCGAGAGTAGCAAAGATCGGACTTAAGAGAGAGGGACAGTTGGAGATAGTCGCAGCCTATTTTGTAAAAGCGATTTAATTTTGAAGGCTGAAAGCTTATTCTGAAATCGGTTATGTAATTTGTTGTAACCATTTCTGTAATTGACTATGTAATTGTAAACAATCATTTTGGCCTGCGGCCAAAAGGATCTATATAAGCATAAATTTAAATAGGACAAACAGTTGAATATTTTTTAGAATCGAATAGAACTTGGAGGCGGTAACAGGATTGTTTTGTGCTGTCGCCCAAATCTGGGCTGGATATGTAATAATGTATGTAATTACTTCAAGAGTTTAATACGAAGAGCTCCGCCTCATGTTCTATACATTTTACCCTTTGGCTTAAATAGTTGATGAGTAAATTCTGAGCAGCGTTTTCATTTGAAAGGGCAAACACACTGGTTGGCTAAGGGCCCAGCCAATCCAGCACGTTCTCCCTCCTTGTTTTTCTTTCAATTTATGTTTAAACTGTCGAGTGTGATTTAATTTGAAGTATTTGAATTTCTGTTTGAGTGGAAGCAGATCTGTTGCGTGAAGTAGTTAAGTTATTTTTTTGCACGGTTGATTTCTTTCCTTTGCCTGGTTCGAGCAGGAGGAGTTACCTGCCCCAGTGCACGTTCATGTGCTATTCATTTTCTGCACGATTTGGTTTATTTCCTTTGCCTGGTTCATTCCTGCACCAGTGCACGTTGGCGTGTTATTTATTTTCTGCACATTGGTTTGGTTTCTCCCTGGTGCAAGAAGGAGAACTGTTTTCGCACCAACACTAGATAATATAATGCAGCAAGCCTTCCTAGCTTACTTCTAACAACTTTCTTGCTTTCAGTCATATCTTAATTAAAAATACTTCTTTCTTATTCTCTACAGATATTCATCCTTACTGACATATGATTTGGTTTTATCACACTGCAATAATGAATCATTGATTTTAAGGATCAAACGTTAAGGTGCAAGAAGTCTGGATCGAGTACAAGAACCAGTTTCTTGGTATTGGATATAAGTGCTACGGACTTGAGAAAGTTCAAAGCCCTTGCACGAAGAAAAGCCTTTTTAGTAAAGACACTACTTTACACTTTCTGCATAAATCGTTGATTCCTGCACTAGTGCAAGATTGATTTTTCGCAAGAAGGATATCTTTATATGTGCAGGATTGAAGGGGCCCATTTGTTGGAAACTGCTAAGGTGTCTTTGCTGAAGGAAATACATTATCAGTAGCTAACCAATATTCTACTAGAGTGATTGCTTCTCTTTATTTCATAATCTCTTTTGCAAGTACATTTCTTCTTGTTCTAGCCTCATATTATTTTGATGGTTTGAGTTTCATCTTTCTTCTCTAAAGCTTGATTCTGCAATTCTTCTTTTCAAAAGTAGGAGTTGAGATTAGAAATATTCATACCATCTCTGGCATTGCCTGTGCTTCGTCTCTAAGTTTACGAATCCCCTGGGTTGACAATTAAGTGTTGAGGATTTTTACTTAAGTGTAATTCCTGCAACCAACATATATACCACATATATACCTACATATATTATGTAAGAGGGCTGTGGGTTCGTACTCGATAGGGAGGGGAGAGCGTGGACACAATTTGGCCAACATAACGACGAGGTCTCCTAGGTCGATGTTGCATTCTCCAAACACATATCTATGGCCACCGCTCGAGGGTGTTTCAAACACTGATAATTCTCAACCTCATTCTTGTTGTCTTCTGGCACAACTGATTTCGCTGGAGCCAATTGGTTTGAAACAAAAAACGATAAGCATCATTTAGAAAGTAACATCAGAAATCAAAAACAAATTCACATAGGATATCGTTCCCTGCTCGTCACTTTTCTTCGAAGACTCTTAGTTTTCGAAAAATCCCTCTACCTCTTCCTGCATTACAAGGTCTTGGATCTCCCTCTTCCTCTTCCTACATTATGATTGACTAACGAGTGTTTTCTCTACACGGTGGTATTGGCCAAGTAGGGGCATATCAGTGGGATATCACTTCTTTACCAGAGAATCTTGTTTGCCTTGCCGAGAATTTGGAGCACGCTGCCACCAAAGAGTTTCATCCCCACAAACCACCATTAACACCTAAAAAATCGTTGTTGCAGTTAACCTTGAAGCACCGTTTTGGAATACAAATGGCCAAAACATCGTGAATCGATTGGCCTCCACCTAAAGTTTGTGCTAGCCACCTGAATAACGTCAAGAGGGATCTGAATATTTGCACTCCGCTTAATCGTATACGTGCATTCCCTATTTAGGCGAAGAATATTCGTGGAACAATGGATGTTAGCCATTGATTAAAAAAAGTCAACACATCGATTGCATATATATACGCCTATCGATGAACGAGTTATTATTATTCTTTTCCATATAACCATGTTAAAGAAATTGTCTATGTACTCACATAATTTCGTCGATAACCACTCAACAACTCAATATGATGAAGATGTGATTGTAAAATGACACATTATACCAAAATATAATAATAATAAAACATAATGTCAATTCCATTTAAAAAGTAATAAAAAGTAAAAGACAATAAAAATAATAAATCGATTCAATTCAATTTATATATTGTAATTTTTTTATTGTTAATAAATTACAAACAAATTTTTCTAACAAAAAAAATGAAGATATATATATATATATATATATCATATTAAAATAAATTTAAATAATAATGATTCATATTCATGATTATAATATTTTAGCACATATAATCAATACATATATAAAAACTTAATAAATCTCATTAATAAATAAAAAAATTATATATATAGAAATGTAATATATATATATATATATTAAGGTGTGTTTTACCATGTAAATCAAAATAACATGACATAATTGTAACCATTATATTTCATATCTTCATATTTAAATTTAATTAATAAGCATATAAAAATTTAATATTTACAATAATTTTTTTTTGCTTAAGCACGCACACTCTCTCTCTAAAATCAATGGTATACATATCACAAAAAAAATTGAATTTAAAAAAATGATAAAACATATCAAAGAAAAATGCCAAGCTCAAGAATATGCAACTATATGCATTATAAGGGTTTTTATTTTTATTTTTATTTTTTGGTAAATTAGTCTACTTCTATATTAATTTGAAAAGAGGAACATTACATATGCTACAGGCTGGGTTGGGAAGATGCGCTTAACCAATTCCAACCTTAGCTGCCCGATTTCAGAGCTGCCTCCGTGGAGGGAACTACCTTGGAAAGTACTTAAGACAAGAAATTACAAAATACGCAGCCGCGCTGATGTGTCTAGATATTACAAAATGTGCATACGCATAAGTATAGCTTGAGATTCCTTGGTAGTAGCATGCGTGACAAAAGCCAAGGAAGAATTGAGTGGCTACACAATTTTTAGTCTTCTGCATCCTCATTACTATCGGGTTCTTCCTCCTCTATGGGGTAGGCGTATGCCTGCACAGCCGCATCCTCTGAATCATCATCTGGACGCGTAGGTTTGGGCACTGGTGCACATAGGATGGGGGACTCCAGATACTCCACATCAGGGACGTGCGTCCAAATGTCGTCAGAGTCCATAATCCATACATCTTTTTCTTCGTTTTCAGCCTCTTGAGCAGGCAGGGGATTATTCTTGTGAGGCGGGGGATGCGCTTGGTGCGCGATGGTAGACTTTCGGGGAACGCATCTGCCTATATGTGCAGCTTGGACAGGGGCTTCTTCCTCTTGCTCAGAGTTAGGGTGCTGTATAACATAGTTTCCGGAGGAGGAGCCTTCAACAGACTGCAGACGGTTGTCTAGTCCACAGTGGTAACGTCCTAGGAGAGCCCCTCTCTGACCGCAGCGGATGGTTCATTCACGTAGCCTAGGAGCCATTGCCCGCAGAAGCAGAGGAGTGGTTTCTCTGGACAAATGCTTGGTAGGGGGCAGAAAATCTCAGAGACTAGAGGAGCGGAAGGACCAGGGCTAAGTTTTTCATAATTGATAGTCGCAGCCCCAAGGGGTCTGCGCAGTAAGACTCTGAAAGGAGAGCTGCGCTCGCTGTGCGGTGACCTGGTGGTGAAGGGGGAAAAAGAAACAATCAATAACAAATATTGAAGTAACTTGTTGTGAGTATGATTGGGATGATGATCCATCCTTTTATAGGGTCTGGGACACATGCGAGGGTGAGAGTCATGAGTGAGCCTAGCACGCTACTACGTGCCATATCCAATTCCCTGCGCAAGCTCGAGGGAAGAGTTATGGTTGTTTGTCATATCAGTCCTGTTAATCATTAATGATGATTGTAGAGGGGTACCTTGGAGGGGGTAACTCGGTACTGGATGTCTCTTGATCATGCCTAATCCCATTTCTCGTGTGCGAAAGGTTAACGGTATGAGCATCCACATCGGGTAAGGCCCTGCACGGTTGATCTCCGTCCTGGAGGGCTTGGGAAAGATGATATTCATACATGCCACTTCTGTCACCCGCATCCAGGGGCATTATAAGGGTTTTAATAAGATTAAAAATAATAATATTTTAATGTGAAATTTATATAAATATAAATAGTATTATTAGGAATATGTATAGATCCATCTTAACTCCAGATCATCCAAGGGTTGAGAGGAATCAAATCCCTTGATGTGTAAACATTTCTTCAAGTTTTGCACTAAAAAATATGTTTGTATCTTGATAGTTTTGATCCCTGTTAGCGCTTGATAGATCCAGATTTAAAATGGTTCTATGCTAGTTAACTCTATACTTGATCGCAACACTTCTTATTTGCAATTCATAACAATATGACATCATTTTTTTTTCAAGATGTAAAATTCTACTGGTTTATATATTGTACCGGGGAAAATCTTTATATTGTACGTAATACAAAATAGGATGAACAATAATTTCAAAATACAAGATTTCTGAACATGTTCAGAAAATCTTTCACCATAATCAGAATTTTCAAAAACTGGATCGTCTGTCAAAATTTATTTCCTCTAGCTTTCTATTATTTTCAATAGTGTTGAGATAAACAAAGGTAGGGTCCCATTTTCTTTTCTATTTTTTTTCTTTTTCCTTCCCTTTATGCTATATGTTTTTGTGATTGCATTCCATACCATTAGGAACCAGCCAATCTGTCATTTCATTACAAGAAATTTACCTTGCCCCTCGCTCCAGGTCCATTTGTATTGAATAACTATAAAGGGTCCAATCAAGCCTTTTTTGGATAGTGGATTAGCTTCATTATTCTTTTCCCTATAAATGTGATTAAAATAAATAGATGAAAAGGTTATTTTTAAGTCATTTATCCACCCAAACCAGTGATATTTACCCCATCATGTTCATTTTATTGGTTTTATGGTGAAAGTTACATTTTATTCTTGTCACGCTATACAAGTTTAAAGTGTTTTTCCTTTGTTCTTGGGAGATTTGAAAAGTTAACATGATCTTATTTTATTTTTCTTTTAGGAGATAGAGTAATGGTTTTATGTTTGAGATTTATAATTATTTATTTCAATTAAATTTATATTATCTATATATATTTATTTTTATTTCTAAAACAAAAAACAAAAAAAAAATTGTATGAAAAATTTATATCAATCAAGTTATTTGTTTATAAACTAGCATATTTTTTATAAGATTTTATAAATTTCAATGCCATTTAATTTAAATTAAATAACGAGAATCTTAATTAAATGTTGATAAAGGTAAAAGTTTGAGCCTCAATTTTCATGAATACGAGGTTGTATGAAAGCTTAAGCAAAGAGAGGAGCAAGATATATTCCTATTATTATATTATGTTATTCAAAAGTTGAGCACTGCAAATGAATAAGACAAGAGAGCACAATAAGGGAAGAAGAGGAACTAAAATTTCCTGCAAATGAGTAACATATAAGAGCGCATAATAGTGGAAGAAGATGAACTAATAATAATTTATATGTTTTATGTGAAGAACAATGTTTTTTCAACGAAACAATATTTTGTCGATGAAGTTTTATGGTATGATTTTATCATTGTGAATCCATTATTGGGTGAACCCATGAATCTTAGATGTAGTTTTCTTAAGTTGGACACGTGAGAACGCCTATGAGGGTTTAGGACCCTAATTGAAAATATTAAAACAAAAACAAACCATTTAGGTAAAAAATACCCTAATCGAGGATTTTAAAATGCATTCATTTATGGTTTATAAAGCTCAAGAATAAGGAATTAAAAAACCCTTGATTGAGGGATTGATAGTTAATAATTATTTCCTATTTCTATCGATTTTCTTGGAACAACAACTTCTTGTAGGTGGCATCATTCTTGAATATGATTGACTTAATATGTAAATTTGTCATTAATTTATGTCCAATAAAAAATAGTTTTCTCATTTTGAACTTCATATTATTTTTCTAGAATATATAGAAACATTTTGTACCACATGAACAATGAAATGTAAAAAAAAATGCACATCTTAGGGTTTATATCCCTTGGGTTTGTGACAAAATTATCTCAATATGGAAATCAATCATGATCTACCATGCTCACCCATGCTCAACCATAGCCAGTCATGTTCCAATGTCGCATTGTGAGAAAGATTGTCTCGAAATGAAAACAAATCATGGTCACATTGTGACAAAGGTTGTCTCAGGGTCTAGCGTTACATTAAGTCAAACATGGTCAACCATGGTCCAACATCACATTGTGACAAAGATTGTATGCATATGAAATTTAACGATGGTCAACCAGGTCCAACGTCTCATTGTGACAAAGATTGTCTTGATATGAAAATCAATCATGGTCAACCATGGTCCAATATCACATTGTGAAAAATATTGTCTCAATATGAAAATCAACCATGGTCAACCATGGTCCAAGGTATCATTACGACAAATATTTTCTTGATATGAAACTTAATCATGGTCAACCATGGCCCAATGTCGCATTGTGACAAAGATTGTCTCAATATTAAAATCAACCATGGTAAACTATGTTTATTTTAGGGTTTATATTCATGGTTGACCATGTTCAACCATGGCCAATCATGGTCAACAATGGTCAACCATGACCATGAGTTTATAATATTTATCTTAGGGTTTATAATGTCACATTATGACAACGATTGTCTCAATATTAAAATCAACCATGGTCCAAAGTCGCAATGCGACAAAGATTGTGTTCATATGAAAATTGATCATGGTCAACCATTATTCAATGTCTCATTATGACAATGATTGTATGAATATGAAATCAACGATAGTCAATCATAGTCAACCATGTTTATTTTACTATTTATAATATTTATCATAGGGTTTATATACCTTGGCTTATAATATTTATCTTAGGGTTTATCATAGTATTTTCTCAACATGGAAATCAATCATGGTCAAGCATGGTCAAAATTGGTCAAACATGGTTCACCATTGTCAATTATGTTCAATCATGGTTATTCATGGTAAAAAATTGTCCAACGTCACATTATTACATTGGACCATTGGTCAATCATGGTCAACCATGGTGCAACGTCACACTGTGAGAAATATTGTCTCAATATCAAAATTGATTTGGACTTATGCAAGAATGCAATAAGATACAATACTAAACATAAACACAGATATGTAACAAAAATGAAACTTCAATTCATTAAAATCAAATAACTGAAATATGCTTACAGACAAAATGGACAAAAACTAGCTAGGGCAATGGTAACTTATCTCTAAGAAGAGATGTGGTGGCTACATCCCTCTGAACTACGTTACAATGAGGCTCAAAGGCCTATTTATTATTGAGAAATAATGGAAATCCCAAAACATCCAAAAAAATAAACCTAGGAGATGAAACACCAAAATATGGACCTCATTGGGGTAAATTGGTACATCAATTTCTCGGGGTCGTAAATTTGGCACACGATACCTCGTTAGAAAGATCTATCAGAGGACTACGACTATTGACAGTGAATATTGAGTTGAGTACTCACATTCACCAATTGTGATTTTCCAAAAAATAAAATGTCTTTTAGGGCCTCAAAACGGCTCCGGAAATTCAGGAAGCGAAAAACTGCAAAAAATGGTAAATTGTGCTACAATTAAGGAAACTGAAAAATATATAGAAACAATGGTGGGGGTCCAAGTGGAATAGGTGGGTGGCCACCAATATACACCTTGATCATTCCTCCCCTCTTAGGAAGCAATGGTCCCCATTTCGTTTAGTTCCTCCATTAGATGAGGAAACTTTTGCTGAACTTGGTCCCTTGTGAGCCACTTGCCCTGGTGAAGGAGTTGACCTGCTTTAACAACTCGATTTAGTTAGATCCTTTGTTGTTGGGTGTTATTGATCTATGTGTCCATGATCCGATCATTTGTGGCTTATTCCATACGGTTTGGGTTTAACTCTGTTGGTGTGAGTTGTTCTACAATGTCGGATGTGTCCAACAACGGTGGAAAGTAGGGCTAAAGGTGGTCCACATTGAACATTGGGTGCAGAACAAGGAATGGTGGAATACTAAGCTCGAAGGTATTGCCCCCTACTGACATGGTGATGGTGTATGGCCCATATCAGAGAGATCGAAGCTAGCGGTGGGTCCCAACAAGGCACTCCTGCAAATGGAACCAATTTTTGTCTCCCACCTAGAACTTGTGTGGAACTTGATGTTGATCATGTCATTGTTTGTACTTAGAATTGGCTTTGTCCAATATTTCATGGACTTGTTGGAGGATGTGTTGAATGTGCTCAATAAAGTTGTTTCCTTGTCGGCTTTCGATTATACATGAGTTGAATGTGTCTAAGTAGCTGAAAATGGTATGGCCACATCAATGGGACATAATGATTGGAATCCCAAGCCCACCTAAAAGGGGCTATGTCCAATCGAGCTGTGGAGAGCCCGATTATAACTATGTTGGACATAGAGGATGCTCTCATCCCATGTGCATGGATGCATTGAGTTGTATATGTGCATAATGTGTACGATCATCCTGTTTATGACCTCTATCTGCCCATCAGTTTGGGGGTGAAAAATGGTGGAATTAGTGAGCTTGGTGTCCAACATCGACCAAAGGCTGGACCAAAATGTACTGAGGAACTTGTTGTCCCGATCTGAGATAATAGACTGGGGGATCCCATAATGTACCCACACTCGTTCAAAGAAGAGTTTATCATTGGCTTCTGTTGTGATATTCTTCTTGCAAGCCGCCATAGTGGCCATCGTTGAGAATCTATCGACGACCACAAAAACACAGTCATTGCCATGTTTAGTAGAAGGAAGGCCCGACATGTAATCCATGGAGATGGATTCCCAAGGTTGAGTAGGGGTAGGAAACAAAGTATAGAGGCCTTGCTTCTTGATGGTCGGTTTGGAAATGGCGTAGGCAGTGTAGGATTTGATATACTTCTTGACATCCTGTCGGAGGTTTGGCCAATAGAAATACTTCTGCAATACTACCACTGTTTTCTCGACCTCGAAATGCCCAGCGAGCCTACTGTAGTCTGCTTCCCAAATCATCTTGGTACACTCACTTCAAGGAACATAAAGGTGTCCTAAGTGGCATAATAGTGAATCATGGAGGTCAAAATATGGAACCTGTTGACCTTCTAAGATCATTTGGTATGTGTGGTCAAATTCAGAGTCGATTTTGTAGAGAAGCGGCCAATCAGAAGTCTTGTGCCCAGAAGAGTTGAGCACGGTGGTTAACGCTAAGAATGGTAGTCTGCTGAGGTAGTCTGCAACATTAATGGTGCTTCCCTTTTTGAACTCAATGTTCAAATGGAATTGTTGTAGGTATGTGGACCACTTCTAATGGCGATCATTTTGCAACTTCCCTTGTGTCTGTATGAACTACAAGAGTCTGTGGTCTATGTGGATGATCATTTCCTTCCCTAAAATGTAATGATTTTATTATCGATAGGCCTACATAATGGAATACATCTATTTTTCATAAGTGGGATACTTCTGGATTGTGTCTAAAAGTGTCTCACTGTGATATGCCACTTGATGCCCCTGTTGAATAAGGAAAACCGCAATAGCATAGTTAGAGTCATTTGTCTTGATCTCAAGTGGTTGTTGCGAGTCTAGTATTGTGAGCATTGGTGTAGGCAGAGGCGATGTTTCAACTCTGCGAATGCCTTCCATTGAGATTTAGACCAAAAGAAGTTCACTTTCTCTCCTCCCTTGGTGACTCGACTCAAGGGCCAAGTGATATGAGAGAATGCCAACATGAACCTACGGTAGAAATTTGTAAGATCCAGAAAGTTGCGGAGCACTGTCAGAGTGGTTGTCGCTGACCAATCCCGAATGAATTGGATCTTGGCTGGATCCACATGCACCCCCTATTCATCAATAATGTATCCTAGATACTGAAGCTGGGTCATGCCAAAAGTGCATTTCTCAAAATTGGCACACAACTTGTGTTGCTGCAGTGTTTGCAGAACCTGTCGAATGTGTTGGAGGTGATCTTCCTAACTTTGGCTGAATATCAAGATGTCATCTAAGTATATCACGATAAATGAATTGGTGAATGGCCACAAGATATCGTCCATCAGCCTCATAAAGGTTGCAAGAGCATTCATCAACCCAAAAGGCATAACCAACCATTCGAAAAGGCCCTCCTTGGATTTGAAGGCAGTCTTCCACAAATTGGAGGGTTCGATGGGTACTTTGTGATACCCAAAATTCAAGTTGATCTTGCTGAATTATTTTTACCCATTGAGTTGGTCCATAAGGTCATCAAAAAGTGGGATTGGGTACCTATTCTAGACAGTTATCTTGTTCAACACCCGATAGTCAATATAGATTTTCCAAGTCCTATCCTTCTTCTTTACCAACATGATCAGGCTCCCACAGGGTGATGAACTCAGCTGGATGTGACCTTTCTGCAATAGCTCCTGAATATGCCTCTTTATTTTGTCATTCTCTAGAACATAGCACCAATAGATTGGTCCATTAGGCAAAAACTCACCTGGGGTCAGATTGATGGAGTGCTTGACCTCATAGTGCACAGACATCCCTGCGGGGGAGGTGAAGATGTCCTCATACTCCTCCATGACCTTGTCCATCTGTTGTTATCATGTGGAGGGGCCCTATCTAGAGGTCTTTACCACAGTATTCTTCTTGCCCTGAGGGCGAATCATTAGGAAAAAAAATTTGCAGGTTTTGGAAATGAGCTTATTGCATTGTTTTGCAGAATCAAAGAGATGGAAGTAGGCGGTGCTACCTCTGGTATCTTGTACAACTTATTTATGAAGGTAACAATAACAACGCGAGGCCTTGACTCACACACAACATGTCACTTCCACAAGTATGGTTGGCATAATGATGCATCACTAACATCAAGAGGAGCAACATCACATAATACCTCATCCGTGAAGGGCTTGATGTTGTATGAAAGGCGACATTGTTCGCTAACACGAAGATCCCATCCTTGGCGAAGCCACTCATTGGTGTACGACTATTGGTGTGTTGTGGCTGGAAAGCCAAGTCGCTTCACAACCTTTGCTGAAATGAGGTTCTTTTGGCTCTCGCTGTCGACGATGAACTGTAGCAAGGAACCTTTATCCACATCTGGGAGTGGAAGAGACGCTCAGCCTCCTCTGGATCTTCGGGTTCCTCCTTCTGGATCTTCGTGGTGGAAACGATGGCATTGAGCTCCACATTGATAATCTACTTCCATTTTTCATTCCCCTTTCTGGGTTCTGACTTAGAGTCAGACATGCATTTGATTCAGAAGCCTTCATCTCTGCCACTAGTGACTGCTTGGCCTAACAATCACTTGTGTTGTGAGTGGAGCTCTTATGGAACTCACACCACTTTCCCGTGTCCTTCTTCAGCTTCACGATGTTGTTCGTTGCTTGCAGCTTTACTAGGGTGTCTTGGGTCGCCATGCCTTCGCTTTTTCCTTTGTTTTGCGGTTTGGGGGCACTTTTCCTTTACTTATGATTCACATATCCAAAGTCTCGCTTCTTTTGTTTGAATTTTTTTGCAAACTTGGCAGCATAGCGGTATGTCTCACCAAGCGAGGAGATGTCAAGAAACTCCATTTTGTCCTGAATGTATCTGTGCAGACAACTGCAGTACTTAAACACTGAATGCTTATCTGAATCTTTGATACCCAACTTTGTGCGTAGGGTATGGAACATATTTGTCAGCTCATGCACATCTTGATCCCTTTTTTTCCGCAACGTAGTCCATTGTATGTACTTGTCCTCATATCTCCCCATGGGATAATATTTTTCCTTGATTGCTTCTCAGAAAGAATTCCAAGTGGGTGCGGCTGAGAACAGAGAGAGTTCCCCCTTTTCCTTTTGCTCACAGTAGGTTTCCCACTAGTCATTGGCATGGGGGCAGCTTTGAGAAGTGAAAAAGTAATATTTTCCCGGTCGGAAAAGCCATGAACCAAAAAATATCCTTCTAAGAGATTCAACCATCTATCTACGACATCTGCATCTATTTAGCCCTCAAATATGGGAATGTCAAAGTTTACTTGTAACTTTAAAGGAGTGTCGCCTCTAGAGTGGCTGCTGGAAGTAGATGCACTATCGGTGGGTAGTCGTTGAATGATCTGGGAAAAGTTATCAATCATCGCGTTCCTTTGTTTCTCGAGGGCCTCCTTAAGAAATATTTTGATAAAATATCATTCTCCCTCATCTTTCTTTTCTTCCCCCATGGGCGAATTCCATGTTTTGTGAGACTGATCTTGCAAAGGTTCAACCAGATCGAGCCCTAACTCCTTATACCTCGACCTCATTGGGGACATGTAATAAAGGATCGAGGAAGAGCAGACCGCTTTGAAACCACTGATCCAGACTTATATAGGAACACAATAAGATACAATAATAAACATAAACGCAGAGATGCAGAAGAAATAAAACTTCATTTCATTAATTTCAAATAACTGAAATATGCTTACAGACATAATGGAAAAAAACTAGCTAGGGCAATGGTAATTTATCTCTAAGAAGAGATGTGGAGGCTACATGAATTTCCCAGGGCCATAACTTTGGCATACAATGTTCATTTAACACATATCATATCTTGTTAGAAAGATCTATCTAAAGACTAAAACTGCTGATAGTAAATTTCAAGTTGAAAACTCACATTTTCCAACTGCGATTTTCAAAAAAATCATCGTTCAGGGCCTTAAAATGGCTCCGAAAGTTTAGGATCTGAAAAACTACCAAAAACTGTAAATTGTGCTACAATTAAGGAAACTGAAAAACTGAAAGAAACAATGGTGGGGGTATAAGTGGAATAGGTGGGTGGCCACCAATATCCACCTGGATAATTCCTCCCCCCTTAGGAAGCAATGGTCCCCATTGCATTGAGTTCCTCCATGAGATGAGGAAACTTCTACTGAATTTGGTCCCTGGTGTACCACTTGCCCTAGTGAAGGATTTGGCCTGTTTTGACAACTCGATATAGTTGGATCCTTTGTTGTTGGGTGTTCTTGATTTGTGTGTCCATGATCTGATCATTTGTGGCCCGTTCCATGAAGCCTAGGTTTAATATTGTTGGTGTGAGTTGTTCTGCAATGTCATATGTGCCCAACAATGGTGGAAAGTAGGGCTAAAGGCGGTCCACATTGAACATTGGGTGCAGAACAAGGAATGGTGGAATCCTGAGCTCAAAGGAATTGTCCCCTACTAACTTGGTGATAGTGTATGGCCCATATCGGAGCAAGCCAAGCTTGCGGTGGGGCCCAGTGAGGCGCTCCTTCTGCTCAGTGAGGTGCTCCTTCTGCAAATGTCGCCAAACTTTTTTTCCCACTTGGAACTTGTGTGGCACCCGATGTTGATCATGCCGCTCTTTGTACTTAGGATTGACTCTGTCCAATATGTCTTGGACCTATTGGTGGATATGTTGAATGTGCTCAATGAAGTTTTTTTCCTTGTTGGCTTCAGACTAAACATGAGCCGAATCTTCCTGAGTAGCTACAAATGGTATGGCCACATCAATGGGGCATAATGGTTGGAATCCTAATCCCACGTGAAAGGGGTTGTGGCCAGTCGAGTTGTGGGGAGCCTAGTTATAATTATGTTGGACACAGGGGATGCTCTCATCCCATGTGCGTGGATGCTTTGAGTTTTACAGGCGTAGAATGTGTACGATCATTATGTTAAAGACCTCTTTATGGCCATTGGTTTGGGGGTGGAGAGCGGTGGACTTAGTGAGCTTCGTGTCCAGCATCGACCAGAGGCTCAACCAAAATGAACTGAAGAACCTACTATCCCGATTTGAGATAAAAGACTTGGGGATCCCAAAGTGTACCCACACTCGTTCAAATAAGAGTTTAGTAGTGGCTTCTGTTGTGATATACTTCTTGCAGGCTGCCATAATGGCCATCTTCGAGAATCTGTCGACGACCACAAAAACATAGTCGTTTCTATGTTTATTAGAAGGAAGGCCCAACATGTAATCAATGGAAATGGATTACCAAAGTTGACTAGGGGTAGGCAACAGAGTATACAGACCTTGCTTCTTGATGGTTGGTTTGGAAATGGCGTGGGAAGTGCAAGACCTAATGTACTTTCTGATATCTTGTCGAAGGTTCAGCCAATAGAAATACTTCTCTAGTATTGCCACTATCTTCTTGACCCCGAAATGCCCAGCGACCCGATTGTAGCGTGCTTCTAAAATCATATTCACATGCTCACTTCAAGGAACACATAGGTGTCCAAGGTGGCATAACATTGCATCTTAGAGGTGAAAATCTGGAACTTGCTGGCCTTCCAATAGCATTTGGTATGTGTGGCTGAATTCTGGGTCGCTTTTGTAGAGAAGTAGGCAATCAAAATTATTGTGCCCACAAGAGTTGAAAATTATGGTTAACATCATGATCAGTGGTCGGTTGAGGCAGTATGCAACATTATTGGTGTTTCCCTTTTTTTACTTGATGTTAAAATGGAAATGTTGCAGGTATGTGGACCAATTCTGATGGCAATCATTCTACAAATTCCCTTGCATCTGTATGAACTGCAGGGTTCGATGGTCTGTGTGGATGACCATTTCCTTCCCCAAAATGTAATGCTTCCATTGTCGGCAGGCCTACACAATGGAATACATATATTTGTTATAAGTGGGATACTTTGGGACTGTGTCTGAAAGCATCTCACTGCGATATGCCACTGGATGCCCCTATTGAATAAGGACAACCCCAATAGCATAGTCAGAGGCATCTGTCTAGATCTAAAATGGTTGTTGCAAGTTTGGTAATGTGAGAGTTGGTGCATAGTAGAGTTGATGTTTCAACTATATGAACACCTTTTTTTGAGATTCAAACTAAAATAATTTCACTTTTACTCCTCCCTTGGTGACTTGACTCAAGGGCTAAGTGATATGAGAGAGCCCCAACATGAACCTATGGTAGAAATTAGCAAGACCCAGAGAGATGTGGAGCTCTGTCAGAGTGGTTGGGGCTGGACAATCTCGAATGAATTGGATCTTGGCTGGATCCACATGCACCCCTTGTTCATCAATAATGTATCCGAGATAATGAAGCTGGGTCATACCAAAAGTGCATTTCCCCAAATTGGCACACAACTTGTATTGCTGCAATGTTTGTAGAACCTATCAGATGTGGTGGAGGTTCTCTTCCCAACCCTGGCTAAAGATCAGGATGTCATCCAATTATACCACAAAAAATGAGTTGGTGAATGGCCGCAATATATCATCCATCAACCTCGTGAAGGTTGTAGGAGCATTCATTAACCCGAAAGGCATAACCAACCATTCAAAAAGGCCCTCCTTGGATTTGAAGGTAGTCTCCCACACACCTGAGGGCTCGATGGGTACCTGGAGATACCTGAACTTCAAGTCGATATTGCTGAAATATTCCCCTCCTTGAGTTGGTCTAGAAGGTCATCAATCCGTGGGATCAGGTAGCTATTATGGACATTGATCTTGTTTAGCGCCCGATAGTCAATATAGAGCCTTCAAGTCCTGTCCTTATTTTCACCAACACAATCGGGCTCCCACAGGGTGATGAACTCAGCCGGATGTGACCTTTCTGCAGTAGCTCCTGAATCTGCCTCTTGATTTCGTCGTTCTCCAGAACAAAGTGCCGATATATTGGTTCACTGGTAAGTGGTGCGCCTAGGGTCAGATTGATGGAGTGCTTGAACTGATAGTGCAGAGGCACCCCTGCAAGGGAGATTAAGATGTCCTTGCACTTCTCCACGACCTTTTCCATCTCTTGTTGTCGTGCGGAGGGGAAAAGTGATATGAGAGAACTCCAACAGGAACTTGCTATAGAAATTGGCAAGACCCAGAAAGTTGCAGAGCTCTGTCAAAGTGGTTGGGACTGGTGTATCCCCAACGAATTGGATCTTGGATGGATCCACAAGCACCCCCTGTTCATCATTAATGTATCCTAGATACTAAACCTGGGTCATGCCAAAAGTGCATTTCTCCAAATTGGCACACATCTTGTGTTGTTGCAGTGTTTGGAGAACTTGTCGGATGTGGTGGAGGTGCTCTTCCCAACCCTGGTTGAAGAGCAGGATGTCATCAAAGTATACCACTACAAATTAGTTTTTGAATGGCCACAAGATGTCTTCCATCAGCCTCATGAAGGTTGCAGGATAATTCGTCAACCCGAAAAGCATAACAAACCATTCAAAAATTCCCTCCATGGATACGAAGGTAGTGTTCCACACATCGGAGGGTTCGATGGGTACGTGGTGATACCCGGACTTCAAGTTGTGATACCCGGATTTCATCAATCTGTGGTATTGGGTACCTATTCTAGACAATGATCTTGTTCAGCACCCGATAGTCAATACATAGTCTCCCAAGTCCCATACTTCTTCTGCAGCAACAAGATCGAGCTCCCATGGGGTGATTAACTCAGCTGGATGTGACCTTTTTTCACTAACTCCTGAGTCTGTCTCTTTATTTCATCATTCTTCGGAACATAGCACTGATATATTTGGTCCATTGGGCAACGACGCACCTGGGGTCAGATCGATGGAGTGCTTGACGTGAGATTGCAGAGGCACCCCTGTGGGTGAGGTGAAGATGTCCTCGTACTCCTCCACGACCTTGTCTATATATTTTTGTCATGCAGAGGGGCCTTGTATGGAGATCGTGGCCACAATATTCTTATTTCCCTGAGGTTGGATCATCAAGAAAATAAATTTACCAGTTTTTGAAATGAGCTTACTGCATTTTTTTGTAGTAACCAAAGAGATGGCAGTAGGCGGTGCTACCTCTCGTATCATGTACAAATTATTTCCCAAGATAACAATAACAACGTGAGGCCTTGAATCATACACATCATGTCGCTTCCACAATTATGGTTGGCATAATAATACATCACAAACATCAAGAGGAGAAATGTCACATAATACCTCATCCATGAAGGGCTTGATGTTGTATGTAAGGAGACACTGATGGCTAACACGAAGATCTCGTCCTTGGTGAAGCCACTCGATGGTGTATGACTGTGGGTGTGTTGTAATTGGAAAGCCAAACCGCTTCATGACCTTTACTGAAATGAGGTTCTTTTAGCTCCCGTTGTCGACAATGAACTATGGCGGGGAACTCTTTACCCACATTTGGGAGTGAAAGAGACACTCCTCCTCCTCTGGATCTTTGGGTTCCTCCTTCAGGATATTCGCGGTGGCAATGGTGGCATTGGGCTCCACATCAATAATCTACTTCCCTTTGTCACTCTCCTTTTCGGGTTCTGACTTAGAGTTGAAACATGCCTCTGATTTAGAAGCCTTCATCTCGACCACTAGTGACTGTTTGTCCCAACACTCATCTTGTGAGTGGAGCTCTTATGGAACTCACACCACTTTCCCATGTCCTTATTTGGCTTCACGGTGTTGTTATTTTCTTGTGAATTTGGCAGGTTATCTTGAGATGCCCCACCTTGGATTTGTCATTTGTTCTGCAATTTAGGGGCACCTTTCCCTCGCTTTTGATTTGTAGATCCAAAGTCTCGCTTCTTTTGTTTGAATTTCTACTCAATCTTGGCAACATACTGTTATGTTGCACCAAGAGAGGAGATGTCGATGGACTCCATTTCCTCTTGAATGTATTTTTGCATATAATGGTGGTACTTCACCAAATGTTTCTCTGAATATTTTATACCCGACTTTGTGCTTAGGGAATGGAACACATTCGTCAGCTCATGAACATCTTGATCCCTTTGCTACCGCAATGTAGTCCATTGTATGTACTTGTCCTCATAGCTCCCCACGAGATAATATTATTTCTTGATGGCATCTCAGAAAGAGTTCTAAGTGCGTGCAGCCGATAATAGAGAGGCTTCCCCCTTGTAATTTTTCTTACATTAGGTTTTCCATCATTCCTTGACATGGGGGCTGACTTTGAAGAGTGAAAAAAGTAATCTTTTCCCAGTCAAAAAAGTCATGAACCGATAAATATCCTTCTAATATATTCAACCATATATCTACGATGTCTGCATCTATTTGGCCCTCAATTATGGGAATGTCAAAGTTTACTTGTACCTTAAAAGGAGTGACACCTCTATAGTGGTTGCTAGATGTAGATGCATTGCCAGTGGGCAACCAATGAAGGACATGGGAAAATTTATCCATCATCGCATTCCTTTGTTTCTCAATGGCTTCCTTGAGAAACATTTTGATAGGATCTCATGTTCCCTCGTCTTTCCTTTCTTCCCACATGGGCGGTCGTCGGGGTTTATGAGGCTGATCTTGCAAAGGTTCAACTAGATCAAGCCCTAGCTCTTTATACCCCGACCTTGTTGGGGAAATGAAAAGAATGATCGAGGAAGAGCATAATGCTTTGAAACCATTGATCCAGACTTATGCTGGAATGCAATAAGATACAATACTAAACATAAATGCAAAGATGAAATAGAAAAAAAACTTCATTTCATTAATATCAAATAACTGAAATATGCTTACATACATAATGGACATAAAATAGCAAGGGTGATGGTAGCTTATCTTTGAGAAGAGATTTGGAATCTATATCCCTCTAAACTGTGTTACAATACTCGAAGGCCTATTTATTATTGAGAAACAATGAGAAACCCTAAACATACAAAAACCTAACCCTAAGAGATGAAATGCAAAACTATGGGCCCTGTTACGATAAATTGGTACATCAATTTTCAGGGGTCGTAACTTTGGCATACGATCTTCATTTGACGCACACGATACCTCGTTAGAAAGATATATTTGAAGACTACAATTATTGACAAAGAATGTTAAGATGAAAGTTCACATTCGCCGACTATGAGCGTGGCCACCAATATCCACCTGGTTCATTCCTCCACCATTAGGAAGCAATGGTCTCCATTGTGTTGAGTTCCTCCATGAGATGAGGAAAATTCTGCTGAAATTGGTCCTTGGAGAGCCACTTTTCGTGGTGAAGGAGATGGCCTTATTTAACAACTTGATATAGTTGGATTCTTTGTTGTCAACTCGATATAGTTGGATTCTTTGTTGTCGGGTTTTCTTGATTTGTGTGTCCATGATCCGATCAATTGTGATTTGTTCCATGCAGTCTCGATTTAACTATGTTGGTGTGATTTGTTCTACAATGTCGAATGTTTCCAACAATGGTGGAAAGTAGGGTTGAAGGCGGTCCACATTGAACATTGGGTGCAAACCAAGGAATGGTGGAATACTAAGCTCGAAGACATTGTCCCCTACTGACTTGGTGATGATGTATGGCCCATATCGGAGCGAGAAAAACTTGCGATGGGGCCCAGCAAGGTGCTCTGTCTGCAAAAGTAACCAAACTTCGTCGCCCACCTAGAACTTGTGTGGCACCTGATGCTAATCATGCTACTATTTGTACTTAGCATTGGGTTTATCCAATATGTCATGGACCTGTTTGCGAATGGGTTGAATGTGTTCAATGAAGTTGTTTTCCTTGTTGACTTCGGACTGGACATGAGCTGAATATTCCTAAGTAGCTACAAATGATATGATCACATCAATGGCACATAGTGGCTGGAATCACAAGCCCACATGAAAGGGGCGGTGGCCAGTTGAGCTGTGGAGAGCCCGGTTATAGTTGTGTTGGACATAGGGGATGCTCTAATCCCATGTGCGTGGATTCTTTGAGTTGTACATGAGGAGAATGTGTACGATCATCCTGTTGACGATCTTTGTCTGGGCATCAGTTTGGGGGTGGAAAGCGGTGGAATTAGTGAGCTTGGTGTCCAACATTGACTAGAGGTTGGACCAAAATGTACTTAGGAACCTGCTGTCCCGATCTGAGATAATAGACTGGGGGATCCCAAAGTGTACCCACACTCGTTCAATGGAGATTTTATTAGTGGCTTCTGTTGTGATATTCTTCTTACATGGCACCATAATGGTCATCTTCGAGAATATATCGATGACCACAAAAACATAATCATTTCCATGTTTAGTAGACGGAATGCCCACCATGTAATCCATGGAGATGGATTCCCAAGGTCAAATAGGGGTAGGCAACAGAGTATAGAGGCCTTGTTTCTTGATGGTCGGTTTAGAAATGGCACAGGCATTGTAGGATCCAATGTACTTCTCGACATCCTGTCAAAGGTTCGGCCAATAGAAATACTGTTGCAGCACTGCCAATGTTTTCTCGACC